>VXAL01014278.1:65826-94949 GCA_013399475.1 Chauna torquata | reverse complement strand
TTGTAGTGACTTCTGATGTATTACCAGTTCATCTTCTACATAGATTTCACAGAATCTTGTTCTGAAATTGAATTGATTCTAAAAGATGAGTCGAAGTGCAGCTGAGGGCCACAAGTATAATATTATTATAGTAGACGTACCTAGTGGAGGTATAGGTAGGTCCATTACAAAAATATAAAAAAAAAAAAAAAAAGGTAAAAAAAGGCAGCAGGCCATGGAGGTAAAAGGTAGGTCTGCAAAAAGCAGACTGTGGAGGAAGCTTGCCTTGTAATACCAGCTGCCGTGCCGCTGAACTCTAGGTAGAAACAGAGGAGATGCACTGCAGTTTTCTGCTGTTTTAAATGATCTGTAGGCAGTGAACACAGGAGCGCACTAACACACTGTAGTTCCAAACAATCTCATCTCACCTTGCAAAACAATAATGAAAAAGTCATTGCAGTGACCAGGACTGATTATACCTTTTCTGATGTTTTGTCTAACAATTGTTAGACAATATTCAGAAGCAACAAAAAGTAAGACTTTTAAGATTTTCCTTTTCGGATGATCATAACCATTCAACATTTCTCCTCCCCTCCACCCCCCCGGTCTCAGCAATTATCCAGGGAAATGTGTGCATTTCCTGCATATTTTGATTAAAGTGGTCATCAGCAGGCTTTCTCAGAGATTCTCTGTATTAAGAAGAAATTCAGATACAATTTTTCCCCTCAACTTATACACCATGCACATTGACTATGTTAGATTTTTCTTTAGGGAAAGGGAAATGCATTTGAAATAAAACATCAAGAAAACACTCAGCACATTTACAAGGACAAACTGGCAAGTCCCCAGACTTGAGCTTATTTTCACAGAATGTGAGTGGGACTGACTTTTGGCTCATTTACACCTCTAACTTCTGCTTTACCCACCTTCAATAAAATGAAAGCAAGGCAAAATGTTGATTTCAGATCCAGCTTTGTTTTTGCTGGCTTTACGTTTATTTAAATTACTCCATCATCTCAGCTGCTCACTCAGAATCCCTCCAGTCCTTGGAGATTCTTTGACTGCTGTGTTTATTACAACTGCAAGCACTTATTTCCATTTGGTATATCTTTTATACAAGTAGAACTATAATTGCAAAGCAGTTCAGCACAGAGGCAGTCTCTTTACAGCCCAATCAGCTCCTGCATTAACTCAATTTTACAGCTGAGCTCTCTGGGGCATATGGAGGTCAAGTGTCAATTGCAAGGGTGCATCACGAGTCTGCAAATGTGCCCCCATTTAGGACCTGCTGGTTTGGTGCCTTTGTATATCTGATCATCATCATCATGAGTGTCATCATTTTCCAGTGAACTGAACAATGACTTGAGGTGAGGGAAACAGTCTGAGATTTTTCCAAGCTTTACGCTAACAAGTATTTAAATAACAAGAAAAAGAAATATTTACAGCAAAGTGTAAGTTCCATCATTAAAAGCGTGATGACATACCTGAAGGAAAGTTAGCATTTAGATGACATTTAGACTTCAAATTCTGGTGGCAGTGTGCTTTATTTTACAAGAGAAAAGCTAGCAAAAGTTCTGCACAACAAACCCTAGCCTGGGGATTAATATAACAGAGGGAAAGAGGACAAAACCTCATCAATACAAATACATATGAGTGCACAGGCATTAACTGATCGAACCCTCAGACATTCACCACTTCTAGCCCTTAATGACAGCTGACAGATGCAGCGCTGCGTGTGGTCGGGATGTATCAATACCGCACATCCAGTTCAATCAGCTGTACTAACCACGTGCACCCCGCAAGCTTCCCCAGAGCACTACACCATGGGACTAAGTTTTAAACAAATGCTGTATGCATATCGATTTTTAGTGATAAAAGAATCAGGTTAAATAAATGGCCTTCTGGAGCAGCATTTCTGATGCTTATCCTGCTAGGAGATGCTAGAGGACAGCTGGGAGAAGGCGCCCGCAGAGGGACGAAGCAGACTCTCTCCTCGGCCGGGGAGCAGTCATGGCAGAGCAGCAATGGAGCTGCCAAGCCCCAGCTGCTGCTTGCTTCCCTCTACAAGTGGAACGGCAGGCGCGTTTCCCCACTCTACAACTTTCTAATCGTGTTCTTAATCCTCCCTCAAATAGCGTTTGCAATCCCTGCGCACACAAAGGCCTCTCGCTGCAGAGCTGCGAGCACAAGCAAGACGCCGAGTCCCTGCTAGACACCGCGGAAGCCAGATCTGGCCTTGCCCACAGAGGCCACTGCAGCACTTCCCATGTGAGGCCGTGGAAGGGACTGAAAGCTTACTGAGAGCAGCAGGGATTCTCAACTCTCCTTGCAGAGGGCGATGGGCTGGATTGTTACACCTATGAATTAATAAATTACTTGCAAACAGCACAGTGGCTTCCTATATAGCTGCGGTCACAACAAACCTGACACTACAAGACATTCCATTTGCCATTGGAATTTGGATTGCCAGGGTGTATTTTAAAGGAACAGAACTCCCACAAAGCTGCAAGGCTTTCTTTACTTTCAAAGCAGGCAACAGGACCTAGTTAGCAACCATTGCTACACTGACATGATTTGATGGTTTAGGTCTGGGCTCCCTGCTATCCCATACACAACTTGAATTATTAACCCTACTGTGTTGCACTCACTTGGAGCTCTTCAACTCTTTAGAGGAACTAATAAGTCTTAAGAGAAAACACTCTCCAGAAACAGGAGAAATAGCCTCGTCCCTCTTACAAACTGGGGTAACTGGACAGATATTTGGAGTGCTCTACAGGAAGGCAGTGGTTGGGCAGAAAAAACACAAACCCAGAGGAGTGTTCTGACCATTCCCTTCTCCCAGCTAAGTACATTACCTGAATATGTATATCATATGGGGGGAAAAATGCTCAAAGAAAAGACAACTCCCTTCTACTCCTTGGTTTGTGTATTTAAGGACTCCTGGGAAGTTAATGTTGTACAGGACTCGAGTTTCCTGCATTTAACAAAGGCCCAAGACAAACAGAAACACTTTCTGCTCAGCCTCACAAAAGGGACACGGCCTCCTTGCTGTCTCTCCATCAGAGCATTAGAGCTGGAGACCGCATAGCAAGCAAGCTCCTACCCCAACTTCTAGCGTTTCTTCAGCTTCAGCCCCATGCTTCTGCAAAAGCCTTCTGGAAGGCCTCACGAGAGAGATCAAAGGAGATGCTGACCCCTGAATAGCTTCTTTCCTAACAAATAAATGCTTGAGGAAATAAGGCCTCAAGAATACGAGGCACTGCATTCAGTTAGTATCCTCATAGCCTAAAGAAGACAGACAACAAATGGCCAAGAGAAAGAGATGACATTTTAGGCTGGACCTGTTAAAGACCAATTTCCTTCAGGCTACAAAAATCAAGCTTATGCTCCACACTTCCAGACACACCCTTTCTGCAGCAAGACGAGTCAGCGTAGGGAAATGAATGCCCCTCGCCTGGTGCTCCAGGCCACCAGCCCGCGGCCAGCCTCCCCCAGAACACACTTGAAGCTGCCGCAGGACCTCAGCAAAAGGCCCCCTCTCTCTCCTGAGCAGTGAGTTTCATAAAAGCACAGGGTGCAAGATGGTTTAGCATTCAGATTACATTCTTCAGCAAAAGGTGACAGGTTAAATTTTTACTCTGTCTTATTAAGGCACGTTAGAGGACTTTGTTCCAATAAAATGTGGTTGACTGCTTCCTCCCTGGGAACCCTACAAGCTAACTATTGATCAGCTTGGTAACCCACTGACAGTAAGTGAAGCAAAATTCTGTCGTCAGTTTACCCTCTGCAACCCCACTGAACAGGATCACAGAGTCAAACTTAAAGCAGCAGCAGAGCCAGCAAGGTTTCTATTCGATTTTCACATCCCTTGAGCCTATTAGAAACTCAGCAAACAAAGCTCCCCTTGCTCTCTGTGCAAAGAGCTGAGCAAACTGCACTTCAAGGTCCACATTCGGCAAGCACGCTGAATAGTTCGGGATCCCGCAAACAACTTTGGTGAAGCTACGGCCAACGTGACAGTGGAGCTGCGACCTGACCTTGCACAGCTGATCCCACAGTACTCTTCTACAGTGCAGTGTCTCTAGGACAAATTTCCCACAGTTTTGACCAGCTGGATGGTTTTGCCAGACCCTAGCTTGTATGACTCTAGCCTGACCGCGGCTGATTTAAGTAGACATAAGAGAATGGCACAAACAGCAACCTACATGAGGACTCTTCCTGCTGCCTCCACTGATATCAGCGAGGGAGAAGTTTACAAAGTTAATGAATACTGCTCCTGTAATTTCTATAGAAAGAAGAAGAGCTTAAGAAAGTTTAAGACCCTTTTCCAAGGATCACAAATAATACTGTAAGAATAGTCATCAGGAAGTCTAGATAAGCAACTTGTCAATATTTAATATCAATAAAAGTGCTCTCCCAGGATCAAATGGGGGTCATAATTCCCCATAGCATCAGAAAACACTCAGCTGCTACCCTTGAAGAGAGATCCAGAGCAAACAACCATTCACATAAAGAGATCTATACACAGCTTTCACACTTTGCATTCAGACAACACCCCCTCACCGTGCTCCGTCCCCGCACCCGGGCTTCACAGAGAAGGCTTGCCAGAAGACAGGTCCCAGTGTGCCGAACTCTTTTTACCTACAACCTGCTTTGAGAAGCCTCTGTCTGACCAATTCTGAAGGATTTCTGCTATTCAGCAGTGCCTGAAGCATTATGTGCTGCCCTCCTAGTGAGTGTGTGTAACACTAATGGAAAGCAGCTGGTGGGCTGAAGCCAAGTTAAAAAAAAAAAAGTAGCAGGAGGAAATGCCTTTCATACAGTCACACGGGCTCAGCCTGTAATTGTGTGAGAAGCCAAAAGGATAAGAAGGGGGAAGGGCAAATGAGACAAAAAATATTCACAAGCTACTAGAGAAAACAGAGTGGAAATGCGCTCCGTTACCAGCCTGGGAAGTGACGGAGCCAACACCAGTGCCCCCTGCATCCTGCCCCATTCCCTGAGACGCCCTCCCTCTCAGCAGTCGTGCCGCTTGCTAAAGCACCGCAGCACGGTCTCCCTGCACGTGGGGACACGACTGCAGTGTATGTACGTGGACCTGTGTTAGCTTAAACCTGGGACAGGTACCAGCAGGTGAGCAGCGCTGGTTTGTACTCAGCTCGGGACGTCCAACTGAAGTCCAAGCTTTGCAATGGCTGGCACCCATACCAGACACTGACCTGCCTTGGGCATGCCACTTCAAGGTGCCCTCGTGCCCCCAATTACTTGGCAGTGCTTATTAGTGCTACCTTGTGCTGCTGTCAGGGCAGGGATCCCTACTGCAAGTTTGCATCAGCACAGACAACAGAGCGAATATCCACCTGTTTGCCAACAGCTAAGTAAAGTGCTTGAGAATAGCCCTTCTCTGACGCTGATTTATAGCATAATTTTTCCAGTGCATTTTCTGGTCTGTACAAATCAGGAGAAACACGAGAGAACTTTGCTCAAATCAAGACCGGCACTAACAGAGTCATGAAGTACGCACACGCAAGAGCTCAGCCAATATTTTGGGCCCAGACTGCCTCTATTGTAAAGGAATGTACATTAATTGACCTGGCTGAATTGCACCACTCGGCATCAGTGTCGGAAGAAGTCAGTGCTTTTCCCATGCAGTAATTCTTCTTTACACTACCACGCTGGGGAAATTTCAGGAAACAGCTGGAACAAGGATCTTCTTCCACTTTTCCTAACAAGTAGTAATAGAAGCAGCAGAGTCATCCAGCAACGGTACGAAGGAACCAGCACGCTGCCAGCAGCAGGAGACTCCCTCAGATCTACTTGACATGGATACAGCTGGCGTACTCGGGAAGAAGGGGGAACATGCATTTAACATCTACAAGGATGTAACCGAAGGCAGTTAGGGAGTTACACCAGTAAGCACTGCTGTCTTTGGAAACAGCTTCACGAGCAGAGCAACAGGAAACGTCAAGCCACAATCACCGAAGAGCAGGCATGCCTTATGCTGGCAGAGTCAAGATGCCAGAGCCAAGCACAGGAATAAAAGTCAAGCTTACTGTCTCTGCCTCTCCATGTGCTAGATAAAAACATAACACAAACACAAACACATTGGTGGTGGTCATATTTGCTTTCTAGAGCGTGCGTGTGCTTTTTGCCCCCCTCTCTGAGCCCCAGGCCATTTTGCTCCAGCCGTGGCCTCCCAGCACGACGTCGGGCGGCTGATGGCCGCGCTGCGGGGACCAGCCAAGGACGGCTAAGGAAAGGACTTTACTGTCGGCCGGCTTCGACATGCTCTGCAGGGGCTTGAAACATTGCATGTCTGAGAAACTCCATAGAAATTGCCAATATCTGTAAGCTGTGAAGGTGACAATTACTAGTTCAGACAGTAAAATTTTTGAGACAGAGCTCATCTTAAATATATCCCAGCAGTTTGACACTACTGGACCAGGACGCAGCAGAACTGGCTGTTTTTCCTGGCTCTGTCACTGGAGAACAGGGCAAATGATGGGACTGCCAACATTAGCCAATCATTTATCGCTCAGCCTTGAGTTTCTTTGCCCGTGGAATCGCGATGGTCACACTGAACGCCTGGAAAACTTAACAAGCGAAGCCTGCCTCTGCTATGGGAGACCAGCACGCTGGGATCCTACCAATTGACGCTGCTACCAGGTGCTACTGCTACACAGCAGACAAGTAACAAAAATGTTAAAATTTCACAAGAGTGGCCTGCATATCTGCCATGCTCCTGTATTTGAATCTTACTCTGGTCTCCAAGATGTTATTCTCACAAAATGTGAGGAATTATTACATCCTAGGCCTGAAAGTCTGGAGACATTTTAAACAAATTAAGCTGTCTGAATATTGTAGGGAAAATGGGGCTGAAACAATAGCCAACTGAATGCCAGAATTGAAACATGGGACTTTAGGCTACGTCTAAAGATTTTTAATTTACTTTTTTTCCAAAACAGTCCCTTATCCCTCACTTTGTGGGTTAAAGAACAGCTCAAGGATGGGAAAAAATAAAAAAAATCTTCAGATAGATCAAACTCCCAGGACACATTGCTTCCAAGATAAGTTAATAAAGGCATTTAATGCCCAGGAATTTAAAGTGCACTAAAAAAAACAAAAACAAAAGGAGCGACTAACAGAAATTTCCAGGGCTAACTGTGTCGCAAATGTTCACTCTGAGGATCAAACTCATAAAAACAGCTAGCCATCTTTTGGCTATAAGAGAGCAAATAAAATGCAGGCTTTGTGGTCTCAGAGGCTGCCTTTGGCAGGAAGCTCAGGAAATCTCTTCATGTGAAGTCCCAAAACCTAGCCAGGGCAACATCTACTGGCTGTACACACTCACAAAAATAAAAACAAGGCCAGTTCCCTCCTATGTTGAAACATACTGTGTCTGTCTGGCTAAACCCCATGAGCTCCCACAGTTTCTGGAATTCAGACCCCAGTTTGGCTGCTGATCTTAGGCAGAGCCAAAGGAAGGCCTGGGGCAGCTTCCACGCTTGCAAAAGGAGCTCTTCTGGAGCTCTGTGTGGAGTCTGAGGGTCTCCCTTCGTTTGTTCTCACGGAGACCTTCTGCTGCCCCTGCTCTTCCCTCCTGGCTGCTCTCCCTGGAGCCTCAAGTTAGGCACCTTCTGAAGCACACTTTGTCTAGAAGCACAGGAGAAACGTGAGAGCCAAGGGAGGTCACGCGTGTGCTTCAAGCAGTCCCTGAGCCACTTCGGTCCCCAGGCTACCTACTGACTTTTCTCTTTAGTATGAGCAGCCACTACAAAGGGATCCTACTTCCCCAAGATTCCAGCCACAAACACTCCTCTAAAATAAGACCATCTGAGCAAAGGCTGGTTTGCACCAATGGAGTATCGAGCTGCATTTGACTGTTTGGAAGAAGGTGGTAGCATCAGGGAGCAGAGAGGGTACATAACAGTAGAAAATCCAAGGAGGGTGACACCAAAGACAACAAGAACCACAAGATGGGATACTGACAAGAGGATGTCATGGAAAAATGACAGGGACAGAGACATTCTGTAAGGTCTGAACAGGCCAAGTGCTGCAGGGAAGGAAGCAATGAAACAATTTGCATTTTTTTGAAGGAAAGCAATGAAATTTCAACTTCTGGAGTATTCTTTTCACTAAACTGAGATGATGGAAAGTAATTTACCAGAGTGAATCAGCAAACAATTCCTCTGCACCTCTGTTACGTCTGCATTTTCCCCATGTATACAGACAGCTTAAAGATTAATGAGGTATCTACAGAGTAATTTTGAGCTAGAGTGTTCAAATACATCCCGTCCGCATCTGAACTACTGTGTGGATCAGAACTATGTTGTCAGATGAGTGATACTTAAAAGGCCTGGCAAAAGCATACAATTAAATATTTCTTAGAATGAATAAGCATAAATGAATTCATCATGAATAAAAGTCGAACATTTAGTTCGCTAATTAGCACCAGATCCTTGAAATCCTGAGGCCAAAAGAAACAACCACCACAAAAATGTGAAGCTGGAATGCCCCTTTAGCTCTGGCTGCACGGTTTAAAAGCAGAATCAAGCGGCTTTGTCTGCACAGCAAAGTCACCCTGCTCCGACTGAAAGTGCTACAGTCCCCTCTAACCATGACACAGACACCAAGGTGCTACAGCATGGTGACAGGATTCGCAAGACCGTAGGGTACCTTGGTACCTGTACACCTACGTGACTGCAGCAGCACACGCTGGTGTAACGATACAGTTAAAAGATGAACAAGGATGTGTGTGGCCCAGGTCTCAGCTTCTTCATGTATATCATGTTGGAAACGTTGAGCTGTTAGCACAATCCTGACTGCTAACAGCGTGACAAAAAGTGACAGCTCAGCACCTGCACGCAAAATCAGGTTATTAACTGACTGGCTTTAATTTGTTTAAACAATGACTCCCACAATGGAGCCCTGGAGGGCCACCTGCTACCTCAATACAAATAATTATTATTAATATAAAAACAACATATGAAAAAAAATGCGGCTAATATTTGCTGTATTCAAAATACTTCTTAAAACTCCTCGATGCGTAACAGTTCTACCAACTTTGAAACTACAGTGGATTTAGCTCAGAAATACAAGCTTTGATGAGTGTAGAGTGGAGCTTCTGGTAAGAATCAATGCACTTTGTGCTCAACTGTTTTCTTACGGCAGCAACCCTTAGGAGAAAAAA
Source organism: Chauna torquata (assembly GCA_013399475.1). Lineage (NCBI taxonomy): Eukaryota > Metazoa > Chordata > Aves > Anseriformes > Anhimidae > Chauna > Chauna torquata. Next base: position 85,780 of record VXAL01014278.1, on the reverse strand, counting down.
ATAAAATAAAAATTCAGCCCTGGAATTACCTTGGGTTTTTGCTTGTCTGCCTACAGACAGTCGCATCTCAGAGTTTCCCAAATTTGCTGGTAATCAGCTCTAGCTGTGCTATAGCAGCTCAGGTAGGTTACAATTGGAAGCACAGCTTGGAGTTAGTACGTTTTTGTCGTAAGCATTCATAGCCAGATTTCAGCTTCTAAGGCCAATTCTAGGCCTTCACATCCCAGCTATTAAGCTTTCCAGACCTCCGTACAAGGAGGAAATGACAAATTAATCTCTCCATTTGGCTGAAAGGGTACAAAGCTAGACATTCTGAGCAGCAGAAGATTCTACATAAGGAGAGAACACAAGGCAAAATTACGACAAGATGTTTTCAAGGCTCAATCTGGCAAAATAAGGTAGACAAAAAACTGGCAGCCAAATGGTGCAGAAGAGTGAAAATCACATTCAGCAGATTGTTCCAAGCCGAGAAGCTTCAGCTACAGTGGAAGAGAAGTAGGACAGGCAGCATTAGAGGCGCTCATCTGTCAAACACTCAGTACCTTGCTGGTAGGGAAAGGGTTGTTGTGCTGAAACCAAAGAAATGGGCACAGCTGCCTGGAATTCCTCTGCCTACAGCCAGCAAACGCACCGCATCACGGTGGCTGCTGAAGCAAACACCATCCAGAGAGAAGTGCGAACAGGAGGAGGAGGACTAGGAGAGGTGATGCGACTCACTGGCCGTATTAAGCCACCACTGAACTTCTCACGCAGAGATGAGTCAAACGGAATCAATCAACGAACAGAAATAGTTGATCTTTTAGTTAATAATACAGCACCATTGTACTAACTGTGCTCAACTGCCTGCAGTGCCATGGCTCTGCCACCTCCTGACTGCTTTTGTTCACCCTCTCCATTACTCTTGGGTAAGAAAACAGGGCTTTAATTTGTATGCGTTTAATACTAGGCATAGCGCTGAACAACCCCTGCGAGCTGAAGACAAAACACTCACATGTCCAAACACCCTGTACATTGCTATGTACAGGAGCAAGCTTGCTATGTACAGGAGCAAGCTCATAGGCTGCCTGCTGAAAGATTTCCGACAGATCGTAACGCCCAGGGAGTCCTTTCTGCTCAGCTCGCCTTCTCTGACTTGGCCCCAGCTAGGAAAGCTCTCTACTTGCCAAAAAGTAACTCCCTTCTCCTGTGCAATGCTTTGTCTCCTGTACTCTCCACAAGCCATTTCTTGAAACCTGGCATTGTCACCTCCGTCTGGATCCAGGGATTCTCTCTGCACAGGTGAACTTGCTTTGCTGGGCAGGAACCACCTTTCATCCTCAGATGTTTTCATCTCAAAGAAAAGAAAACAAACAAACAAAAAAACAACGAACCACTGAAAAACTATTAATGAGTGATTCCTGCCCTCACTGGGAAATACTGTGTTAAAGTGGTGTATAATAAAGACAGGCAACCAAATGTGTTTTGGGATATCCAAACTGATCTTGGGAAGCATTTCACCTCACCAGGATTCATCGGCCACACACAGACCCTCCAGACCACCGTGGCACCAGCTCGCATTACAGGCTGCCGACGCTGCTGCCAGCCACCATGGCTCCCAGGCAGCACCGTCCGGGAAGCTGCGTGGCCTCCTGACAGCTGCCAGCCTCGCTGAGCCTACAGACCGCCGCTGGGCTGAGCCGAGCCCAGGGACGCGTGGAGACTCCACAGATGGGTGGCCAGGGAGCTGAGTGCCTCGCTGCGAACAGCCTGCAAGGTGCTCCATGTCTAAGCACGTGCCAAGAGCAGAGCTTAGTGGACAGTCCCCAGCTGTCACCCCGCCGAGATGATGTGGTTCCAAAAAGCAAGAGATGCCACAGGAGGCGAATGAGCTGCTGACAGAGAAGAGCCAACAGTTTGGAACAGCCCCACTCCCAGCGGTGCCGAGCCGCTACTTCAGTAGCACTTGGTGGAGCTTTAAACCGCTTCCAATTCACTTGCTAGTGTCCAAGCTCAAAGAGCAGCTGCTTGCTGTGGATGGGGAACCAAAGGCTCTAAGGACCCTAGGCAGATATAAAAGCTGTAGAAAGTGTATTATGCACCGAGGGTGCGGGGACTCCTGGCACCCCCTCCATTGCCCGCTGTGAGCCTCTCCAACAAGCAGGCTTGGGGCAAGGGAGCTGGAAGGAAGGGTGCAGAGAACAGAGATCTCGGCTTAGCTGGTTATCGGTCGGGTAGGCAGCACTGTACCGTCTTCGCAATAACCCCAGAAAACTCCGAAATCTCCTCCTGACACTCACCTGAACAGGCAACAAACAGCAACAAAGCAACAGCATCTAATCCAGAAAACAAATTTTACCTGATGTAATGGTCACATATTTTACGTTTACAATGACTTCCATCTCAAACTAAAAATATATTGAAAATGACACTGATGCATCCCTTGATCAACTGCTTTACCCAAATGTTGAACTCGTTTGCAGGACTGGAGTGCACATCAGCATTTTTTGACAATTTTGGACTATAAGAAAGAAATGAAATATCCCACTGGAAGTGCAGAGTTTGGCATAGCAGAAGACATTCAGATTGAAATATGTCCATAATTCTGGGATTGCTTGTGAAAGGCACCATGAAATCTTCAGTGACCACATTAACTGCAGACCAGTAAGATACATTTCCCTACAGTCCGTTACAGAAACCAGCTCTGAGCTGGCACACAATGCCTTCAGCCAAACACTTTATATAGCTTCTAACACACTATATTTGTCTTTGGAAATTGGCAGTTTGCACTGACCATCAGTGAACCTTACTATTCAAGCAACCACATTTTCAGCTCATAACTATGTATTTGGCTAGTATCAAAAACTGAAAGACAGATATTAACAGATTCTTCTGCAGGCTTTAGAAAAGTGCATCATATCTGCCCAGAGCTGATGGACTTCTCTGACACCAGGCTAGGACCAAGCACAACAAAACTCTGCAAAAAGGATGAGCTACAAGAGCTACAAACTTGCTGGAAGAACTATTTAAGATTATTTGGGTTGTGGGTGCCGGTTAAAGAGAAATATGAAAGCAATCTACAACTTTTATTCCAGTGGATTAAGATTGGTGCTGTGATGAAGAATTACCTGCATTAGGTTTTTTGTTTTGTTTTTTTAAAGTGACATCTCATAAAAGAGCATTAACAAAGCACAGGGGCAGAAGTCACTGCAGAACGATCAGACTCAGCCAGACGTCACTGCAGCGTACAAAGGCAGAGCCTGTACTTGCAAAATGTGGGGCAGTGAAGGTAAATGTGACAGCAACACAGGAAAGAGCTACCCAAAGCAGCTTTTAAGATAGCCCAGTTTAAGAAAGGTGCTTCAGCTGGACGCAGCAGCTCAAAGCCCTGCAGGGACCCCTTTCCCAGTGGCAGTGGCAGCTTTTATGGCCTCTGCAGAGCTCTGCTGCTTTGGCTAAATCACTGCTTGTACCCAAGCCAATTGTTTAAAACATAAAAGTCATTTCATTCACAAAGCAAACTAACTCCTACAGGTCAAACCACGAGAGGATTTGGGGAAGCCGTTCCCGCAACACATCTTATACTGTCCAGAAAGACAAACGCTTCTTGTGAAACTCCAGAAAGACTTCATCCAAAATTTATCTCAGGCTCCAAACATCACTGCCACTACAAATAATGTCTTAGACTCATTCTAACTGTCAATAATCACAGCCAAAGCAGCATATAAAATTAGTAAAGACTGCAAAGTATTAATAGTCACACTAATCCACTTGGGGACACATCACAAGGCTGAAACAACAGGATGAGGAACATAATCTGCATATATACCCAGGGCAGATACCTAACTGAAGAGTAACATGAAAGAAGAATTTGTTGAAGAAAAAAAGCTATTCTTTATAAATCAGGTGGATTTCCACCAGGAAAGAAGGGATCATATGCCATATAAAAGAAGCTTCAACTGTTCATCCTTTATAGCCTCTCTCAGCCTTCCAAGGTTGTCTTAATTGCATTAGATGCTAGAGGATTTGGAGGAAAAACAACTAAGCATAAATCAAACAACATAAATTGATTTTCATTGTCAGTTCAAGTGCCAATCCCTCTACCTTCATCAGGACTCATTCTTAGCCCTTTTGACCATTGTGATCACACCATCCCCCTTACCTAAGGTAGACTTACTTTCCAAATATTTAGATCCCTCTAATAGACACTGTTTCAAGTTTCAAAGGACGAAAAGAGTCAATATTGGATGGAAATGCTAACTGAAATCCAGTGGGAATTTGGTGTCCTTGAAAATCCATATTTCCATCAGAGTAATATGAGACACAGTTGGTATGAGGGACACAGCATTTAGGAGAGGGAAAAAGAGAAAGAAAGAATTGCCAGCTTCAATTTTGAACTGTTGCTTTTTTCCTCTGCTATCCAAGACTTCATCCATACATTTAACTATCATCCTTCATATCTTAAGCCTCAAGATACAAATTTGCTTGCCTTTCACTGTGAATTTTCACTTTCTGTAATCCCATACTGTATGCAAGAATAGAGCCCTCTACAGTCTGCTGATGCAAATCATCATCAAAAACCACTGCTCAGCTTTTGCAGCAGAAAATTTTGTTCCATTCCTTAGCAGGGAGAATGTCAAAGGAAAAGCAAAAGCTGTCTTCACGGTGGCTTAAGGCACAAATACTAACATGCATTGTCCCATCCTCTTCTCCCTTTATAGCCTGCACCCAGAGAACATGACAGTGAAGCAATCAAAAATACTTATTTTAAATAAAATCAAATCTCTCAATGGGGAGCAATTACAGAACAAACCTCAGGTTGCTTCTACAAAAACTGAGCATATCAAGTTCTCAAAGAGCGCTTAATGCCAGATTTCTAGCTGAACATTTTTAAAAGCCAATGTGCATTTCTGTATTCCTCATTATTCGTTAAACATAAACGATGTAGCTAATCAACAAAGAAAAGGACATTTTTCCTCTTGCTATAATTAGACAGCAAAAGATTCTTAATTCCCTTTTCAGTATTTTGTGTTTGTCACTGGACATATACATCTGTGAAGGAAAAAAACATGACCGACTTTCATCAATTTAGTATTTCAGTCAGAATTGATTTTTTGCACTTTTGTACTCAGAATGGTACTTCAGTCTCAAGGCATAAGCATTTTGTGCAGTGCTGCTGCTGCAATACAGGAGAGAGAGAATTTTAAAGTACCCACTGGAGTCAGCTCCCTGTGGAAAGGTGGAGGGGAGGGCTCAGCATGGCACTTACTTTTTACTTTTCAGGCAACTGTAGAATCCAGCCATGGTCCTTCCCCGGAGGCGTGCGTGCATTTAATTCATCCTTGTACGCGGATGCCAGCACAAAGATTCTGCAGCTTTGTATCCTGCTCACCAAATGCCCCCCCACACACACAAGAAAGGCAGCATGCCGATGCAATTACTAGCCAGATAAAGTTCCTGATCTGAGGCCCTCAGACTCTGCTGAACTGGGTCCAAGGAGGGCTGTGCCTGCTCCATAAATGGTTATGAATTGTTAACTCCCCCTTTTCCTGCCTCCTTCCAGCTCTTGGTAAGCACAGCATCCTAAGTGTAAAATACCATATGGCATTTGATTCTGTCTCCCTGTGGGACTAATGAGAGGATTGGTTGTAATTAGGATATGAAGAAGCCCTGAGGAGATTATATTGTTATTGTTATTTTCTAAACAAAGAGGCTACAGAAAATATTGCAACATCTTTGAAATAACCACTCAAAACTGTAGTCATTCTCCAGCACATAAGGGGTGCACAGGACCTTCCAGAACAGGCGTTATCCCATCTCACTGTAAATCACAATCTATTCTAACATGCTACTCTGCACATTAACAGAAAAAACTACATCCCTGCAATATTGCAAGGTCAGGTGAGAAGCTTTGGAGTTTCAAGTAGCCAGCAGCACGCCCATATTAGAAAAATACTGCCTGGTGATGCTCTGTGATGATACACGTAACAGTTGTTACTCTCTACCACAACTAAGGAGGCCCCCACTGGGCGTGGAAGGAGGAAAATGGCTTTGGTTTAATGCTGGGGAACATAGCCCCCAGCAGCTCCATGCTTGGGGATGACCCAAGCGCTGGGACAGCATAGCTGCACACATTTCTGGCATTATGTTGCATTAAATTCATATGCAAATTCACATGCAGTTAATGACCCCCGCCGAGGTGAAAGCAGAGAGGTGAGGCGAGGCACTGCCTGCACACAGCCAGGGAGCATCAGCAGCCAGCAACAGCGTTAGCCTGCTCCTGGAGTCGCACAGCCTGGTAAGGATCTCAGCTCTTGATCTAAAAAAACCACACATGCTTAAATGCAGTAACTCTCATTATTACAGAAAAAGATTTATACTGAGTCCTATAAAGGATCAGAAGAAAACCACGTTTATTCTCAGCGAGTACATAATATTCAAATACTTGGGTCTGGCAAGCCAGTAAGGAGTACTACACAAGTATTTCTATAAGAGTTCCTCTTAAACAAGTTGAGTAGCAAGACCAGATCTAAGGTGGACCAGTTCTTCTAGAACATTATGAAAAAATATTTTAACACCTTTCCCGTAAGAGAGGCACGAAGTTTGAGAAATGCACCTCTGGTGCAGAGTCCCAGAACTGACTCTGCTACAGCAGTAACGGTGCAGAACTTTGCCATCTACGAACGGACAACTCCATCTTTATTTTCTATAAAACCCACTACAAAAAGGAAAGCCACGCAAACAACAAATGATATCAAGTGCAAGGGCTGTCACAAACAGAAACGAAATCATATTCTAGTCTAGTTTCGCACTTCGCAGAAAAGAGAAAGCTTCTACAAGCAGCCAACTTCAGTGCCATCCACAGAAGAACAGCAAACCAAACCTGACCTCAAGAAGATGTGCTTTCACTTTGGAAAAGATGCAAAAACACAATAACACTAGTTGAAGTTTTACCCAAATGAGTTTTACTGTCATCCTGAATTACTGCATTTGTCATGATGACTCCCATGAACTCCTAATCTTAAAAGGCAAAGGCGAGCTAGAGAGCTTTAGTTTCCACCCACTGGAGAAAGCCCACAGAAAAAAATATCAAGACCAAGACTCTGGTTATAGGGTAACAACCACCAAGACGGAATTCCCAGAGATTACTGGGGAAATGTTCTCACTGGCTTAGTGTACAAAACCTTGGACATAGGACTGCATCTGAAATCTTCCTGGCATTTAGTTCAGAAAAAGCTGCCAAAAGAAACATTTATAGCAAGAAATGAAGGAAACTTTATTAGAAATTCGCGTTTGTATTTAAAAGCAAGAAAGATCAAATGGCCTTCTAGTGGGAAGGCCCAATCCTAAAGCCAGTGGAAGGGTGTAATCCTGATGGCTTTGGAAGAATTTCGTCATTTTAACTGGTGTAGAATAAGGCCCTTAATAATAATAAGCTTCAAAAGATCTTTTTTTTTTTTTGGCTAACATGAAGCACATTCCCTGCCTCCTAACCACCTGAGATGGTTTGTGTTCAGAATGTTTCCTTTCATTATTCTTTTGTCTTTCATGTATTTAGTTTTGGTCTTGAAGCTACTTACTTGAACATGCAAATCTTCATCTCTTGGTTTTCATTTAGGTCAAACACAGTCCTGTTCCCAGGAACTGGCAGTTTAACCACACACATTGCACCATTTAGAAAGACCCTTACTTTCCAAGAAGGTAAACAGTCATTAAAAATAATTACCCCACCTCAGGATTCTCTCTTTTTGATTCTCTATCTTCGTATCAGTCTCCAAGCCACTTCATGGTAACATTTCTTATTCACTGCTCTGATTCTTCATCACTAGCACAGCTCCAAATAGCCATGCATTGAGCTTTCTGGGTATAGATCCAAAATCCTAGATGTTGATAAATATCATGGCGCCAAGTCCACGAGTAAATCAGTGCAAGTAAGCAGTTACGTGATATACAGGTCTTACAGACAAACAGGAGCCGAGCTGACATTAGCTCATTACTTGTCAAGCGTTAAACAAGTGGGCTGCTCTGCTGCCAGTTTAATTAATTAAAGCTGTTTTCAGCTTGGAAACTAGATGAACACCAAATAACCACAGAAGACAGACCTTGGCAAAGAAAAGATGGTTCTTCAAAGATAGAGAAGAGAGCAAGTTTAGACACCTGGACGCTGAATCAGATCTGGATTTCCTCTAAAGTTTGTGGCTTGGCTTGATCAAAACAGCCCATTCTGGGCCTACTTTTATTCAACAACTATGGCCTTCCCCCTTGACTTCTTCAAACTCACTGTCATTGCTCTCCCTCCACAGCCCAACATCCTCACCACCCCCTGTGCTCACTGCACCTCCAAATCTGCCTTGCCTCATCTTCTGAGTCTGCGGGCAAAACAAGTGGTCCAGGTGGCAAGCTGCCCATCCTCGGGGGTACCGGCAGTGATGAAGAGGTAGCGGCAGAGCTCCCAGCGCCTGTTAAGCTTCCCGAGTTTCTTAGTTTCTCCAAAGGGAATGAGGGAGGCAAGTCTGAGCAAGGCCCAGCAACCCAATCACTGAGAAATGTTTGCACTAAAATACAACTCATAAGATCAGAGAGTTACTTGTTTCATGGGCACTTCCACCTGTGCCACTGCAAGAAAGACCTCGTCAAAGTAGGTAACCAACAGCAACGAGTAATCCAACAGGGGAAACTCAAAATGAGCTGAAAGCGCTGGCATGTTTCCACAGTCACTTCCTACACACATACACGTACACAGGGTACACGCCAGCAGCCCGACAGCAGAGGTGTTAGGAGCTACACACACGACCAGCAATTCAAAATATGTTTTGTGTCCGACAGATCTACTGCTTTTCTTGCAGCCTCTTGCAACTAGATCTCCAAGGGCTAACCATGTCCTCGCCTCCCCAGCTCTCAGATAGCAAACACTTCACGCTTCTCAAAATGCCCACTCAAAGCTGGCTTGAGTGGAATCGGGACATGTGCACAGTGAAAAGCAGCAGGGAGGGACCAGATGTCACGCAGGTGTGAAACCTCATGATTCGCAAACTGTGTTTAAACATGGCTGTTGGGTTGCTATTTTTTAACCTATTTTCAGAAAGAGATAAAAGTTTCCTGTGAATCTTTCACCATGCAAAATTAGGGGTAGGAATAGAAATCCTACAGCAAACTGATAGACCATATCATTACAAATTTCCAGTATATTTTGGTGACTCTGAATTGACTTCCTGTTCACAAGGCACACTTCGGTCTTTCATTTGTAGCCTTCAGCCTCTACCAAAATGCAGTCTGCTTCTCTCTCTCCCAGTCCTTAATGAAGTCACGTTTTGACTGCGTTCTTCTGGTAAGCTTTGCTGTTGTGAAAAACACAGTACCTATCAGGTGTGAATTCATCCAAGGAGCTTTGCAGCTCCCCCGTCACCACCGCCATGCGGTGAGCTGCCACGTATGCTGATCTATAGGTACTTGGATTTCCTAGAATGAAGATGCTGCACCTTTCTTACACGCATTTTGCATTTGGACCCCTAATAACATTTTGCACTTTCCAGTTTGCACAAGGACGCATCGCTGACGTGGACTGCCACACACACCACCCCACGCCATATGGATGTAGGAGTGGAGAAACACTCTGGCGTGCATCTGTACAACTGGTGAGCACGCTGCGTGGGTGTCACTGCTGCACAACAGCGGCTGGTCTGCTCCCCTGTGCCTCTCCTCCTGGGGTCACCACGAAAACACCAGGTCACGGAGCTCTGCACATACTGACCAAAAGCCTTCTGCAGCACTGCCCTTGCTACCCGTGCAGCAGTTCTCACGCTGGGGCAAGGCATTTGCTGCAAGACATGTTCTTTGGGTACATCTGGAGCGGGAGGCTTTGGGAGGAGAGGGGATGGGGCTGGATAAACTGAAGCAAGCAATTTTGCCTCTCTCTGCCTTTCCCAGCTACGGTCAGCCTGAGCACCATGTGCCCTCCTGCATCCCGGAACGCAGCTGCAGCCGCACAGCTGCACAGTCCCACCCCTTCTTCCAGGGCAGGGCTGCGTACCCTCAAAAAACTGACAGTTTTCATTTCATTTGTTTAACTCTGAAAAAGTAACCCGGTCAGTGTATGGACATCAAATGAGGCATCTGGGGCAAATCCAGCAAAATCCAAGTCTAGCTTCCAGTTCTTGTGTCGTTACCATTGAGCAATGAAGCCTAGGTTAACTGAGAACTTTCACACTGGATTTTATGCTGCACTTGATCTTGCCTAAGTATTTACAAAAACGTGCCATTCCACCTGAACTGCATGTAGAGCGCTCCTTCCATTATAACCTGTAATAAATCCTGCACAGAAATCAAGCCATAATACTGCAAGTCATTCTCTCTGTACCAGAATTCTCTTTGCATTTGGCACGTGGATTGTTTAACTGTGTGCTAACATAAACGTGACTGTTAGGGAACATCTTCCTGAAGCAGAAACGGGTTCAGCTTTCTTACAAGTGAGATTCCCAGGCTGGCAAATGGGCCTGGCTTGGGAATTTTCAGTGAAAACCCTTCAATACTAAAGAAACAACTGAATATGCATCACTGTCAAAAGCTGCACTGTCAGAGCTTTAAACAAACTGGGCTGGAATCAAACACAGTACTCTGCAGAAAACAAAGAAGTGGAGATAAGAGGATTTCTGCCTTTCAGAGTTTATACATCCATCTGTGATTAATATTAGGAGGAAAATGAGGGTCAAAGCCTATCTCTGAAAGTAGAGTATAGCCAGGTGCCTCTAACTGTGCACGGTATCAGCTTTTTATTCACGCATATGAGCCTGAAGAATTTGCCGTGATACTTGCTCTGGAGTCTAATTACTGCATGTTGATCTAATTATGTCTATTTTCATACTTTGTGTGCCATGTCTGGGATTTAGAGGATTTTTGTTTTTGTTGTTGCTTTTGTTCCCTGTTAGAGGACTTTCTGCAATCTCCTTCAATAAAAAGAATATTTCAAAGAAAGCAGCAATACAAATAATCTCTTTGATTCTAGTATTAGCTAATTCTGAGTATGAACTGTTTCTCACAGTTAACCACTAGCACTCTATCTTTACCTCTGAGGAAGGAGCGGAGATAAACCTCAGTACGGTATATCCAGTGCGTCAATGAAGTCTGAAATATGGCAAAAAAGATACCAGTATGCTAAACCTGTCCTCTCTAGTCTGTGCCTCCTTTGTGTACCCACAGTCTGCCATGAACTCTTCCTGGATTATCTGGAAATGAAGGTCAGACCATGTGTCATTCAAAAGGTAATTTCCCCTAGATTTGCAGCAGGATCACAGATGTAACCTCAGACTTCAGTGTCAGAAAACATCGACTGTCAAACAAATAATACAGATAGAGAAGTGTTTGTTCAACATTTTACAAATTTACAGCAATTGATTTGCATGTAAACATGCCATTATTTATAGAGAAAGTAACAGCATCCCTGTAAACACAGACAATACAGCCAGCATGTGCTGCCTCTCACATATCTGCTTTTTTTCCATCCAAGATCATAAATCTAAATTCTAAAATTTTAAGGAGTTTGAATGAAAAGCAGATTTTTATTTTTTGACACAGTGGAAGAGCTTGGTATTTCCTGTGAAAATACTAGCACGGTCAATATTTTATATACTGGGAAACTGTGGCCCTTTTGTCTAAGCTTGGGTAGTGCAGAAGCTGAACAAAGGAGCTCTATTACTACACATTCTGACTTAAGAAAATACCATGTTAAAAAACATTAAGTTCCAACAACACAACTTTTCCTTCTCGGTGTCCAGGAAGGCACCAATATGCAAGACCATCTGGAAAGAAATGTGAGAACACAGTACATAGCTACAGGCACATGGATCAGTGCCTAGTCTAGATGTCGAACATCAGAGGTAACAGTTACTGAGTCTAAACGAATATCCTGAGACGACTTGAATAATGAATGGAGTTCTCTACACCCCATTCTTCCTAAACTCCCCTCTAGGGATAGATCCAGTCAATGTCCTTGCAACACTCCAAGCTCCCCTGGAGACAGACTAGACCTACATTGCCAGTAATGTTTGTGCTGTGAATAGCAATCAAGTTTAATGACTTCCCATGTATATTAGTTTTGCACTAATGCAGGCCCACCTCTTCAACAGAATTTCTCCCGATTTGCTTGTACAGGTACAAGCAAGAGAAGAACCAAGGACTTGCACATCTGGAAAAATATTCCTAAAACCATCAGCATCCTGAATTTCTACTGCCACTGAAATAAAAATTTAAAAGTGAAGGTCATCTCAGATACCATCTCACTGGCTGTCGGCTGAAGTAATAACACGGGAAATCACGGAAGCACAGTTCTGAGGAAAAGGCTGTCTGACTCCAGTGCCTGCAAACACTAGGCTAAAGATAAAGTGACCATTAACCTTCAGAGAAGGGCAGTGAGGTCCCAGAATGTCCTGCCTGCAGGCTTTATTGCTCCAAAGGGAAATGAACAGAAAAATACAAGTCAAAACGGCATACTGTTGACATTTAACTCAAATTAGTAGGCAATGGTAATCTCCTTCTTTGTTAGCTTTCCTCTGTATAAAGGCACGAATACAGTATCTGTTTCATTTCACAAACTGCAAAATAAGTAGAACATACTGAGCAACAATAAATTTACTCCCACCACTTGATATCTGCAAGATTAATCACAAGCAGCAGACCTGCGTCCCTCTGCACAGAATACAGTATTACTCCATACTGCAGATACAGCTGGGAGAACTGAGGCAGAGTAATTCAGTGACTAATCCAGAAGCCTTAAACTGCAACTGAACCCAAAGGTCCTGGTGCCTGGAACTGGGTTTTAGACTCTTTTCCCATCCTCCCTCGCTCAATAAAGACAGCCAGAAAGACCCTACAAGAATAGGCACCCTATAAATATCTAAGATAATTTTAAGTTCACTAGCCAGCCTTCAGCTGTGGGAACTCCTACAGAATCACTGGCATCAAAATGCTGAGTTAAATTAGAAATCAATGACTCCACCTCACGATTTGGCCCAGCCTGTCCAGAGTTTTAAAATCATCACACAATAAAATATATCCCATATTGAGCCAATTTTGCCTGAACAGTCCCATACCACAGTAGAGTCCTTACACAGCAGCGTGACTCACTACTCAGATTCAAGTTCTGGGAATCTTTAAATATCCAGTTTGCTCCCAATTGTCTCTTAAATATGCTGGCACTGTTCCCATCATAATGGGAAGGGGAAAAAAAATCAAATATCTAGAAGCAGGAAATATGCTAATTGCAGAAGAATTTTACCTAAAACTGTTGAATAAACTACAGTTCTGAGTCGCCAAGTCACTTAATCGCATGCTTAAATTGGATCTCTACTTGGTCCTTCCCATGTCAACGAGTACAACCAAGAGCTGGGCATACCCTCAAGCAGCATGCTGAGCTGATGGATCCCCTATAATCGCAGGACCAGTGGGATCTGAAAAAGCTAGTTAAGAGTCATGACAAACTTAAGTCCATTGCTTTAGTATCTTTCTGCCCTACCAGGGAGATTAGAAGACATCCACAGCTTTGCTAGGACCGATGTCACTCTCCAGCCCCATCACTCTGGCCCCTGTTGCTGGCCTTCAGACACAACACACTTGAGATCCACTGGTATTGCTTCAGGTATTGACTCCTCGCTGCCAAGCAGCCCCTTTCGTCCCAGCAGTTTCCATCCAGTGAAATACCAGCTGGCACCGCGGACCTGAACAGGATGAGGAGCACTTGTCGCCACACACTGCGTAGCTGAAAAGTTACCTACCCCTTCCACTGGTTTTGCCAGCACCTACACAAGACTGCAAACTCAGATCCTGTCATGAAACAGCTCCTTTGAATATAACACAGAGGCTAATACAACTGATACTGCCTGCCACAGGACTCGCCAAGTCCTCAAGGGACTCTACATTGCCTGGAGATAAGCCAGTGCGAAGCCTAAAGATGAGGGATGCTTGTTCTGCACTCAGCTAGCTACCTTTGGACACAAATGCTAAGCAAGACCTCTGTTTATTAAGGAATATCACAGAACGGGCAGGGTTGGAAGGGACCTCTGAAGATCATCTAGTCCAACCCTCTCTCTCTCTATATGTATATAATGTGAATTACAGACTAGATGGTATTTAAAAGCAACAGAAGGTCATCAAGTTAAGTTACAAAATGGATTTGCACTGCTTTCTTGACTACAGAATACCTGTACTGTAATATTTTCTCACTGTGGATGAGATTTTGTACTTCATTAAGGCAACTGTAACCAAGTACAAACATTAATGAGACTTCTGGATTCTTCTCCTAGATTGTGCAAAGTTTTTTCACCATAAATTCATATGTAATTGCTAAATAAGAGATGTTAGTAATAATAATAATCCTACGGAAATGTCATTGAATGTTGCAGAATAACTACTGGTCATCAGTAGAAATGTTGATATGATGAAGCTTTTCTTCTGGTCAGAGGCTGTTACAAAAACAGCAAATGACATCTCTGAAGAGTCCCACATACACTACATATGCAATGCCCCTTTCACCAAAATTAAAACCCCTCCAAAATCTGAACTACTCTTTCTTTGGAGGAATTGGGCCACATGACCGTGCTGATGCTGTATAGTGCGCAGCAGAACCAAATCTACGTCACACCATATGGCTGCTTTTATCCCTCTTGTAACTGCAGAATGAAGAGCAGGGGCAACAGCCATAGTTTGAGGGCCAGCAGAGAAGAAGAAATGTAATCACCAGAATCGGAGCATTTAAATTTCTCATATTCCCTTTTTTCCTCCTCTCGTCACTTCCACAAAAATTGTGGTGGTATTGTTTATAACACAGTTTCTTCAGGCTCATCACAATAATGGCTGGTTTGCTCCCTTTTTTCTCTTTCCCTCTATTTAACATGATTTTACTCTGTTTCTTACTAAAAAGATAATATAAAACTATTTGCATAGTCTAGGAGCTTGATTGACAAATCAACTAAAGCAAGAACTTCTGAGATAAATGATAGACTTCCTTGACTCAGATTTCTTGCTTTAAGCTGATTTTAAGAACCTTAACACTTTAATATATTTTCTTGTACAATAAGATATCATTTTAATTATTGCAGAATCCACAGCTTTAGGAGTTTAACACTCATTAAATCTTCTCGTCAGTCATCACAGTAGCAACAACGTGATAATGTACAAAAGCTAGATCCCCCAAAAAGAAAATGAGCATTAAAAAAATATATCAATGCCTAAAGAAGTACATGCTGGTAGTTAACATTTTGTATATAAACAGTCTAACGCGCTTCTGCTCACTGTATCATTATTGCTTCTGAACTCTTACCAGTAAGCAAACACATTGCATTGTGGTTTTGAAATACACTCTGACGTGGAATGGCTGCATGCTACGTCTCTTTCAAAGGACCAAAATCTGTAAAACTTTAAAAGTTTATGCATCTGTAAATACGGTCTTTCTTAATATATCTGCAAAGAAAGAATGAAGAATTTTGAAGAGAACTTTCATTACTATTGCACACAACGCAATTCTGAAATGGCATCTCCAGGTGACTTTACTTTCCCAATGCGCAGGAGGTTTTCTATGCCCCATTCTCTACTAACACCATGTTCCTATCTCCCTTTTCTAAACTAAGATTTAAAGAGTCAGTTATATAAATCCACAAGCTCCCTATGAGGTGCTAAATCATTTTCTGGCAGACTCAAACATAACGTATAGCTTGAAAAAGCAAAAAAATCAAGGAAGCACGTTCATACACACTCCCAGCTTGTAGCATGTTCCTGGATAATTATACTATATATATGGGACTACAGTTTAAATTTATAGAGAAGCTCTTGGACCATTTCTCAAATGCCATGTAAACCACACAACTAGCACTCCCTGCTTTCTTTCCCTCATCCTTTCACTTCTTCCTACTGAGGTAATGAAATGTACCATTAAAAAAAAAAAAAAAAAAACAGAGAGCAAATTCAGAACTCAGAAATCCTGGCACTGCTTTGGCAGAAAACAGGTTGAGAGAATGCGTATTTTCTAAACCTTCCCCCACCCGTCACTACCAGTGCTTACGAATATACAAACAGTTTCTTGAACCATAGGGATAAGATTTATCCTGACACGTGAGGAAGAGCCTTAGACCCCTGTTATCCGGCTGCGGTCACGTGCAGCAAGTCAGCAACAGGCTTGGGAAAAGATGCTGCTTTGCCAGGTACCATGGGCTAGGGTGAGGCAAATGGCCCCAGATCACACGGTATGGGCTGCAACTCTAATTCTCCTAAGCTAGAAACTATTACTATTATTTAAAAATAAAAATAAAAAAAGAGCATTGGCACTCAAAAGAGCAAAGACGGGCAAAGAATCAGCCAAACTGCCACAGCCTGAAGCCCTTGTGTGCTGGCAGGTATCCTTCCCACTTAACCTATTGGAGTACAAAGCTGCTCCTGCAAAGTGTAAACTGGGAGAAAGGAAAAGACACACTCGACTGCAAACTACTGTAACGTTTTCTGGCAAATTATAGCAATTATTTTTAACAGATTTCTGTGAACGATAACAGACTCTTCTTATTAGTAAATATCAGTTGAATTTAAGAGCTGTATGTTCAGCAGGAAGAAGAAACGCCTGGAGTAGCAGATGAAAATCCAAAAAATGCCAGTGAAAGCATGAGAGGCTGTGTAACTCCTTGACATACCATTTTGCTGAGGTTAGCTCTAGGGAGGGCATCACAGTCGTAAGCAAAATAAAAGTATGTGCACTAACCTCTATTTTCCCCCACAGACCTTTAAGGAGCAATGTAAAGAGAAGCTGTGAATTAAGATCCTCATTACTTCCTACAGTTGTAAGAGCTTACACAGAGTAGGGCAGCCACCCCAAATTCAACACTCCCGAGTCAGCAAAACCATGCAGTGGCTTAAACAAGTCGGTATTTTGGAAATCATATTTGGTGCTCTCTTCAATTTCAGTTTTGGAATCACCACAGGTCCTGCTTTCAAGCTTTGTGGCTGTGTATGTATTTTCTCAGTTTTGCCTGGTATGGGTTGGTCAGAAGAAGGTTTAGAGTCTTGCACAATCATTTGGCTGTGAGCTATGACCTGATGAGATCTCATGAGACTTACGGGGAAACTGTAGCAGCTGTCAAAAATGAGGGAAGAATATTAGTTAAAATGCTCCTTGTTCATACGACCAGCTGCAAATCTTAGAGTCTGCTGCTCACCAAAGAGGTGGTTTCAAGTTCTAACCTGCAGCACTCCTTCCATTGCACTTACAAGCTGTCAACAAAAGACATGGAGATAAGCCCCTCCAGACGGAGAGAAATTTATGTAGCTTTATGCTTAAACTACACAATAGGCTGAGCTTAAACGAGCAAAAGAATTGGTAGTTTTCTAGCAACTTATCTGAGAGAATGACAGGAGGACAGGACTGCATTTCCACTAAAACCAATGTCAAGTAACAAAATCTCACACAACGTTTTTGAATTAATTTAGAAGAAACTGATGAAATTCAAATGGCATCTATGCTTGTGGCATTGGCATTGCTTTTGAAGTCTATTTTAGACTTCAAGAGGATGTGTATGCATCTGTGTACGCATGACTCAACATGATGCTGGTGGCATTCCAATAAAGTCAAGCCACTGCTGCTTGAGTTTGGGCCATATCCAAAGCTCATTAAAATCAATGAGAGTCCTTCCATCGAGTTCAACTCCTCATATCGTCGCCTCTGCTTGCAGTCTGAGGTGCCGCTGGGACTACAGTCACACTGCTCTGCCCGCTGTTTGACTTACTACACAGCATGGTGTTTATGTTACGTAGCTAGAGATACCTCAGGAAAAAAAAAAAACCTCCCTAGTTTGCTAAACTGATGTGTACTTTCTCTTCATTTATACAGAGAGAGTTCATATAAATAAATATATACATATGAATGAATCTCTAACATACTTCAACAGTCTCAGACACAGCAAGCTTTCTGGTCTAAGCCGTGGTGGATTTTAGCAGAGATTAGGCAGTAAGGATTAAAGATGTGTTTGTTGGTATTAAATATATTAGATTCTCTCCCACGTACACAAAGTATTGTTCACTGAGTGCTCATTTTCCCAGATGTTAAAAAATAAGTAACACCTTAACCTTTCTTTAATGCTTACACACAATCCCAGTATTTGCATGTGCAGACACTGTTTTCTTGTGAAACGTTCTAAATAACCACTGGACTCTAAATAAATTTATTTGGATTCTAAATAAATGGGCCTGTACTAAACGGATCTTTGGACCAAGCACAATTTCTCATTTCTTCTTTTGACTGTCGTGCATCTTTTCCTGGTAAAAGAAAACATAGTTGTGCTTTTGTCTGCAGCACACTCTCCGACTGGTAAATTAAAACATTTCCAGTGGAGAGAAACACTAACTTTGAAACAGAAGTCAATGCCAGCAAAACTTCTTAAGCTGTAAAACTTCACTTTGCTGGTTAAATCTGTGCTTACTGGCTCCTGGAAAGACTAACGACAAGTCTAGAGAAGTAACTGTTTCCCAAATGTCTGAATAGAGCCAAAAACCTGTGCTGTGGTTTCCACAGGACAAATAGTTTTGAGTCATCAAATCTGCACTGGGCCTATCTCCATCTTTTTGGTCACAGGAATCTGAGACATTTCAGTTTCAGAAAACTTCCATCAAATCTTTGATGGAAACACAAGCAAAGAACATAAGTGGAAAAGTTTTCCAACTCACAATGATTTGAGAAAACCAAGAAATTTAATTTTGGTTCTTGCAAAATCCAAATAACTTGGCTTTGCATAGTAGAAAAAGCACATAGTATACATACACAACCACATAAATTTGCAGTTGCATTTGTTTTATAACAGCAAGAGTCATATATATTTGCATTTCTCATCATATAATGTATCTGCAATGATGCAGGAGTCCTAATTATCATTTAACATATCGTGTGAGAGAAAAGCAAATAGAAAACTCATGTTCATGAAACTGTTAATAACAGATAGTGCCGCTATACTTTCTTTTCAAAGACTGTTTTAAAGGTTCCCAATGGTATACTTCAGGTTACCTGTAACATCCTCCAATTTCCACCAAATATCAAAAAGACAACACAAAGCGTAAAAGACCTACAGTGACTGTAACCCCAAGGGGACCGGAATACATGTACTAGGCCACCTCTTTCCATTTCTCTAATCCTCTACGCCAGGGCTGCAATTAATAAAAACCCATCTCAATCTGCATCACAGAAGCTCTGATGATTGTGTGGGTCGAGTGGAGGAGTCCACTCACTCAGAGATCTCTGTAGGACGTGGTGCAAGGACACTGCACAACAGCTGGAAGGGGAAGGCATGGTTTTGGATGACACTTCCAAGACAGCAGTTGGACTAGCGGGAGGAAAAGCCTGGAGGTGGTTTGCAGGAGACCTTGGATACTCAGACAGCTCATGCTGTCTGCAGCTCGTTACCTTGATGAAAACACTTGCCCTTGCTTCAGCCACTCCTACTGGCACAATCATACCATAGGAAATTCATCTAAGTTATGTGATTAAGGTTTTGCTCCTGCATACAGTTGTTTGTAAGACTGTACTCTTAAACTACGGATTGTATGAGCAAGCCAACCATAAAGTAAATGGCACAGAGGCTCTCTCCTTTCAGCCTGCTACAGGTTACGGACCCGACCTGCTCCCTTTGCAAGACGCTGCTGCTGTTCTCACCTCACCACGGCGTCCTGGCTGCGAGACCATGCGGATTCTCTCAGTCCCCAGCACCAGTGCGACGACCTCGCGTGTGGCAGCCAGCAAGCCAGCGGTGTCACCGGCGGTGCGAGGCAAAATAAAGCCCGGTTTGGATTAATAACTGCGCCGAGTCCAGCGAGCTAACAGAAGTTAAAGGATTGGTTCAGGGCACAAAATACAGAGGTCCGGCTCTGGAAGACTGCCAGCCCGTAAGCTACGGCAGAGGACGCCAACCTAACGCGGCAGACCCCGAATTCCCGGGAGGAGCAGCGGGGCACCAGCCAG
>VXAL01014278.1:10443-31447 GCA_013399475.1 Chauna torquata | reverse complement strand
GCTGAGCCTCAGCCTGACGGCGCCGCTGGAGCTGCTGACGGTGCTGGCGCAGGTGGGCACCTGGCACTGCCGGCGGGGGCTGCGCGGCGCCGGGCGCAGCCTGTGCCGCGCCGAGGGCGTGCGGGCCCTGTGGAAGGGGAACCTCACCGCCTGCCTGCGCCTCTTCCCCTACAGCGCGCTGCAGCTCGCCGCCTCCCGCCGGTAAGCCGGGCTGCGGCCGGGCCGGGGCTGCTGGGGGCCGGGGCTCGCTCGCCGCTGCCCGGCGTCGCTGGCGCAAAAGGAGAGGGAATGGCGAGCGGGGGGCTTCGTCCGCAGGGACGCTGGAATGTCTCTGCCTCCGTGGCGTTGTGGGTGGTTGCGTGTCTCGTCTCTCCAGAGGCACGCACCCTGGCTCGCAGCTTCGCTGTTTCGTGTATTTAGTTTGCTAGGCTGTAACTGCTTGTAGGGCACGGTGGTATGCCAGGAGCTGCCTGTACGGTCATAGGTGTTCTTCAAATGGTGAGTGGCTGATTGTCTGTTAAATCTCTTCCACACCGTCAGATTCCTCTAGAAGTGAAGTTACAATGCTACCTACAGGTGTGACTGCAACATCTGTACTTTGAAACCAATTTGTTTTATTCATTTGTAAGTTTTCAAGTATTTATATCAGCTGTACCAAAGAAAATAATAACTGAGTCATCATTCGAATCTTTTCCCTATCGTTATGCAGCTGCTGTTATGCAAATTTGATCATTTTTGAAGTTGATTCATCACATTATTTGCCATAAAATCTCATTTTCGATAATACCCAGGTGTTAGATTAAAGTAAACCAGGCAAGAAGTGCAGCAGGGACTGTATGGAGCAGTGCTGACTGAGTTCTGCCAGGCTGGATTCCTAGGATTCCCTTTTGCTGCCAATATCTTTTAGGCATCGAAGGGAAGGCCGGACTGTTCACACACTCCAGCATGTTTTGCCAGTTTGAGGGCTGAGTTTCTTTCTCCTTTTTTTTTTTTTTAAGGTCAGCTATGTGCTCGCTGTGCGCTTGACATTTCTGCCCAGCTGGGTGATGGGTTATTCCAGTTCATGGGCTGTGCTGGGTGGGGAGAAGCATGGGCTCAGCCTGTGCGGGCCAATCAGGCCTGCTGCGGCTCTCACCCGGGCTGACGCACAGCCTGCCGAGGTTTGTCAGCGATCAGGCTGAGCGGAATCATCTCCCCAGCTCTGCCTGTGCCTTTCAGGAAATGCTAGGTGAAGCAGGCAGCTTCATTGCGTCCTTCTGCTTGTGATGAATGCAGCGGTCAAACAAGGGTAGGGATAATGACATTGTGAGGGCAGAAACAGTGATGTAAATGTAAGTTAAAGTTCCCAGAAGAGTCAGCGTGTTGCAGCATATGTACCGGTTGATTTTGAGCAATGAATCTTGAGCAAAATACTTTGACTGTTTGTTCAGCTTGGAGCACAGTATATTCCATTTGCAAGGCTATAGTTTGTCTCTAGTTTGCACAGGGGGTTCTTCTGAGTTACAAGTGGAAGTGGGCTACCAGGAAAATTAAACAAAAGCTGCCTACGCATATTTCTTGGTACGTTATTTAGGGATTTTTTTTAACGTATTTTCTGGTGGGAGAATGGTACATAAAGGCAAGAAACACAAAAAGAGAGAGGTGTTGTGCAGTAACTTAAGTAAATAGTACTGCCTGTCGCAGGAAGAGGTGGGCTGATCAGGCGGCAGCCCGGGGAAGGGCAGAGCGGAGGCAGCCAAGGCTGGCTGCCCAGGGGCTGGGAATTAGCTGACTCCGCACTCCTGCGGTTAGAGCGCACAGACTGTCTTTCTGTGGCAGTTCTAAATGTTGTCTGCGTGGTGCTCAGTCACCCCCCGCACACGTTTGTGCACGTACAGGAAGATCAGGCTGTGTTGCTTTAGGAACTGTACAGGTCTCATAGGAAAAAAAGTTTCTGTCCTTTCACTTCTGCTTGGCTAGTCTCTGTTCTGGGCCCCCTCCAGGGCACAGGACGAGTAGATGCAGGGATCCGTCATGCAGTAGAAAATGCAGCTCATATGGAAAAAACATCAACTGAGCAAGCAGTGACTCGTGTGTCTTTGCAAATTGTTTTGTTGTGGACACGGTAACACTGTGTAGTTTAAATATAAATCTGCTGTTTAGGCAGTTCGGTTAATGCTTCAGAAATAGAATAGTAGGTTTCTTTACCTCCAGCTAAGATTCCCGTCTTAGCTCTTTTTACTTGCTGCCTCCATGGCACGTCTCACTGATTTAAGAATGCTTTACATGCATAGAAAAGTCCTTCTGTGAATCACAGATCTATCAGTTGTAGGTTAGCCTTTAAAACTGGTTTCTATTTCAGAATTTCAAATTTAGGTTTAACCTCCTGGGCATAGTAGTGCGTGGACGTAAGTCTTCTCTAGAAGAGTGTCCCTGTGGACCCTCCTGTCCCAAGATAAGCAACAGAGGAAGGTTCAGTTGTTCTCAGAAGGCCTGTGATGAAGTTATCTACGTATTTCATCTTACATGATAACTTTGACTAGAGAAAGGCCTCACAGAAGGTTGGACTGATGTCTCTAACCGATGATTGATGATCAGAGAATTTCTTGCAGACATATTTTAAAATGTTGCAGTAATTTTCATTCTGTAGGGGGAAATATAAATGAGGATTCAATGGACAAAAATGGCTTTAAAAGTCTCTTGCAAAGCAAACAAGTAAATCATTTGAACAATTAGTCTCCATATCTTTGAAGATTTTTTGTGTTGTTGAATTGGTGCTCTGGACCTCCAGCACAGTACTGCAACTCCAGCTGTGTGACTTTAGTCTGTCCTGGGAACTGTGGTGCAGGTGGAGCTACACAAGGGGCCCCTAAAAATGCTCTTTCAGGTATTGGAAGTATTTTAGTTCAGTAACACTGAAAGTAAAGCGAATTGCATTTGGGGGGAGTTCTGTATTGCAGTCACTGACCTAGCTGACTCTAACTTTTGTATTTCTGCGCTTCTCTGCAGTAGCGGATTTACCCAAAATCTGTTTGGGCTCTTAGGCATGTCGTTTTGACTCTGCTGATTGCCCATCCACATGTTCTGTTTCACAGTGATCTGATGCTTGTATGATGTTAAACAATACAATGAGGTCACGGATGAAATACATATTGAAGTTTCAACTCCTGCTACTGAAGGAGCTTGTGGGCAGAAGAACGATTACATCAGGAATCATCTGCCTTCTTATTTCATGTTTTTTGTTCATACTGCCATTAATAGTACCTCTTTTATGTGCTTACTCTAGACTTGTTATGCTTTTCACGGATGAGTTGGGTCATATTTCCCACTGGAGAGCCATCATAGCAGGAAGTCTGGCTGGCATGGTTGCAACCATTGTGACTTACCCTACTGATGTAATTAAAACCCGACTCATTGTGCAGAACCGACTGGAACCATCTTATGAAGGAATTCTTCATGCTTTTTACAAAATTTATCATCAAGAAGGACTTCTTGCACTTTATCGTGGTGTTTCACCAGCTATATTAGGTAAAATAATAATGGGGAAAATCACCTCATTGCACATTGTTTATTGTAGCTATATAGTGCATTTGTTTGCTCACCTGATTTCAAAAGCAAGTAGTAATGTTCTGTAGAAGGAATGTAGGTTTACAAGGCACAACAATACTGATTTCTGCTGCAGCTTTATTGCTTCAAATTATGACCCAGTGTGTAGCATTTATGTATGGTTACGTTCAACAAAACACTCTTGTCCTTCTTTTATAGACAATCTTGTTGTGCTCTGATGCAGGATTTTCTTTGTTTAACTCTTTAAAAAATGTATAAACGCTGTGTTCCTAATTCCTGTCTAGGTGTGAAAGTGTCTCCCTGTCTGTTCAATGAAATCAGTATGAGCAGTACTATGTAACTGACGTGAGAAATGAAGATTAGCAATATTCTCTCTTTACATTAAATGACATTGTAATTATTTATTTACTGTCCATAGCTTTTTACAATGCCATTTGACTTTATCTACTTTTTCACAATACAATGTTACAAAAAATCTGTAGTAATAATGTAGAATCGCGCTATGATATTTAGGAGAGCATGAAACAAGCGAGAGAGGACAGAAGTATTCCTCATCAGCTTGACTGAAGAGGCAGCTCTGTTTACCTGTACAACTGCTAGGGTTGGACTGGAATGGAGAAAGAACTTGTTGCAAAAGAGCTGACCTGTCATGAGACTAAATCAGTAAATAATTCTGACAAAACATGAAAATTTTAATATGCAAATATGTGCATCTGTCACCATGTCTAGATGCTGCAATAGGAGGGTTTGGTGGTAAACCAGTGGCTGAAAAGTAACGATCTTCTAAATATTGATCTGGTTTGAGCAGTGTGAGATGAAACTGGCAGCAGTTCATACTGTGTGTCTAGGTTATGTGATGAGCAGCTGTTTTCCTAGTGTGCAGTGTGCTGATATAAACCTCTGCATGGTTTGCTTTCTAGGTGCTGTCCCATTCTCTGCGGGCTCATTCTTTGTTTACATCAATCTGGACAAAATCTGGCGAGAACCCATGGTTCATTTCACTCCTCTTCAGAACTTCATAAATGGCTGTGTGGCAGCTGGTGTAGCACAGACACTTTCTTTCCCCTTTGAGACTGTCAAGAGGAAGATGCAGGTACAAAGCATCGATGTTGCTAGTACTTTGTTATAGGTGCCTGTTTCAGGAGCTTGGG
Source organism: Chauna torquata (assembly GCA_013399475.1). Classification (NCBI taxonomy): domain Eukaryota; kingdom Metazoa; phylum Chordata; class Aves; order Anseriformes; family Anhimidae; genus Chauna; species Chauna torquata. Next base: position 26,750 of record VXAL01014278.1, on the reverse strand, counting down.
ACAAGGCTAGTCAGATGATCGTTACTGCCATGTTATTTCTCTTACCAGTGGGCTACAGAGGCTTTGATTTAGGTGGATTGTGGGTTCTGTTTGTTTGTTTGTTTTATAAACATCTGAAAATTCATTGTTATCAGTGTGTTGTTACACTTTTAAGGTGGGTTCAGGTATGTCATGGGATTTTTATTTCCTCTCAGACTCTGTGTCTTTAGCTTTATTTCTTCTTTATAGCAATTCCATCAAATTCTCACAGTTCAGAATTGACAAATCTTCTGTCAAATACAGGCATTCAGTTCCTATAATTTAGTAAGTAGGATGAATGAGATCCATGTTGTTTCCAGTGTTTGCGTGTCTGCCGTTGATGCCTGACCTGCACACTGGCAGCCACAAGAAACAGCACATATTAAATCTGAAGGGTCAGAACTATCCTCACTCTTTTCTTCTGACTCCTCTGGTTAATGGGTGACTTCCCAGTGGCCCTCTGGCTATGGCATATGAATTTGTTCTTTCAGCCCAGTTCGAGGGACTGTAAACTTACGGGAAACTTTTGTGATCTTATCCAAAAAGTAGTCATTTTGTGTGGCAGCATTATAGAATCCCCCTTCCCCCATCCCCTGGCTGGTAAGTCACAAGCTAGCAAAAGGTCAAGGAACCTGTGAATTCCCCTTTCCTGCTCCCAGGGTTCCCTTTTTCAGACAGGGCTCGGATCTAGCATCACAGAAGCATTCGTTGCCCTCTCTACATCTTGTAACAAAGGACTTCAGCAGGAGAAGTGTCTTTTGTTAGATCAGCTCACACAGCTGATGTGTGCAAAAGTTAAGCTTTAAGTTGCGGCCTTTCATCAGGTGTCTCTTAAAATGTCTCAGGTAAGAAGGACGTTCTGAGCATGAAAACTGATCTTTTTTCCAGCTGTGTCAATGGATCTAAGAAAAGCAATTAACCCCTACAGCTCTTCTTTTTCTCTATATCCTTGGGCTCACAGCAATACCATTGCCTTAGAGAATAAATAGAAAAGAAAAGCATTTAATGTGCTGTTTCTCTTTTAATCACTTTCTGTTGATACATCAGTTACTTAAACATTCAGTTTTTATAATCAGTTCAAAAGTAACTTTCAGCAGTAAATGGTCAGTAGTGATGTTAATTTGTGTGTCCAGCTTTGCCTTGATAGGCAAGTAGAGAAGTGGGATGAGCCCATCATTCATTTTGTTGCCGCTAGGCTGTGCTCTTTCACCAAAGGGTTGCTTAAAACATCTGACTGTCACTCCTAGAATAAGAAGGGAATTGGATTTATTTCCTAAATATGTAGGAAATGGATATGTAAAAATTTCTCTGAACAGAAAAAAGACTCAACAACAGAAAGTTTTTTTTCCTCGTAGATGTGTTGCAACAACTGAATAGTGATTTCCCAAGCTTATAGAGACAACACCTGTTCAGCAATTTATTCTGAAGGCATGGCAGAAGGCAAAGGTGTTTCAGAAGCAGCTGTCTAGGTGTAATAGCCCATAACTTTTTTGGTACTGAAAATGTCGTAAGTCACGTTGTCTCGTCCAGAAATGAGACCTTTTGAAAATCACACCTAAGTTGATACTAAGAGCTGGCTGGAACTCATGTAAAGTGATCCAAGAAGTATGTTTTTCACAGTTAGCATCAGGATATGGCCCAGCCTTGCAGGAATCAGCTCTACATTGCGCTTACTTGCTGGCCTGCTTAGTTTGCGGGGTGGCGGTCGGAAGAGAGAAATGTCTAGTACAGCACCAGACTGGCTATCATGCAAAGAAACATAGGAGAGAAGAGAATAAAGAAGGGGAAAACAGAGCTTCAAGACATTTCCGTGTTCTGTGGAAAACAGGGGAACAGATATCTCTGAGCTTTTGTTCTCCTCAGCCATTTTATTCTGCTCGGCCTCCATTCAGTGATACACCTCTCTGGCTGATAAAAAGAGGGAAGTACTGAAGCCTTTAGCTACCGCTGGGCCTCATATGAACGCTCAACAGTGCAAGTAGGGAAATGCTTTTTGTTTTGAAGCAATGAGCACTAGTTCTGTGTATGAAGAGGAACCCGGCACAGTGTAAAGGTCGATATCAAATGGAGGTAGTGCATTGCCAAAGAAGACTCTTCCAGTGAACCTGTGGGTGATGGGGAAGTAGGGAGTTGTAAGGCAGTCTCAGGAGCTTGAGAAACTGAGAAACTGGGACACTAGGCTGTCTTCTCTGATTCTGTGACTGAGTACAAACTGAGTACAACTGAGACCAAAACAACCAGTTCAGATCTTTACCTGGCGTGCTAGGCAGTCTTCCATCCATCCCCTCATCTAGAAAAGCGTAAATTGTTTGCAAAAACTGCAAAATAAATTTTGCTATGGGAGGAAGGAGAAGTGCTATTTCTAATCTCTGTTGTAATCATTTTGTTTCATCCTTTCTCATTTTACATATCTGAATCCTGCAGTCCTGACATCAGCAGCTTTTGTCAGTGACATCTGTGGGAGTGGGAGCTAACTGTCAGTGAAGAAATTTTTCTCTGTGTTTTGGTAATGATTTATGATGTCAAATTTGCTCTGTAACCATGGCTTCTTCCCCCTCTGCTATTAGAGTTATCTTTATTGTGTTTTCTTTTTTTTTTTTTTTGCAAAGATGCTATGTTTGCTAAATATACTTGAATGGCTTTCTTAAAAGAAATGTGAATTAATGTGGTTGAGTCTTACTGAATATGTGAGTACTCTTTGTTGTGATTACCCTAATTTTATTCCTTTGTCTTCCTTTTTTCACTTTGCTCCTGATTGGCATGTTAGAGAATTAAGAGGTACTGTATGCATGTTTTGGCATGGACATATGGCTTTTGTTGTGCATCTGTAGAAGGGGAATAGTGAAGGAAAGGGTTGTTCAAAGGGGCGTTCTGTATTAAATGCTTTCCTGACTCACTCTCATGCTCTGTCAGCTTCTGACTAAAAACTTAGTGATCTTTCTATCCCTCTGACTGTTTGTTATTCTTGCCTTTCCTTCCTCACCTCACAATCACATGTTCTTTTTTAAACCCAGTATGTAAGCGATGTTCAAGTACTGCACTTTTACCTTGCAGGCTTATTTAAGTGCACACAAGAATGCTTAAAAAAAAAAAAAAAAAACAGGCAGTTATTTCCCTGCTTAAATAAGGAGTCTGGGTCTAAGGGAAGCACTGGCAATATGCTTCTACTTTCCCACATCATCTTTTTGTCTATGATGACCTTCATAAGTGCATCTTGCACTAAGCTCTGGCATTTCAGCAAGGAAAGATGAATTTAGAGCTGTTATATGCCATGCAGAAGATTATTATTAGAATGACACCAATCTTAGGCTATGTGAAGAACTGAGTATCTATAAACACGCAAGTGGTCAGTGCAAACCTAATACTCAAGTTTGGCACTTCCCTCTGTGCACATGACCCTCAGTGGTAGGCTTGGATACCCCTGTCTGGCACTTCTCAGCTTTCACTCCAAATTGACGTGTGACTTTGGTAGTTTTGTCAAGGAAAATGCACAAAGATGACCCTGAAGTCTCACAGGTCAACTGTACAGATACTTCTCACCTGCTTACATGAACAAACTTTGCATGCTTTGCAGAAGCTCTGTCCTGTGCTCATATTCTGTTGGTGTCATTTGTTTTAACTTCTGTAACTAAAATCTGAAACTCTCCTTTGCCAGTAGATGCTGCTCAGGGGTAGCTCTACCATCAAACCCTTGTAAAATACAACAAGCATACTTTTAGTATACCGTGGGATTCAGCACATTTTTGGTGTTGACTGCACAGCATCTTTAAGTTTTGAGGACATCTCTCAGGGGAAGGCATTGTTAAGTAGTGTCTGATCTTTCTGTTTTAAAATCCAGGCTGTGAATTCCCTCCGCTGCTGTAAACAAACAAGCTCATTGTTCTTGGTTAGTGTAGACTGTTGCCATGCATCACCCAAGAAGTGGCCTCTTTCCAGTGACAAAAGTGAATCAGTTAGACCTCAGCTGCCTATAAATCTGCAGCGTGTATGTGGAGGGGGAGATGTTGTTTACGTTTTTTTGGTCCTTTGGACCACAAGATGCTCTGCAAGCGTGAAATTTGTTGTAAATGTTGTAAATGCTTTGAGTTCTATGCTTCTTGCACGGTAAAAGTCAGTCTAGCAAGAACCCGGTGGCTAGGCTATAAACAAAGCTACGGGAAAGAAAATGATAAATGTTCATTAGAAAAGCACCTTCCCCCTGCTGAAATGGGGAGACAGTGCTCCAGCATTGCTTAAACTTGAGTAATTTACAGAGAGTGCTCTGTCATTGGAGATGATCACTGGTGCTGGCACGGCAGCCTCAGATAGCTCTCAAGCTGTGGTGTCCCCGCTGTTTGTGAGATCTGTGTTCTTGTCAGCTGGGAATATGTTATTGGAGTCATGACCCGGTTTAAAAATAAAAAATGCTTTTTGGGTCATGTGGTTCACACGACATCTCAAATGCATACGTGCTTTGAGACTTCGTGCAGGGAGACCCTTTAATAGTGAACTGCATGGGAGCCTGAGTCTTGAAAATTTTCAGAGATGGAGCCATTTGACCACAAAGTGGGGCAAATTCCATAGTATGGAAGTAAATAAGGAGCAATATTATTACTTTGAGTATGATTTCCTATGGAAATAAGGCTTACACGGTTCCTAGCTGTCTGTCTCTGCTCCCAGTAACTTTTGATCCTGCTGTCCAACTTCAATTCAGCTTGACAGAGGGAGGCTTCAGTGATACTAGTTTCTTTAAGTTTTGTGAAAGCAAGTGCAGAGAGAGAAATGAAATTCCAATAATATTCTGCCTGAGGGGGAGGATGCAGTGTGAATTCTTACATTTCTTACTCATTCTCCCTGTGATCTCATACTCTCCTTTTCCTTGCTTCTGGGGTTCAGGCATCAGCCAGGACCCAATGTGCTGGATGTTGTTCAACTTAGGACCTGCCTGGTTTCTCTAATTATTAACAAATAGTTAATAGACATCAGATTCTGGTTTTGGTAAAATCCCTGCCTTTTTTCTTTTTTTTTCTCCTATGCCTAATTGCTTTCAGCTACCAGCATTTTTATTATTTTGGTGTCACTATAAAAATGTATTGTACTGCTATCTCTGAGGCTACTGCAGAATAGTGCCCTACTGCTTTGGGAAGTACTTGGTCGAGTAAACAGTTGAGACAATGCCAGAAGAAAGCTACCTGAGAGTAACTTGGGCTTTGCCTTCTGTAACAGTTTCAATTAGCTTTTATACATGTGAACAAACCTCAGGTGCGTTTCTCTCAGATTCCCAGACTTCCACAGGAGAGAATCACAGAGCCTGGCTGCCTGTGAAGGTGAAACACTGAACAGTGCCAGTGGAAAAACTGGGTAAGAGGGGAAAAATGATAAATTAAGAATCTGAAGTAGAACTGGGCTGATCTAACAGCCAGGTCTGCCTTATGACAGCTTGTGCTACTGCTAGGGGTCTCTAACCCTGTTCATCCAAGGAGCGGTGGTGCGATAAGTGCGTAACACTCACTCCGAGTTGGATTACAGCAGTCGCTGAGCACTGCAGCACAGTGGTCTTCTGAAGAAAAGCAGGAAAGTGTACTGTACCCATTTGAATGCAGGAGGTATGAGGGAGGGCAGAACATAATTCTCTCTAGATGGTTTTCCCAGATACTGAAGTGGCAGGCACCCTCCCAGTCCTAAGTTTGGTAGTGCCAGCTACGCATGGCCGCTGGCCTCTCACAGCCTCTGCAGCTCTGTGAGCTGTGTGGTATGAGTGAGAGCTCTCTAATCTGCTTTGGGGCAAATCAGATGGGTTAACTCAACCCACCTCTTTAAACTGTGTAAGTTCACCCAGCTGATGGGGCCTGACACAGGTCAGAGCACGCTGCTGTGCACACACAACTGGTATGGCCATAACTTTCAGCAGAGAGATGGTAATGTCTCCAGAGCGACAGCTACCTCTGTTATCCCCTAACATGAGTGCTCTTGCATCAGTTTTACGGAAGAGTCTTGTATTGGCTTGGAACATGTCTGTGCTTGGAGTGATGATCCTGTGACATATAAGGTGATTAATTATGCAAAATACTCCGTAAGCAGGAGCTAAAACTTTGAGGACACTCTCTTCTTTTGTATCTGATTTATTCTGATACGGTGTGATTCTGTATCTCATCCACATAAGGCCGATGGAAATATGTCCACTGTAAAGCCCCGGTCCTGTAGAAACGTTCATTTTCTCCTCAATTCCTACAAAGACAGCAGGAGGTGCGGGAACTAGTGCTGCTGTTCGCTGTGTGCTGCATAGGACCAAGCTAGTCTGCGTAAGGGTTTGCACCGTTAAGCAAAGCACTGCTCATGTACATGAAAGTTGTGCTCCCAGTTGTAAAGCTTGAGCTGAATAATCAGGCATTCTGAAACCACCCAAAAGCAGCCATGCAAGGGGCTTGCACTACCTTGAGAAAAAAGACCTCTGTATTCCATACTGAGGATTTCTTCATAGCTCAAGTGTTAAAAGCAGGGAAAGCTTGCGTTTAGTAGCAAGGGAGGGATTCTGCAGCAAACCATGAAGCCACAGGATAAAACAGGCTTGGCAATAATGTATTTAAAGCTGAGTCGAACTCTTCTGAGCAAACAGTAAACTGTTTTGCACACTTGGTGCCATAAATTTCAGCAAGGCAGAAAGATTTGGCCCCAGTTCAGGTTACAGAGGAAAGGACAACATGTTCCTAGAGTGCAGGAAGCTGTAGGTCAGCTGCTTTGCTGCAGTGCTCTGGAAACGATTGCCTCGTAGGTGCTCTGGAAACGATTGCCTCGTAATAGGTTGTCATCGTTTACCTTACTACATGCCTGAATACCTTTGGTGGACTTTATGTTCCAGTGCAGGGTGAAGTCAGCGTTACTAGACCACTGACACAGAAAAGACCATGACTACCAACTAAGGCTGTCCTCCAGGAGAAAGGATTGGTTTGCCCAAGACTATGCATTTTTTTCCCCAGAGTTAATACTTGTTTACGTTTCAGTTGTTTCTTGAGTTGTTTCTTATTCTTTTAAGTATTCAGTTTTCAGTGAAGTTTCTGTTGACTGTAGTGGCATTAGCTTGAATGAAAGCTGCAATAATGTTTGTCCTTCAGTTTCCTTTGGACTACAGTTACACTTGCCTCTTGCAAGCATCCTTATTAACCCAGATTACAGAGACATTTTATTCTAGCTTCCAGATTAAGAGCATGAACTTTTGAGCTGTGTTGTAAAATGCCTTCCTGTGTTTTTTTGTTTGTTTGATCAGAAGTGTAGGACACCCAAATCTGTTGAAAATATATAAATAACAAGCAATTTTACTGTATCTACCATCAGAATAGCGTATCTCCGATGGCAGCTGTAGTACTGCACAGTACTATAGTATGCCAATAGTACTGCATACTCAATAAAAAAAAAAAAAAAAAAGAGCAAAACTTTGTACCAACAAAGTTTTTACACACAGGAAAGAGGGAGGGGAAAAGTATGTTAAATGAGAGGGAAGTATTTCCAAATAGTCTCTTTTAACATGTAAATTCAGATAGTTGCAACCCAAAATGTCCTAAACTGCAACTGGGAATTTTGTATCTGCAAAGCTCTGGGTGCAAACTCAAGTGGCGTAACCACCGTGTCTGCATTCCAGACCTGCTGTTCCCTGCTTTGTACCTGTGTCGCTAGCGTGAGCCTTGGAAAGATTAAAATGATTGACCTTTTGATGGGCGCAGCTCTCACTACTGCTGCGATGGGCTACATCTGTACTTCAATACTAAGAGGAAGAGAATAGGAAGCGAGAGGCTGGAGGAATTCATGGAAGAAGAAATCTTTAAAAGGGTCTGCGAGATTAGTTCCCAAAATGGCACTTTGTTGTTCTGGCAGTCACCTCCTACTGCAGACAATAGGAGAGATGGTATCTGACAAGTCTTCAGGCAGCAATTATCTTTAACTTGAGTTTTGACACGAGACTTCATCTTTATTTAAATGTTTTGTTTGTATAAAAAAATGTGACCCAGAGTGCAGGTTGGAGGGTTTTTTCATACGTTCCTTCCTCTCTTGGGTTTAGTTTGTCAAAACAGAACGGACTGCTAACTTTTGGCATGTGTCGCAGTGACTTACTAGATGCGGTAGCCTCTGGATACTAAAAGACTGTTTTTGAGAGAGCAGATAGAACCAATTCCGCATTTGATGTGCTTTAAAGAGAACCCATCATACATCAGATGTAAAAAGATTAGCAACTTAACCCAGCTGCTACTGTGACTAACAACTTGGCACTCTGTTATCCGCGCAGTGAGCTGTACTGTATCTCCAACCTTCTGCAGCATGAGACAGTCGTAACTGGAGGGGAAGGAAGTCCTTAGAAGTGCTCATAACAAACAGGTTTCCATCCAGCCACCCATAGTGTCAAAGAAAGGAATTCAAGCCACTTTGAGGTGCGTGGTGTGAAACGTTTCTGTTACAAACCTGATCCTTTTGGAATGAGATTTGTTCGATTTGTATGTCACAGTAGGTTTCTGTGAAAAAGGTGGAGAAACTAGTCTGATCTGTTTGGTTACTTCCATTTTCTGGCTCTGGCGCCATAGGGCAGTTGCAAGGATTGTACTGTTGTAGGCATGCTTAGATGGTGCAGAACCACCCAAAACCCACAGCCGTTTATTTTCATTAAAAACAGTGCCAAATGAAACGCCTTCCTTTTTTTCTTCTTTTATTAATACATTCTAACTTTGTTTAGGTGTGTTCCAAAGTACTGAATTTCTAACTGCGCACTGATGCAGTTTTTAGTTTTTCTTTTGCAATAGGTGACTGAAATTCTATGGACAATTGCTACTTAAATACTGTGTCTAAGGTCTTGGAAACATACTGCTCCTATAAAGCAGAAGGACTGGCAAAGCATACTTCACCTGCAGAATGAAATCTTGAAAATGGCTGTAACCATAGTGAATGTTACTATAAATAGTCTTTCAGTAAATCTCTTTAAGAGGTCAGTCAGTGTCTGTGGGCAAATCAGAAACCTGAGGTTTTGACTTACCTGTTCCTTTTTAACTGTCTTCTGGATGTGTTTGCTGCATGCAGAACCTTACTGAAATGTGCTGTATGCTTGTAACCTGTATTGGTGGTGTAGGCAAGACTGCCGTAGTCAAAATCCATTGATATGTGCCTTTGCAATGTATACAGTAACTAAGGGGATTAAGTTGAACTCATGCAGTTAGTTCTGGCAGGTCATGCCCTGCCAACCACAAGAGACTTAAAAAGAAAGGAAATCGCATGTTAGCAGCATTCCTGCTTTCCTGAGGCATTTCAGAAAGCTGTCCCTCTTCCCTGCGTTGCTGCCTGTAACTTCTTTTACGAAAAAAGCTCATGGAAACTGGCTAACAGTACAGAAAGCAAAACAGGGTTTTGATTCCAGCTCTCCTATGACTGGTGTTGCACTCTTAAGGATATCTATATCATTTGGGTGCTCTCCTAAGCATCCCAGGTGTTAGCGTCACCATTCTTAGTGGAGCTGGTCCCTGAAGTGTCAGTTGCAGCACTCAGCGTCTTCTACAGTATGGTCATGAGAGTCTTTATAGAGGAGTTTCTCAAGTCCTGTGGATTAAGGCTTGAAAATTTGTTTCTCTCTTTCTGTCTGCTGGAGTTAACTATTTCTTTTTAAATTCTTTTACCCCTTAAGTAACAGAACCAAGCAGACAGCTTCCTTGTAGCAAAGGAGCAGAAGTGAACATGTGTGTGATCCTTGGCTACCAGAGTAGCTCTATTACCGTGATCTTTCTGTACAGGCAGGGCTGGTAATCCTGTAAACTCCTGGCAGTTAAATCCCATAACGTCTGCCTCTCTGAGCCATAAACCAGGAAGCTGTGGGAACTTGCACCAGAGATAGGAATTAAGGAAACAGCTATAGCCCTATGGAGTTAGGACAATGTAGACTCAAAGGGGAAAGTGATTAGAGCAGTTAAACTACTCTTTCCCCTACAAATGTGATCCCTCTCTTGCAAATCAGGTACACTGTTGAAAAAGTTCAGAAAGGAGCAAATACTTCAGCTTTCTCCTGCTTCAAGTGTAAAAGACTGTGGATTAAATCCTCAGCGCTACTCTTGTTTGGGATAAAAGAGCCCGGATGTGACAAAGTGGATCCTGAAGATACCAGAACAGGATGTGGTGAAAGCCTATTGCCTTCTCTCTTAGAGCAGACAGCTGCTTTCCCCAAATCACCTCCCAAAGTCCTGTCGGAACAAAACTGCATGGTTTTACCTGTTACCTGCTGTCAGAAGCTTTCCACATGTGCTTCAGTCATACACAAAAACGTGAGGGGAAAAAAAATTGAGACTAAAGAAGACATGCAGTTGGGGGGGGGGGGGGGGGGTGGTTAGTTTCTCGGCATTAGCTTCTATATTTTAATTGCAGATTTGCCAGTAATGCAAGGGGATGCAACAGCATTTAAACCGTTTGATTAGCAACTTGTCTTGTATACCTGGAACATGAGTCTTGATCCATTTCCATTTTCACCACCCAAGTTGCCAAGTATTTGAAATGCTATAGCTCAGGCATCTAGAAAATGTCATCACCGCTTGTCGGTTAGCGAGAGGCTTGTCATCATAGGCTTAGCAACTCTGAGAAGCTGTGGGTTAGTTTGGACAAGCAGGGAAAAAATGCTACACCACATGGTGTTTCAGATCAAGGAGGGGATAATAGTACCTATATTCACCAATCAATTAACTGTACAGGTCCTGTTCGTATCAAAGTTCTGCCCTGTGGTGATCAGCTTGTACATGCCAATCACTAAGTTGTGTCTGGGGGTCCCCACACACTCCTGACTGAGAATTGTCACTTGACATGGATATGAGTGAGATGCTAATTTGCCAGTGCAAAATAAGCCCATGGCTGCATATGCACAGATGGATGAGGATGAGATTATTCAAGGTCAGGTCATCCTGTCTGTGCTAATGCAATAGGAGATTAATGAAGGAAGGATTTTGCTGTTAAAAATGACCCATTACGCTTCCTCCATGTGAACAGAGACTGTCTATACTGCAGTTGGAAATGTAGCTGCAGTCCAGCAGGATGTTCCCAAGCTCACTTTAATTGATTTGGATCAACTGACCATGTAGCAAAGATACAGGAGCGCAGGCACCAACTGCTCACCTACCGCCCTTGGCAGGCTTGTACAGCCTGTGCTGACGTGTGGCGTTCCATTTCTGCCGTGCTGCTGCTACTCAGTGCGTAGCGCAGTTCGCGCTTTTCATTGCAGTGTGAGCACAGCCCGAGCAGCCGGAGTCAAGCCAGCGCGCTCTCCTGTTTTGATCATTGTTACGGGAAGGCACAGTGGTGTCCAGGATCAACCCCAAGCTTCCCGCTCGTAGGGAAACCAGTGTTGTGAAATACCTGTCCCCAGACCTGAGCAGCTGGCAGGCGTGGGCTTGGTGCGTTTTGCAGTTCTGGTACTGATGGTTTGTCTTCACGAGGGAGGGATTTATTTCTGGTAGTGACATGGCACAAAAGGAAGTGCTGGCGGAAATTACTGCTCTTTCACACCTTTCAGAGAGTGAAATCCCTTCCTGTTCAGTTTGTGTTTCAAGGCAAAATAGTTGATTCTTTTCAGTTAACAGAAGAATCCAGATCAATGTGTTGAAATCTGCCATAAAGTGTTCCTTACTTATCAGAATGGGGTTACTTACCTATATGGAGAAAATAATTATCATTAATTACTTCAGTTTTCCTTTGCTTGTTATAAATTCTCCTGGGTGTCTCTTGAACAGGCACAGAGTCCTTGGCTTCCCCAATATGGAGCGGTTGATGTCCATTTTACTGGCATGGCTGACTGTTTCCGGCAAACTGTGAAGAACAAAGGTGTACTCGGACTTTGGAGTGGACTCACACCCAGTCTGCTCAAGGTGAGGTTTTGCTTTCATCTAATTAGCTGAACTAAGACACACTCTTGGACAATTGAAGTTATAAAGCATATGACATCCCTCCATACTTATTAGCAGCTTACAGATGACAGAGTCCATCACAGCACAGGTATAGCCTCAGGCAGGTTATAAACCAGCTTTGGATCATAGGTTTGGTCATATTTCCTCAAGTGTGGGTTTGTCTTCTGTACGTCGCTCCTTTCAAGTTCGTTTGAATGTCCTTAGAGAAGGGAGTGCTGCTAACACACAAGACAGAGTATGGATGGGGGATTGCAAGCAATACACTTAAAACAGCTAAACAAGTTCTGCTGCTCAGCTGAGCTCCAGTAATTTGACAGATTATAGCTAGCTGTAAAGAAAATAGCCCTTGTATAAACCACTTCCACAGAAGTCAAAAGTAGTGTTTTGCAGTGAGCTAACAGTGCATGCATATCAGTTACTACAGCCCTTATTGAGTTGAAAGCATGAAATAAAACAGTAGTTTAAACAGACAGTAGTTTAGTTTAGATAAATACGTTTTACAGTGCTGCACTGAAGGTTACCTACATGCAGTACTACTGGTCAGCTAATGAGTGGTAATTGAGCGACAGCATGATTGATTGTTATGGCCCGGTTACGCCCGGCCCTATCTTGGCTGGTGTAAAGGCACATAGCACCAGAGTTGCTGATTCTGCACGGGGCAAAAGAAGAAAGTTGTTCAATCATCGTGCAGTATGCAGAATAAAGCCAACATTTCCTGTTAGGAATTGCTGAGGTTGCTTATGATTTGCTTAGGTATTTTACAAGTTGTGATAATCTACCGGCTAGCACAGACCTTATTCCTCACAATATGCTTAGAATTAGTTATGTACTAATATTAAACTTGTACTTTTAGCATGATGCAGGTGCCAGCCTAATTTGAGGTGAGTCTGACTTTATATAAATTAGCACAGCTCTATTAGCACATCACATCAAACCTGGTTCTAGAAATTTCCTTCTTTAAAACATCTAAGAATACTATTCCTGCATCTAATGTACTGTTTTTTGTTTTATGTTGCCTTTTTTTTTTTTTTAATCAGATTGTTCCCTACTTTGGTGTTATGTTTAGCACCTTTGAATTCTGCAAGCGGGTCTGTCTGTACAGAAACGGTTATATTGAATCTCCTTTAAGTTACAAGCTAACTCCTGGGGTGGATCAGAGTTTACAGCCACAAGAACTGAGAGAATTAAAGCTCCTCCGAAGAGAAAACTTTGAGCCGAGGAAATCAGCTCTTGAAAACTGATGTCAGTGTCCACTGCAGAAATTTTTTCTTCAGAAACTTTGCAAGAAGACATGCTGAACTGCAGGTACCAGCATCTCAACAGATTGCGTGGTTTTAGTATTGAGACACCGGTGCAAGGGATGAATAAATCTTTTATCGCAATTGGTGAATGGATACAAACAATACAAATATCAAGCACACACTGAAGAGGAGAGATGCAACTAGTCTGAAAACACTATGCTATTGGAACTTGGACTTTTCAATGCTGAATAGCCATTTTAGGATAAAACCACTTGCAGAGAGCATGAGAACTGAGATGAGTACAAATTGCATCTTCAAAGTATTAAGAAAATTCAAATGGATTTTTTGAAGTAACCTGAGATACCAAGTCATCAGAAAATGATAAACATACTAGACTATATATAACATGCAAGCATTTCTACTGAAATCTCTTTTTTTTAGTGATAATGTGTGGACGTGGCATTCTGCAGATGCAGAATTAGCCCCACTTCATTCACACTCCCATATCCACTCTTCAGTTCCTGAGACTTACTTGAGAATAATAATTTTGTATGAGCATAACAATGAAAATGTGCTGCTGCAACTGTGCTCTTGCTAATGGACTGTAATACACTGGAATGACAGTCTTGCAAACTTAAGTGCATACTAGGAAATCTTTCCTCCTTTCTCCTGTGTTGCTACTGCATGTACATTAACTATTTCAGGCTTAGAAAAAAAGTTTTCCTGAAATTCTCTGAAATATTTCCTGAAAAATGCAGTCCTTAAATGTGTTAGGTATTTCAGAGCCACAAGCCTTGTGATGTTTTTCAGTATTCTTAAAGCTGTATTTTTGTATTAAACTACTTTCTAGTTCCTGTGCACAGGCCCAGACCTACTGTGCTAATCAGAACTTGCCTACATAATAGCACTGTGCACACATCCTGTGACTTTCCCGCTTGAACTACTGCAGTCCAGGAGCCGCAGCCCTTTCTGAGGTAGGAAACTCTCTCCAACACCACTAGGTTATTGCCAATGCATAGGCCTCTCACCAGCCTAGGGAGCTTTCAGGCAATAAAAGATCATCTTGGTATTATCTTCTGCAGAAAACATGAACTTGCTTGTCCTGTGCGTTGTTGTTAACACCTGTTTGCCTCTGCCAGAGCCCCCGTAGCTCCAGGCACCCCCTCCTTGCCTATGTGGGCTTTGTTAGACAAAGAGGAGCTGAATATAAATACTGCTGCTGGCGTGTCCCCATGGAAAGGGGAAACTAAGTCTTGCATGTGGAGCTTTGAAGAGGACCTGAGGTGTTGCTCAGCTTCTTTTGCAGATGTACAGCTGTGGAACTGCCCCATTTTAGCACTTTTCTATGGACAACTTTAAACCCTCTGTCCACGTGGGAAGGCAGCTGTGCCCTCTGCGAAACATCCCACCAGCCTCAGGCTGCCGCAGGCTGTGAATCGCTGCAGCTCGGTAAGGCATGTGCACACCAGCTATTCTCCTGCCCTAGCTGCAGCAGCCTAGGCTCGGCACAGGATTTGTCTGCTGGTTTACTCGGCTCCTTGTGTGTTTTTTTACCATGTATGTCCCTGCGGCGTGGAAATAAGCAAACCTTACAAACTGCTTGGTGAGGCCAGGTCACAGCAGAATGAGGCAATGGCAGATCAATGCAGGAATAGTCTGTCACTATGGAGAGTGATTTACAGAAAGATTTGGGATAATTGCAAGACGTGCCTTGCATCTAACACTCAGCACTGATGTACCTACCCTACAGCTGAGGTCTTCCAGTATCTCCGGTAATGGGCTTGCTCAGTTCTGCTACAATGGTGTTACATACTGGTTTTCTTCTCAGACAGAAATGCAGACACTGATAGCAAAAATCAAGGTGGTAGCAAGCAGACCTGGTGGCTCGTGCATCACATTGAGGCTGTAAGTACTTTTGGCTCTCTCATCAACCTGCCTAGTGTTTCTCTGTGCCTCAGTTTCCCTATCTGTACGATGTAGGTAATAATACTGAGACTTTTTTTTGAGGTGTATGAATAAGGAGATGTGACTTGTGAACAAGCTGGGGAGGAACTGATTTCTTAAGAGTGCCCTTACCTGTTCTAAGCATACTTATATGGTTGTTGGTTTTGTTTTTGTTTTTTACTAATGTATTTCTAAATAGATTTTGAAGATTGAGTGATGGGTGCATATGAATGTTTGATTGGCTCTTCAAACCTCGTGAGAGTCAAGCGAGTCAAAAAGTTACCTCTACCTTGTTTCTGATATGCTAATAACACCTTTGTATTATAATGTACTCCTAAGACCTATAAATCACTTATTAACCTTTTATCAGCAAAGCCTCTACATTGTGTAATCACATCTACTCATGAGAAATCCCCATAAAGGTAACAGTAAAATATTTAACACAGCACTGAAACAAAGTGCTTCAGCAGTGAATCGCTAAAATGTAAAATGGTGCATGATAATGAACAAGTTGACAGCAAGACTGAATTGCAGACAGCTCTTAGGTAGGTGAACTGTAACTCAGGTGAAATTTGGATGCAGCTATATGCAGTATAGGTGGTAGGTGATATATTGCGGGGTATATGTCTGTCTTAGCATCTCATCACAGCTGAGCTTAGCAGTGTGACTGTTTGATGTAGTAAACCCGTGTGATACGCAGAGCTCAGTGGCTCCCAGAGCATCACCTGCACAGGGTGATGGTAACGTGAGAAGTCTTTGAGTGCAGTTCTCAGCGTAAGGTTTGTGTAATTGGGCAGTCAGGGACTTGATCAGGCCCATTTTGTCTGAAGAATTATTGATTCCTTTCTGATTTCTGCCTAAATCATTGTCTGGCCATCTGCCCGCTTGCCTTCTGTATCGTCTTCGTGATGGCACGCAACACGGAGCCCTCAGCGGGGGGGTTCCCGGACACCTGAAGGCTTGTGATGCGGTTCTGTCTGTGCTCGTTCCGGCCGGGGCCTGGCCCCCCACCGCTCGCTGAGGGCTCCTCGGGTTGGTGCTGCTCACGCGGCTGGAAGTCAGGCCCCGGCTTCGCCGTGCTCCCCGGTGGGGCTGGGGCCAGAGGGGACAAATCCCGGGGGCGGCGCGAGGGGGTTACGGAGCGGCCACCCCCCAGCCCTTTCGCCGCCCCGTGCTGTGCCCCGTGCCCCGCACTCCCGCGCTGAGGGCA
>VXAL01014278.1:0-10158 GCA_013399475.1 Chauna torquata | reverse complement strand
AGAGGGGGGGCGGCGGGCGGGCGCGGGGCGCGGGGAGCGGCGCTGACGGCGGAGTGTCGGCCCCCGCAGGTGCAGCACGCCAGCAAGCAGATCGCCGCCGACAAGCAGTACAAGGGCATCATCGACTGCGTGGTGCGCATCCCGCGGGAGCAGGGCGTCCTCTCCTTCTGGCGCGGCAACCTGGCCAACGTGATCCGGTACTTCCCCACCCAGGCGCTCAACTTCGCCTTCAAGGACAAGTACAAGCAGATCTTCCTGGGTGGCGTGGACAAGCGGACCCAGTTCTGGCGGTACTTTGCGGGGAACTTGGCGTCTGGGGGCGCCGCCGGCGCTACCTCCCTCTGCTTCGTCTACCCCCTTGACTTTGCCCGAACCCGCCTGGCAGCCGATGTGGGTAAAGCTGGGGCCGACCGGGAGTTCAGCGGGCTCGGTGACTGCCTGGTCAAAATCTTCCGGTCGGATGGCCTCAGGGGCCTTTACCAAGGCTTCAATGTGTCTGTCCAGGGCATTATTATCTACAGAGCTGCCTACTTTGGCATCTACGACACCGCGAAGGGTAGGTGGAGTGAAATCACGCTAAAACGGAGATGCTGGCCTGCAGCAGACCTGTAGTGTAGTGGCTCACCTGCTGTTCTCATGCAAAACCTCTCTTCCGCAGGAATGCTTCCTGACCCAAAGAATACCCACATCGTGGTCAGCTGGATGATCGCTCAGACGGTCACCGCTGTCGCCGGTTTGACCTCCTATCCTTTTGATACGGTTCGTCGCCGCATGATGATGCAGTCTGGACGTAAAGGAAGTAAGTTTCTGCCTCCTTGTGTTAGGAAATGTTGGGCATCCCTGAGTCGACAGTTGATGATGGACCTGAGGTGAAGGCAGAATGTTCTGGCTAGATGTCCTCTTCTCCTGTAAACTACAGAGCATGAGAGGGGCTGCAGGAGTACGTGTCAGGTGGGGGGCACAGACAGATCGGTCAACGTAGCATTCCTGTACGGTGGCATGCACAAGGCGGGTTTCTTTCGGTAGGCACGAATGGCAGAGCTTGCCCGAGGAAGTTGCAAACTAGTGTATCTGGGCCAAGAAGAGACGTCCCTCGTTGCAGGCATGGCCTGGCTGTCAGTGCAATAGCTTTTGGGTCTGGAAGTGTTTTTGTCTAGCAAACAGTAGCTGTCTTCTGCTCAAACCAGTCCTTCCAGTGTCTCCTGGGGGTAATTCAGCACCAACAGCTTATCTCCTGGGCGATCTTGTCCTCTAATGTGATAGTACTGGGGAAAGGAAGTCAAGAAGCAGAATGCACTTGAGGTTGTAAACCTGTCAGATACACTAGGCCATTTCTGACCTGGATTTTGGGGGTCATGGGCACCTGATTCCTAACACTGTCTGTTTCCTGCAGCTGACATAATGTACACTGGCACTATTGACTGCTGGCGGAAGATTGCCCGGGACGAGGGCTCCAAGGCATTTTTCAAAGGTGCATGGTCGAATGTACTCCGAGGAATGGGTGGTGCTTTTGTCTTAGTCCTGTATGATGAAATCAAGAAGTACACATAAGTTATTTCTTGTTGTGAACTGGCATGTTGTAATATGTTGTCTATGACCATTCATGGACTTGTATGAAAACTGTCTAGTTACTAATCAGTGACAGATGATATTTATACAAGTTGGCATGGGGCAGGGGGCAACCGCCTGCCCTGTCTTTATCAAGACATTCCTCCTGATGGGACTCAAACATGGTTTCTATTTCAGTCACTCCTGCTTAAAGAGTACAAAGAAATAAAAATCTGACACCAACTTTTCTTGTCTCATGTTTGTTCTCGCAGCAGCTGCAGTGTGAGGTGGTTGAGAGACCTCTGCACAGTGCTTGTAGAGGAGGAAGACGAGGCCCCTCCATCCTGCATGCCTTACTAACTGCATGGGGTCTCCAGCAGGTGAACACAGTGCAGCCTGCTGAGAAAGCTGTGTGTTTCCCCCCTGATGGAGGCCAGCAGTGTGTGCTGGAATGGAGACTGGTGGTAACTGATGGGGGTGCAGTGGCCCTGTGCTGGCAGTCCTGCGTCTGGCCTGTCTGCTCCCTGGGGTTGATGAAACCTCTTTTTTAAAATGCTGAGTGCCCAAACCTTTTTCTCAAAGCACTAGCCCCCCTAGCTGAGCTGAATGCCTGGGAGACTGGAGAAATGTCTAATGAGTATTTGCTGGAGTGTGGAAGAACAGAGCTGGCATCACATGCTCTGGCTTAGAAACTGAACTCCCTACTTGGGCATGTTAAAACCCAGCCGGAGAAAATAGAGCAGCAATTACCTGCACTTTTCTGTACAGCTGCTGGCTAGGCTTGCCCTTGTGTGGTGGTGGTGTGCTGCTGGGATGTAGTCGATGGTTCCTGTGCCCCTGCTGGGCTTGCCAGGCAGGGAGCCAGCTCTCCAGGCCCATAGCTCACCCCTGAGAGCAAAGCTTTTCCTAGCCCCAGATTTGGGGAAAGGGTGGAGATTCCTTCATGCTGCTGGGGCAATTTGGGGAAAACATGGGACTCAGCATGTGTGTGGCTTGGCCTTTACCCAGACTTCTCGGGGGTCCGTAAGCCACCCAAGTGCAGCTGTTGGGTTTGCGTGCAGGCAGCGCCGGGCTGACGGCAGGTGATTCCTCACTGCCTCCGCTCTTTGGTCCTCTGGCTGCTCGGACCTGCTCGAAGCGGTTGATCTCAATCACTGAAACTGATCTCAGCCACTGTCCGAGGCAGGTAAACATGCGCTTGTGTGGCAAAGGGCAGTAGTTGCTTTTATTGTTGAAATGGAATCAGGGCAGTGGAGTGTCAGCACAGCACCGGCAGCCCACAGCCAGTGCCGGCGCGAAGGGGCGCGTGGCTTCGTGGTGGGAGATGGTGGCACTGGTCGGTGCGGGGCTCTGCGGGTGCCAGAGGGGCTGCAAATCCACAAGAGCCTTCGCTGCTGCTTTTCAACTGCCCTTGGGCTCCTGCGATTGAGGTCCCCCCGCTACCAGGGGTGGAAACAAAACGGGCGGGGGGGTTTCCCTGCGAGCAGCGGAGCCTTGCCAGCAGCTGCAGGCACCGTGCAGGGCCCTTGGAGGCTGTGCCTCCTGAAACGGCCATGGGGCAGCTGAGCAGGGGAGCCTCCCCTGCTGTGGAAACGAAAGTTAATTAATTAAGGGTTCTCAGAGGTTATCACTGCCTGCTGCTGAGCTCTCCTGGATTTCAAGGGTCTTTCTGAAGGCTTTCTTCCTACACTGGTGGCGGGTGGTGGCAGTGCCGGGGGCACAGGCCAGCAGCCTGGGGCCCACGCTTGCCCTGCGCCTCTGGCGCCTGCTCAGCGAGCAGCTTCGTCTGTGGAAGCAGGCTGGGGGCCGGGGGGCCCGGCGGCTGCTCCTGCCTGCCACGGGAGCATGTCACAGAAGGGGTAAGGGCTTTGTTTTTGTGGGGATTTTCTTTTTAAAGACAATTTTCCTGTGAGAAGTATTGACCGTCCCTCAGGTCATGCTCTGCTCCTCGGGGGCTGCGCCTTTGCTGGTGGCTCGGGGTGGGCAAGCGCCTGTAGCGCCGCTTTCCTCTCAGCCCCTCTGGCGGCAGCCCAGTGGCTGTAAATCCCCGGCTTATGAGCTGTTGACGCAGGCAGGCTGCGCATGGGATGGTGTTAAATATTTGCCAGCGGCCGGGGCAGGTGCCGAGCGGTGCTAAATGTTTGGAGCCGCTTGGTGCGTGGCCTGGCCGGGCCGCGGGTGCAGGTGCGGGGGGAGGATGAGGCGCTTTGGGTAACGCAGGGTACATGGATACGTTGACACCCACCCAAAAACCAGCATGCCGTGGGCAGAAATTACAAGCAGGTCGGGTGTTGATATGCGTATTAGCAACTGGGTGCAGATGAAAGAGCGGCAGGGCTGGCCCGGGCTGTGGGGATGGCCTGCCTGGATGCGGCCTGCTGGGTCTCCTGTGGACACCACCAGCAAACGCTGAGTCCAGTGGGGCTTAGGCTGGTCTGTCAGTGCTGTTCCCCAGCCGCTCGCCTCGCCATACACCGAAAAAGTTAGTGTGCGTTTATTAATACCCACTGCAATAGTCCAGGGAGTCACAGCAAGCTGTCTGTATACCAGTACCCGTACAGCCCAAGGCGAACTGTGATAGCCGACCAGAAACGTTTGCCTCCTTCAGGTTTTGAGGCCGAGCTCTGCGGAGCCTCCAGCCGTGTGGCAGGCGGCGGCATCGCCCCGCGGGGCTGCACGTGGGGTCGGGGAGCCGAGTGCCTCTGTGCCAGTGCGCTGCGGCTCGCCTGAGTTACTCTGTCTCCTGCTGCCAGAGAGGCCGAGGAGCTCTGCCAATGTTTAACGCGTGCCTGGCCTGGACCGCCATAGCGGGTGTCATTGCTGCTTGAACCCAGCGGTGTGGGCAGCGGAGGTGCTGCCTGGGGCCCCCGCAGGCACATGCAGACAAAACTTTGTGCCAGCTTCTGAACAAGCTTGAGCACCACCCAGCACCCTGTGTGCAGGGTGGCAGACCGGGGGGGACACCGCATTGCTCCCAGGTTCCGCTGGAATTAACATCAGCGAATTTCTGGTTACTGTTTCTGTTTGGTGTTAACAAACTGTGGGTTTTGTTTTGTTTTTACAGGTTATGAGGAATAAGGCAGCATTGCTAAACATGGAATTATTCTGACACGGCAATTCAGACCATGTTGTTCCTAAGGCTCTTGGAAATTGGACTGGACTAACCCTTGAAATACATTAAGGTAAGACTGGCCATGTGTGACATTCTTTTTGGAATAGATTTCCTCCTCCACTTTTTATTCACATGCTGCTTTGCTTTGCAATACCTCCACATCTGGACAAGTTCTTACGTACAAGCTCAGCTAAAAAAAAAAATCTATTACCTACCTATATTTGCAGAGATATAAAAACTAAGGTTGGCTTTTATGGAAACACAGTCTGAGCTTTGTCTGGTCTGAACAGTGCAGCTTAACCAGTTACTACCAGAGTGTAAGAAACTCTACAGAATAGCTAGTTTTATTTATTATAATAAGATGTTTTGTTTTAACCTGAGCACTTGAACTAGGAGCCCCTGCTTCCTGTTGCTGTTGTCAGATAACATCTTTTAACTCATTTAGATCTAGAAATGAAAACTCCAACTTGATTTAAATTGTTGTGACCGAGATCTAGTTAGACATGGTAAGAAATACATGGTAAGAAATAATGTGGCATGTCAGTCTCCGTTTTGTACATTTCAGCCACACACTGCATAACTAGAGTATATTAAAAATATATAAGGGATGGCAAGCTTGGCAGAATGCATATTTCCCTTTCTGACCGAGTCCATGAGAGAGTACTGCGATGAGGTAGGCAGATCTGTAATTACAAGAATGAAACAAACGCTGTGCATGCACTGGTATTTTAAAAGTGAGAAAGGAAGAGTACTTTTGCTGTGCTGTCAACACAGCCTCAGGGCTTGAGCTTTGCAGCTGGAGAAGTTGATGATGGTTTTAATAGCTGCTTTGGACAACATGTGCTGAGCTGTGCGCTTACCGTATTTTCTTTGTGCCTCATCAAATTGCAGAGATGTTCCCTGCCCCACTGGCAGCCCCTTTACAACCCCACTTCAGCTGAAGCCCTGCATTTTGTCACTCTCAACCTTAACTGTAAATCTAAACTTTACCTAACTGTTGGATTCTTAGCCCAAGACCTGCAGCCACGTCTGTATTTAACAGGTTCTCAGGGGAGGGTATTTTTCTTGGTTTTGGTTTTTCTTCTGCCTTCCTGGCTTTGGCAGCCCCTTTGCAGCCCCACTCCAATGGTTTTTTTTTTTCTCCACTCCTAACCCTGCCCCGACTCATACCCCAGCCTTGGGTCTAGTGAGAACCTGGTGTGTATGTGGTAGACTTGGTACCAAGCCAATAACAACACACTCCAGTGGCCAGCTTCTGTGTTTCCAGAGGAAGGTGCACAAGTCACGCTAGTCTCGAGCGGGCTTTTGTTCTTGGTGTCTCTTGAAGCAGGACCGCACTTCATCCTTTATGACAACTGGAGACTAAGAAGTCTGCATCCCAGCAGACTTCACACTGTTCAAACCTGGTTTTCAAATTTCAAAGCCCTGTTCCATCTCTGGCTCCTACTTGGGAAAAAAAAATCTAATTTTATAAAGAAATTTAAATACAGATGTTAGCCATAAAGTACACCTCCTAGTTCCAAAGGAACAGGCAGGTGAATTCAGCAGTACTTTGTATATAAATGATGGATGTCTTCTGCCCTTCCTCTGGGTGCAGGGAGAAACATCGCCTTGGTTGGAAGGAGACCATCTTGAGGTTATTTAGGGGTTGGGCTGCTCCCACGGAAACGTGTGGCCCTCACGTGGCTGGACTGTGCTACCGCGCTTGGAAAAGGGTCTTGTGTAAAGGAGCTGTAGCCACTCATTTCTCTTGCCCCTCCCGACTGTTACACACCCACCACCTTATGATTGCTCTAGAAATAGGATTCAGATTAGCTGAAGATCAGCGCTGAACAAGATCAGCACTGCTCGAGTTAACCTGAATATGTGCTTACCCTGCCCAGCATTAAATCAGCACATGGACCTCTGCCTTCCAGAGCTGACCCATACATCCCACCCAGGCTGCCAGCTCTGGAGCAGAGTTCTTTCCCTCCCTCACACATTATTTTCCCAAGGGAAGAAGGATATATCCTTAATCTAACCAGACCTAAGTTTTCCCAGTTAAGGTTATAAAGTCAGATGGAAAGTCTACACTGATTATAGGAAATCTTTCATAAGAACTGTGTGAAATGAAACATTTTGTACATTGCTCACAGGTTATGTTACCATACTCAGGAGAGTAAGAACACCCTAGGAAAAGTATTTTAGTTCAAATCCATAACATGGC
This sequence comes from Chauna torquata, assembly GCA_013399475.1. NCBI lineage: Eukaryota > Metazoa > Chordata > Aves > Anseriformes > Anhimidae > Chauna > Chauna torquata. The sequence goes on along the minus strand of VXAL01014278.1, from coordinate 3,292 downwards.
ATTTAATCCCAAGTAGAGCAACAGTGACACAGGCTAGGGAGTACTGTTATTACATCATGTAACGGATACAAAATATTATTTCCCAAACAAGGTATTTTATACACTGAGTCTTAATGTTGTCTTTGTCCAAGTCCTTAATGGCCAATGCATTCCAAAGAGTTTTCTTCTCCGTGTTTTACAGCTCCAACTACTGTTTTGCAGAACGGGCAACTTCAGATATGCAAGTGTATTCTACCTGAAATGATCAGCAATCATATCAGTAGTTTCCAGCTATATATTTGTACTTACTAGTGGTGTAATACCCTGGCAGTTTTTGTTTTCAGTAGTTTGAAGTAGGGTTGATTTCACATTCTTGTAGCTGGCAGCATAATTCTGTACAACTACAGCTTTCCAATGTTCAATAGGGGCTAAGACTTAAGAGCTACAGCCGAGCTTGTGCTGGCTAACTGTGACAGCCTGTCTGCTGCTCAGGGTGAGAAGCAGCATGGTCCCCAAGCCTTGCATCTGAGTCGTTCCAGCCTGTGGTGAAATGGTGTGTCTCTGAGGATGCTGCATGTTTTGGACACATTTTAAAATACCCAAATGAACAACATGAACATAGCTTACTTTTGTAATGATCTCTTTGTTTTACAGTTGACCTATCTTACACATTTGAAAATTACCAAAATAAAGAGACAGATATTTAAAGGTGCACTGAACTCACAAAGGCACCCAGCACAGATTTTCTGAAAAGTAAACATTCTAGCAGGAACGGCTTGCTGATGTGCAGAGAACCACAGTTTCAGCAAAGTTCCCAGTGCTATCTGAGTTATTAAAATTGGTAGCAGAGTAACACCTACACCAGAAAGGTGCTCATTCTCCAAGATGGTTGCAGCACATTGCTGTTGAACGATGTCTGCTGACAGACCTGCTAAAGTTCCTGGTAGCTTTCACCTGTCTCCAAATACGCAGCAGACGTGGAGCGCTTCATTTGAACTGGTTATCAATCAGGGTTCCTTTCATCTTAGCTTTCTTGGCTTCCAGCTCAGCCTGATTAAGAAAATCATGACATAATGAAATAACGTCTGGAAACATTTCCTTTCAGTGCTCCAGTGAAGTCTGCCCTTCTTATCTGACCTCTGCAAACTTTTCATACCCGAAACAAGAGCAGCTCAATTCTTTACTGACTCCCTCCTCCCTTGTGGTACAAAAAGGGGACAGCCTTCGAGGTCATAAAAAGTCCAAGACTAACTGCACAGGAGACAATTTCACACTTTCTATCCCGAGGTGGAAGCTGCACATTTTTCTCCCCCCATCTACTACTCTCCTGTCGTAGCACGTAAGATCAGCTGTGACGTTCTTACTACTAGTTCTTCAAGGTAACCTTCTGGCAGCAGGGGAGCAGGCAGCTCCTCCACTACAGTGTTAGTTTGCCCTGACACCTCATGGCAAAGACCTCTCTGTCAAGCAGGCTTGAGAGCATTAGGGCTGTTCTGACTGGCAAAACCTCAGCACAGTCCCTCCCCTTCCATGTTCCTTGTCCAACAGGCCATGGAAACTCTCCCTGCAAAATCTGTGCTGCCTGCTCTTCAGTTAGCTCTGTATGATTTTAAGTTCAAGAGGGCTACAGGGACATCTCTATACAACCTGTAAAGGAAAAGTGGTCCTCCCAAAGCTACTCGTTACCTGAGACTCTGCCAGAACATCTCTATAATCATAGTTTGACCTGCAAGATAGCTTTTGTGTGCAAGCCTAGCAGATCGCAGGGGCCTGTGTTCAGCACTGAAGAAAACTCACCAACTCCTGTAGCCTTCTTTTGCTCATTCCTTTGCGTTCCAGCTGTTTCTCAATCACTTTTGCATTCTGTGCGTAGGAGTCTGCAATCTCCCTCTGAAACACATACAACATCACTTTGCAACAACAAACCCTGAAAGTGTCAACATCTCATCTAAATGGTGAGACAATCATCAGCTCTGAAGAATGTCCAGCTGAGACAGCTGCCCAACTCCGACATGACTGCCACTGAAGGCAGACAAAACTCACTGCTTCAATCTCCTCCTCCTCTTCGTCAATTGTGGAGACTGTGACAGAACTGAACTTGCCCATGTCTTTGGTCCGTTTGGTCATCATCACCTAGGTAAGAAGCAAAGTATTTTGTTAAACCCTGGGAAGAGTTGGGCCACTAGGGATTATTTCCCCCCTCCAAAGCTTTTAAGGCTTCTCATGCAAGTCGGTAAGATTACCTGAACTCTTTTACTTCTCTAAAGCAGATTACCTTTTTGGGAGGTTCTTGCTTCTGAGTATATATGTTTGTTTTCCCAAAGCCCTGTCCAAATTTGACCACAGCACCATCAACAATGAAAGTCACCGGCGCATTTTTCTGTTGGTGTTGATAAAAGAGCAGCAGTCCACACCTGGAAATAACAGCACATCTAGCCGTGAGAAAACCCAGATTCTGGATTCCTAGAGTTACCTAACAGATAGACTCTAAAAATTACTAACCAAAACCACCACCACGCTGCTACTCTTGCAAAAATTAAGGATTGAAGAGTACTATAAGAGGCTGAAGAATCTTAGAAGAACCCAAGACACCAGAATAAATCAACGACCATTAAAATCAGGAGTTCCCACTTAACTTTTAGTTATGCTAGCGTGCCCATTTTCCTTTGCACTCATGGACGCTCACTCAGCTCGTGTTTTCCTAAGCCACAATCTAAGCGGCACAAAGGGACAAGCTGTGCTGTGCAGCTGTGGCCGGAAGCACCGACCGGGCTGTGCTCTAGCTTTAGGCTTGACAAGGAGTCAAGGTGACAAAACACTGCAACAGTCCCTTGGCAGGACAAGGAGAGAAGTTTTGTAATTATTATAGCGGGAAAAACATTATTTCTAAGGAGGCAGGGCAAATCAAGGAGAACTTAAAAAAAAAAAAAGAAAAAAAAAAAAGTAACCGGTTACGTGTAAGCTTCTTGCTTTCTGCTGCCCCGGGAACCCTGCCCGGGCAGTACTTACTTGCCACATTTCTTCCGGAACTGCCGCTCTATGCCTTCTGGCCTGGGGACAGAGACAGGACATTTCACACAGCGGACATCGGCACCGGGCTGCCGAGCACCGCGGCCGTGACGGGGAGCGGAGCCCGCAGCGGGGCCCCCCGCGGGCGGACCTGCGCAGGAAGACGCTCTCCTCCTCCTCCGCGTTGCAGAACTTGTGGGCGTGCTTGGCGGCGTCGATCACCCGGGCGCGGTCCCGCGGCCGCATGGGCAGCTTCTCCAGCTGGCAGTCTGCGGGGCACGGCGGCGCTGCCGGGGCGGGGCGG
>VXAL01014276.1:1485-16852 GCA_013399475.1 Chauna torquata | reverse complement strand
CTCTATCCCAGCCAAAACCACAGCATATTGTTAGACTGATTCTGCTGTAACCTTTACTGGGATGGAGACTGGCATCCAGCTGGTCTCAGATGTAAATGTGGGGTGTTCCCAGACCCTGTTTCACAGTCTGGGTGAAGAGATGTGTACAGGGACTCTAGGAGAATATAACCTTCAACACTGTATGAGTAGGATTTCTAAGATCTCCTGAGACTAAAATAAATAGAAGATTTACAGGCTACTTTGCTTCTCGTATCAGATTTGAAGTAATTTCCAGTCATGCTATCTGAAGAGAAATTTTCTATTTCAGACATCCTCGTTTCTCAGGTGGAAGGAGGTTTCCACTGATGCTTGGGCAGTATTACTAAGCTGGGTGTCACATCAGACAGATGTGATATTGACCTTTGCTAAATGAACCGTCTCCAAGTTGGAAATCATGGGACTATATAAACTTGATGCTATGTGCATGATAACAGAACAGTGCTTCAAGCTGCTCCAAATTGTTATACAGCGTAGCACGGCATTGCATTACAGTAGCATTGTGCCAGCCCTGCATGACCTTGTCTCAAAACCTCATTCATGCATTGAGTTGACTTGCTTGGATTAACACTGAAGCTGAGAACTTAAAAATAACATCTATGATATTTTGAATAAAATTCTTATACAATGAATTTGGTAACAGTGCTTTGGAACGATTGAAAGAGAGGTGACTTTGAACTGTATAAGCAAGTTTTTTGACAGCTTCATTGTTTACTTATATGTAGTTTTCTAAGTAGATTAGCTCATATACAGAAAACATATCTATTGATCCACATATCAGTTGCTTTGTTTTGTGTCTGAACTCAACAGAAGAGTAATACAAAAGTAAAGGACCAGCAATTCTGAAAATATTAACCTTTTCTTCCCCTCAGTCCTTGCCCCTGCTTGTTTCAGGCTATCATGTTCTCTCTGAACTGTATTTTCTATCCATTCCAAATGATTTTCCCACTATAATAGATCCTTGAAGGAACAGCCAAACCTTCGCTTCTGTTGACTTCTGCTACTTGCAACATATTTCTCATCCATATTATTCTTAAAAATCTCTCAAAAAAACAGTCCATCTGACTTCCCCATACACTCTGAAGAAATTGAGAAAGAATCAAGAGATTTTTTCAAGAGATTTTTTCAAGAGATTTTTCAAAATATTTTTTGAAAGAAACACAATTTATTGAAATTAACCACTTTGCATTGGAGAATAAATACAAGTGCCACTTTGTAAGATTTTCTAATATATAAGTATTCCCTCTCCGCTCTCTTAAAAGTATCAGTCACCATGACTCTTTTGCTGTAGTTGCTGTAGCTTTTTTTTTTTTTTTTTTTTCCTTACAGACATCTCTGTTTCTATTGCCCTTCTGAGAATAATATATGTTCCTTTCTTTCCTTAAACTCTTCAAGGCCTATTTATTTCACTGGTGTCTTACAATGTCTTAAAGCTACTCAGATGAAAAATAAAAACACAACCCTTTCAAGAACATAGCTAACAGAGATAGTTAGCTTTGCTTTCTAATACAAATGTTTTGTTTACATGTAATTTTTAAGTTTGCTTACCCTGAGCTACTAGTGACATTAATAATCATGGGAATAGAAACAAATCATTACCTGTATGGTGGAACCATTTCTGCAAATGAAGACTCATTCACACTGAAAATGAGATTAGTCTCACCCATCTTTATACATCTATATCTGAGCTAATGAACTTTGGCTTCCTTTAAATCAAAAGACAGAGAGAGGCTCACAAAGGCATAATTCAACTAATTTATTTGAAATGTCATTTAAATGGCTACAAGTACTTATAACTAACTTATAATAATAATCCAGATATACATACCTATAGCTCGATTCCTTTGTCCACACGTAGACACCTAGTGCTCTTTGAGATGTCTTAGGCTATCCTGTCTGGACTTAACATGGTCTTCTTGAAAGGCATGGGTATTCACAGATCCTCTGCGATATCCGATAGTCCTCTGAGGATGTTTCTTATGCCTTAGCACATCTCAGATGCTTGTAACTGATTTAAATCTTACGGTATATAAATTTTAATGTTAGCATGTGAAGTAGGGGTTGAATTTAGTTGTCCAAACATAAGTATTGAGTCTTAGCAGTATTAAAACTTGTGATATCCTTCATGGTTTCCAGCAGTCACTGCAGGAATGTACAGGTCCCCTGTGGGTCCTTTGTAATAGCTTCCAGCACAATGCAGATTTCTTGGCTATCTTTAGGTCTTCTTTGATAAAACTAGGTGCCTCTGTAAAGGAAACTGAAAAGATATGTTTGTGTGGAAGCTGCCATTATAGCTAACAGAGAACTAGGATTTAGTTCTGTTGCCTACAGGTAGATGACTAACAGTGTTTGATGTGCCCTAGGTTATCCTAGCATGTCTCCAGATGTCACTCTGGAACAGCATGCATCTTCCTTATGTCCTATGTAGTGCTTGGCAGCCTCATGTAGATCTCAGCATTTCAGGACAACTCAATAACATACTTATTTAAAGTTTCACTCCTTATCAAAATGTTCGCTGTAGTCGAGAGAGTTATTCACATTATAAGCCATTGAAAATATGGGCACCCATATTTTCAGTATTGAAAATTTTCAGTATTGCCATGTGTGACAACCTACAGCATCCAGGAGTACAAATGGAGACCTACACTATTCAGGACCAGCTACTGAAAGCTGGGCTTTGCAGCAAGACAAATAACTTCAGATGCCTACATTTTGGTGACTGAATTGTGCTCTAGGTGTCTACTTTAGGGTGCTCTGCATCACTCCATAAGCTCCCTTGAGTTTATTGTCTAACTCTTCACTGAGTGTAAGGGGATTGTAAACACCCATTCCACACAAGTACATATTTGTTTACAACTCTTAATCTGAAGCTGATCATAAAGGCTCTTTGGGGTTCATAACTCTAGAAAAAATCTCTGAGTGACTGCAGGTGAAAAAAAAATCTAAAAACCCCATGCTTTTCAGAATGCTTTGTAGGTTGAATTAATGATAGGGTTTTTAGTATCACAAAATGTAAAAAAGAAAAAAAAAAGTACTATGTCTACAACCTGGTATTGTATTTCAATAACCCATATATGTATTCTGTATATTCAGAGGCTGAGACCAGACTACAGCTTGACTCTGTGATTTGAGATCTCTTCCCAACTGTCTGACAAGAATTCACTTCAGTAAAAGTTTATAAAACTTCTTACATTGATGTATGAGTTTTGTGTCAAGAAACTATATGGAGGTATATGTAAATGTGCAAACACACACATAACAGGAGATTTTGATAGTTTATTATTTCCTTATATAAGAAAGTGTTGCTTATATAAGGAAGTATGAACACAATGGAAGGCTGGGATTATTTTGCTATTGTATTCTGAAAAAAATACAATACAAATATTAAATAATAATTTTAAATCTATCTTGCCTTATATATTAAGCAGATTAGCATGAAGGCAGACAAATTCAGGTAGATGTAACAAAAGAAAGAATTACAAATTTAAGTTTAGTATAACTTAAAAAGTTAGTCTTTTCTTCAGGTTCAGCACAGGATCGCAGGTCTTTGTAGGCACAGCCCCAGGATGGCCAAGAAAGGCCATGAGGACAAGGCCAGGACAAGGCTGGACTGGGATGTGGGCCCATGTGTGTGGAACTGGAGACCAGTGCTGTTGCAGACTCAGTGGAACAGGGGCTGATGGCTCGTGGGGGCTGAAAAGGGGTCCTGAGCTGTGGACAGGGTGGGGAGAGCCCAGAGGATCTCATGGGGAGAGTCAGGAGGATCTCAATTCTTTCCTTAACTGGAATCTTCATTGCAATACTGGATTTTCAATATTTTCTCTCTCTATCTTTTAAGGAAAATTTAATTGCAATATTATCAAGATTATTAGCTTATAACTAGAGTTAAAATATAACCTTTTTTAATGGATCTGATATGGTGAAATTACAATATTCTAGTCTGAGCTTAGATCTATAAATAGATGGCATTTGAATGGAATTCTTCTAAGTAAAGGTATTACATAGAAACAAATTGGTATATACAGTCAGTTATCAATACTACAAAGGTTGCACTGCCATCAAGCACTGGAGATTTCAGCAGTGTTTTCAGCACAGATGTACTTACATAAAGTGAATATAAGATAGGTTTTCATCACAGTGACTGACATATGACTCAATATCACATTTCCAATTGGAAATACATGTTCCTTTAAAAACAATCCTGAAGACTTATGCTATGTATTTAGTTTGTTGACATGTGTATTTGCTAGCATTCTTTAGCATGAATGCACTAGTTATTGACCAGACGTGGATTTGGCAGAGAGAAGAAGAATGACATAATCCATCCTCCTCCAATTGCTGTAGTTGACATGCTCCCACAGATATTACTGGTCACAAGTAAGCACTTTTATTATTGACTCTTTGAACCCTTTTTCCTCCTCTTTCATGTAAAGACTGTGTCTGACCTTGTTTGTAAGATGCAGACCTTTAATGGCAGCAGGAGAAGTCAAGGAAATGACCATAGAGCAGAAGCATTCACAGTCTAAACATAATTGTTTTATTATGCAAATGATTGTCACACTCAAATCCATGCTGAACCCTTTTGAACCATCAGAAAAGTGTGTGAACACAATGTTTAAAACAGTTCATATTAAAATGTTTTACTAACTATAATAATTTTCACTAGCTACTTTGCCATTCTCTGTCCCCCTTTCAAATCAGTTTAGGATGGTAAAATAAGATATGAACTTCATTTCAGCTCATTTCTTCAAGGCAAAAAAAAAAAAAATTTAATTTGAATAAGGCACCATTTATGATAACTGAGTAGACAAGTTCAATTTTTTTCTGAAGAGTAAATTAGTGAACTTCGCCTTATTATTAGTCTCTCGCTATTGACATCAATATGTTTCTAGCTAATCTCCATTAAAAACTTATCTTTTAAAGTATATGTGTATATTTGTATTATTTTTCTACATATTATCATAATTATATACAGCATCAACAATAAATAATACTAAATCATTTGTGAAAAATTCAACAGCAATTAAAAATAAAAATGTTAGGGTTTTTTTTGCAGAAAATGAGAATAAGTCCTATGGATTGTAAAAGCAAACAGACAAAGTAAACAATAAATGAACAAACCAGAAGAATTCAGAAGGTTTTTTTATCCTTTGGACCTAACTCAACAGAGAAGATCCAAACCTGTAACTTTGGTCTATTTCTTATAATAGAAAACTGTCTTTTTTTTTTCTTTTTCTTTTTTTTTTTCCTCCAGAATTAAGGTGGTTTTTTGTTTGTTTGTTTGTTTTCTTCTTTTTCTCTGTTGTCACCTCTGTGACATATTGTAGTCACAATAAATAGATGTATCAGTATTCATGTTCTTCCCGGTAAGGTAGTCATTATTTGTCACAAAGAAAGACATATGTGTAAAATCAGTGCAGCTATACCTGGACAAACTTCACTGCAGAGTGTTTCCCACTGATAAGAAAAAAATAGATAAATATATATGAAGCTGTATTTTAACACGTCTAACAATTACTTCAAGATTTGTTCACTTTGAATGTATAGAAGCTCTGTAACTGCTGACTAAGATAACTCAGTGAATCACTGTAATTTTCTCTGCATTAACAAATCTCTTCCAATCACTGTTTCCTTTTATTCATCAACTCCACAGATATAACAGATGAAAAAAATCACATGTAAATAATCTTTATTATAACTCTGTATGCATTAGTTCTATCTCTATTTTTCTAGTTTAATTTTATCTTTTATTTCCCCATTGACATTCCTTCCATCCCAGCATTCTCTTTCTATAAGCAAGGTAACTCCCTGACATGAATTTCATATCCTTTTAGCAATTGTATTCTTGCCAACTTATTTTTGTATGTTTAATGTCACATTCAGAGGTAAAGATGAGAACAGTTCTTTGTCCTGAATGACTTGGTATAAATTACACCTTCCAAGCCTCTATAGATGTGAAGGTTGCAGATTCTGTACTAAAAGCTTAGCACAAGAAAAAGTCCTTAAAAACATTATCCTTTTGTTATCTAACTGTGACAATACTTACAGTGTAGGGCTTTATACTTAGAAAACATTAAAATATTTCATAATGATTACAATAATCCACATTTTCAAAATTGAGTTGTCCAGAACGCACAGAGTCACACTAGCTGAAATGAACTTTAGAAATTGAGTCTTTCATCACCTCAGTGAAAAGCAATTCATTAGAGTGGATTATTCTCAAAAGTGATATCTCATGCAAAAAGCTACAAGAAACTTCTTAAGTTAGCGAAATATAAGGAAAAAATTCCACTGACTTTTTTTTTTCCTTTTGCGTGATACATATGCACCATTAAACCTTGTGTGAAAATCAGGTCCATTTTTCAGCGAAATAACTGAACAAATTATTATGCTTCTCTACTTTAGGCATCATTTAGCTATTAAGATATCCACATTTCAACAAAAGGACAAACAGTTTTTGGAAAAACAAAAGTTAATTTCAGTATATGTATATTGAAAGTGGCTTCCCTCCACCACCATAATTTTTGCAGACTATGTTTTGTGTTGTCACTATTTCTTTGTTCAATACTTTTTTGTTTGTTTCTTCATTTACTGCAAGACCTGTACTTATGTGTTTATATTTATATATTTATATAGTTTTTTACCATATGTACATATGCGTTCTGGTAGTCTGCTTGAGCTGAACATATATACTTGATTGAGCTCGGGTTTAAACTTCTGTTACTAATTTTGGAAAGTTCCATTAACATTTGCAGCAGTTTCAGTACATTGCTTCATAAACCACAGGCAAAATTTGGCATTCATTTGAAACTATCATGCTGAGATCCAGTCCCACCACTGCTGACAATAATTCTTTACATGTGATCTTGGTTTTTGATTATGCTGGAATTAAGGAGCAGTCTGCCGGCAACCATTCTAGTCTGTGCACTTGAATGCAGTTTATTTAGTGCTTTCCTGCATGTTCTGTCCATCAGTTTCTATGGGAATTAGTCCTGAGTCTAGTAGGATGTCAGTTTCTTAGCTTCTAAATAATTAAACATAGACAAGAATAAAAAGGGAGAAGAAATAACCATAGAAATCTTTCTTCCTTTTGTTCTTACAGGGAAGTTACATTTGGTGCAATGAATAAAACTATCTTTCATGTGGAAATAATGCTTTACAGGAAATGCGGACTATTTATGAAGATGGGTAAACTAATACTCATTAAGATGAAACAGAAATATAATTACATTTTTTATTATTTTTATTTATGTTTTTAAGTCCTAGAATTTTATAAAGGCATCTGGGATTTGAAACATTATGAAGTATAAAGCACAACACAAAATGAGAAGAAACTTTCACTCCCAGAACAAACTATAAAAACAATTGAATATTTAACCTACTTAGTTTATAGGTTGACATATCAGAAGAATAATGCTGATGTCCTTCTTCTTGTTGCACAAATGTAACAGTGATATTGATCAGTAGCAGAGTTAAGGCTAAGGTACGGTCCCCAGAAAAAATGTTTTGAACCAAGTAGGAAGAGGAAAATAAAACAATGTGAAGAAATACCAGATTTTCCAAGGTAACACATACACCTTGTACAGCTCATTGTACAAAAATCTCCTAAGAGATCTCCAGAGGTTCTTCTAAGACAGCCCTAAGTTTTATAGGATAATGTACAACTGGAGAAGACCTTCAGAGTCACTGAGCTGAGTTTCCATCAGTTGTCAGCAACCCCAAATAACCTTCTTTATCAGTACATTAAAAAAATAATAATTTTTTTGGTTCTGTTGCTGCATGGGTAAGTTCTTCCAGAATCCACATACTTCAAATAATTTTTAAACTGCCTTCTGTTTTCTCATCCGAACTTCATCTCAGTCAGTGAGTATTTGTTTGCTTTTCTTCCACTGTTATCCTTTAGCTTAGATATATGGTCTCTTTCCTCTCTTGCAGTTATTTCTTCTAGGTCGTGTTATAAAAAGCTCTTCTCCCCACATACAAAGGAATGTAGAGGCCCAGGGCTGGTGGGATGTATTGGGTGGAGGTGCGAATGTTTTGGTAGTGGGCTGGGGAGGGGTGGGGGAAACGACAGGGTGGTCTCTATGACAAAAGATGGGGGCTACCCCTTGCTGGACACAGCCATGTCCAGCCAGTTCCAATGTCCCACTGCAGGGCGCAGCTGACTCCAGAATCCAAGATGGTTGCACCTCTTGGAAAACGGATTTAAGAAGGATAAAAACACTGTACAGGCAGTTAGGAGCGAGGGAAAAAAAAGTGTGAGAAACAACCCTGTTTGAGCAGCCCATGGACAGGATCCACACTGCAACAGAGGAAAAGTGTGATGAGGAAGGAGTGGCAGAGACAAAATGTTATGGACTGACTATAATCCCCCACTGACTGGGTTGCAGGGAAAGAGCATTTTGGGATTACACAAGACTTATGACGGGATGTTTAGATGAGGAATGAATCCCAGAAAAGGGAGGAATAAACTGGCTTGGGTGAGGGACAAATGTGGGAAAATAGATAATGGCTAAAAGAAGTCAGTTATGTATAAATGGTTTACTCCTGCTTGTGCTCATCTGACCATTCCCCATGCCTGATCAACGCAGTCTGTTCTGCCTCACTAAATTACATTTCTAACTGTTCTCCTGTGTGAGGGACTCTGTATGGTGTGTGCATGTATATATGTATGGAGGTCAGGGTGCCAGCAGTTGGACTCAGAGTATGGGTTGAAGGGACTGAATGTCCATGGTGTTAAAAACTAGGGAGACCAGAGTGAGTGGACTTAAATGCTACCTGGAGTGGGACCTCAGGTCATAGGGGTATGTATGTGTGTCTGTATGAGTGTAGGTGCGTGAGTGTGTGATCACTAGCCAGACTAGTTGGCAAGTTAGTGGACTGGCCTGGGAGTCTGGTCTGTGTGTGTGTCTCAAAGGGTGAGAACACAGGAGGAGCTGGCTACCAGAGGCATCACCGGCTGCAGAGACAGTGGGGCCAGTGATTTTGCTGAGATCTGTTTGTGTATATGCATATGAGTCTGTGTCAGTTTATTTGTACAAGAGACAACTCAAAAGATTGAGAATCCAGGCCCAGCTACTATTTGATGGACTGTGCAGCTAAGCCCAAGTACTGGAGGGTTCCACAGTGTGTTTTTGTGTGTCTGTGTTCATGTAGGGGATCTGTATGTGTGTAAGGGGGTCTGTACCAGCAACAGGAGTGGGATTGTGGCCTCGGGAACTTGTACGTCCAAGTGCCTGCAAATGGGGAGAATGGGATCCAGGGACAGGTGTCAGGCAGACTGAGTGAGTGTCTGAGCTCACTTGCTGAATGGGATAGTACAGATGTATACATATTCCCAGTAAGTCACCTTCATTGTGATCAGACAGACAAGGAAAGAGGGTTGGGCCACTGTTGCTCTTTGTGTCTGAGTGCTCTGTATGCCTGCCTGTGTTGATCTGTGTGGCCAAATATATATGTATACATATATGTATGTGTGTATTTCCTCACGAGGGGGAGCGGAGGGGCAGGCTTTGATCCCTTCTCCCTGGTGACCAGCGATAGAACCTGAGGGAATGGAGTCAAGCTGCGACAGAGGAGGTTCAGGTTGGATATCAGGAAAAGGTTCTTCACTGAGAAGGCAGTCGCACACTGGAACAGGCTCCCCAGGGAAGTAGTCACAGCACTGATCCTGTTGGAGTTGAAGAAGCATTTGGACTATGCTCGCAGTCATATGGTCTGAATTTTTGGGTAGACTTGTGTGGAGCCAGGAGTTGGACTCGATGATCCTTGTGCGTCCCTTCCAACTCAGAATATTCTATATTCTATATTCTATTCTGTGTGTGTGTATGCATATGCTTACTGGGAAAGTGTGCTCAGCCTCACTATTAGTTGGACCTGGGGGGAAAATGGAGCTGTGTCAGCCTTACCTCCGCTGAGCTTCTGTGTTCAGCAACCCCTAACTCCTGGTGCACATTTACATACTGTTTTCACATAATTCCTCCTGTCTTGCAACCCCTAACAATCCCAATTCACATTTACATACTATCTTCTTGTAATTCCTCTTGTCTTTATTTTCCTAGACTGAAAACAAACAAAAACTGAGTTCTTTTAGAGAATCTTATTTCACAGTTGTGAGCGATAGAGCAGAACTGAGAATGGGAAACTGCAGAGTGTGGCAGGGTGTAGACATAGCGTTCAATATGGGAAATATCACAGCTGTTGGGGAAGATATGTTTCCAAACTCTTAGCTCATAATTCAGATTCAGTGGAAACAGTTACATTTCAATCAAACAGAGACCTGAACACTTCCAGTTTTGCCTAACTTCCACATTGTTTCTTGGCAAACAGTGGAGCATGAACTAGAATGAAAACTCAGACCTTAGTATGGTATTCTAGCGTGAACGCTTTGATGCAATATGTAGGACTGAGCCTCAGTAAGCCTGTCACATTACTCCTATCCTGCTGACAAAATTCCATATTTGATTCTTTCAAAATGGATTGGGAACACTAAAAATTAGCCTGGGATAAAACGAAAATGCATGACTGGGGAGAAAGTTTGTTGTCAGACTTGAACTGGGAATATACAACTGTGCCAATGGTACTTCTGAAATCAAACTGGTTCTTGTGCAGACAGCCATTTCCCACAACAAGGCCTCATTTTATAGCAGACTTTTTTTGTTGTTAAACTTCAAATACTCCTCGTCATATTTTGTATTATTGATTTTTATTTCATGTTTATTACTCTGTTCCTCAAGGTAAGTTCACATTTTCTAGCCAGTCTTCTGATTCTCTTTGATGCAGTACATTTTCTTCAGCTTTGTGTCACAAATAAATTTCGTATGCACAAGTCTTTTTTTTTTTTCCCCCAGAAAAAAATAATTTATGAAACTGTTAAACAGAATCAGTCTTGCTTAAATGCTTCTAGTAACCTTCAAATGCAGCATAATCTCCCTCTGGTAAACCACCTGCATCACATAGTTGTTTTACCAGTTCTCGCATTCTCTAGAAGAGCTAGTCTGATATCCCACGTTTCACTACACAAAATGATTTAATAAATTCATGTCAGCAGCTTTTCTGTTTCCATTTTCTATAAAACTGCTGATCAAGAAAGACATTGTTTACCAACATATATGCACAATAAATCCAAGTGTGTTGTTATGTTTTCCCTTTATAGCGTAGACATGATAGAAGACTTGGCCATACACAGTGAATTTGAATTGAAGAACTGTGTGTGAGAAAATGAGTCTGATTGCAGAATAAGAGACTTTGATCAATCAGGGATGTCATTTAATTAATTAAACTAACTTATGTTAAAGACAATCACTACTGGAACAGGCAACACAGTCTAACTTATTATTATTATTATTATTGCCCTAGATAATATTTTGGCTAAAACAAAGAGAATAAGAAAACAACTTAATTATGAACATTTTTTCATATACCTCTCACTTACACAATTCATAGTAAACGAAGAGAAGAACTAACATATAAAACTAAGCATCAGTAGAGCAAAGTATAAGGAGATGAGAACTCTGAGGATGAGACATTCATTTTTCTAAATTAATAATACTCTGTACTGAGCTATACTCTTTCTGCTATCCAAGAGAATGCTTAACATATTAAAAGCAAATCAGAAGCAGTCCATTGTCCTATAAATAACATAATACATTAATGTGTTCTGATGAAAAAGTCTCAGAGTACTTAGAACCTGTAGGGATTGAAGCAAAGGATTTTAATGATAAAGCAAAAAGTTATGCAGCCTCATGACCACAACTGTACTATGTGTCTGTTACAGAATCTTTTATTATTATTATTTATTGAATACAGACACACAATGGCGCCCTTTGCAAAGTTGTGTATCCTGACAGCTCATTAAGAAGAGAAACCACAACAAACAATTTGATGAAATATTTTTATATTGTGTATATTTTATTCGTATATATGTAACGTATTGTATTCATATTCTATGAAGAGAAAACAGCTTTGAAAAATGAAATAAAGAAATCAGTCAGGGGAAGCATTTTGAACATTTCTGACAGAGGGTAACTTCCATAAAAGCAGAACAAAATTATTTAGGCTATGTTAATTTCCTTTTATGACAAGGTTACCCACCTAGTTGACCAAGGGAAGCCAGTTGATGTAACTTTTTTTGGATTTCAGCAAAGTTTCAAAACTGTTTCTCATAGTATCCTTCTGGACAAAATGTCCAGCATACAGCTAGACAAACACATCATGCGATGGGTGAACAATTGGCTGATGGGTTGGACTCAAAGAGTTATAGTACATGGGGTTACATCAGGCTGGTGGCCAGTCGCTAGTGGGGTTCCCCAGGGCTCCATTTTAGGGCCAGTTCTCTTTAATGTTTTCGTAAATGACTTGGATGTAGGACTAGAAGGTGTATTGAGTAAGTTTGCAGAAGACACTAAATGGAGAGGAGCTGTTGACTCCCTTGAGGGTAGAGAGGCCTTGCAGAGAGGTCTTGACAAATTAGAGAGCTGGGCAATCACCAACTGCCTGAAGTTCAACAAGAGCAAGTACCAGATTCTGCACCTGGAACGGGGCAATCTTGGATATATGTACAGACTGGGGGATGAGAGGCTGTAGAGCAGCCCTGCAGAAAGGGATCTGGGGGTTCTGGTTGACAGCAAGTTGAATATTAGTTGACGCTGTGCTCTGGCATACAATAGGGCCAACTGTGTCCTGGGGTGCATCAAGCCCAGCATTGCTCGCTGGTCAAGGGGATTGTCCTGCTCTACTCTGCACTAATGCAGCCTCACCTTGAGTACTGTGTGCACTTTTGGGCACCACAATATAAGAAAGACATACAACTACTAGACAGTGTCCAAAGGAAGTCTACAATGATCGTGAAAGGTCTAGAGGGGAAGATGTATGAGGAGCAGCTGAAGTCACTTGGTTTGTTCAGCCCAGGGAAGAGGAAATTGAGGGGAGACCTCTACAGCTTCCTTGAGAGGGGAGCAGAGGCGGCGGAGCTGGTCTCTTCTCTGGTGACCAGCAAGATGACCTGAGGGAATGGCATGAAGCTGCATCAGGGGAAGTTCAGTTTGGATATTAGCAAAAGGTTTTTCCCTGAGAGGGTGGTTGTGCACTGGCACACTTAGCAATAGGTAAGGCTAAGGTGGAAGATTTGGGAGTTGTTTGTAGGCTATTTTTTCTTTTGTATTTGTTTTTCCGTTTTTTTTTTTTAAAGTCCATTCTAGCCCCATAGATATGTTTAAGCTTAGTCTTAAAATGACAACATTCATTCAAACAGTAAAGAATGGACAGAAAATAGAAATTTACAAGTGGAAACGACTTGATCATACCTTGTAATCTTAAAATTTATTACAGTGTTACTCCATATGGAAGACTCTTTTGTGAGTTATTTTGTGATACAAACGTTCTTTTTTTGGACCAAGTTTTTTTGACTTAAATTCAAATATAGATATCTATGCATATATGTGTGTTTATGTGGGTATGTGTGGGTATGCGTACGTAGTTCTTGGGGTTAGGAAGAAAGAAATCACAGCAGTGTCTCCTTTGAAAGCATTTCGTCTCTTGACTGTATTTCTACATATTTATCTGACTTAGCATAAATCTAACGGCTCTCCATTACAACTGCTGATTCAGGCTCTCAGTTAGAGCCAAGAAGTGCAGTGAAAAAAGATGTGAGATCCATTTCACTTCATTTTGTGCAGCTTAGTTTTCATTAGCGTGACCTAACTCTATGTTAAATGTTAACACATTAGATAATTCAAAAAGATTCAATTGAGCATAAAAAACAAACAAACAAATACTTTAGAAAATATGAAAAATGCTGAATTAATGGAATGCAGAGCTGAGAGTCATACACTCCCCTCAAATACTTTATATATTTATTTATTTATTTGTAATGAACTGTGTGGTCTGCTTATCTTCAGTAAAAATCAATTTAGTCTGCTACCCTATCTGAATTCTCAATATACCAAGTCACACTACAGATTAAGTCTGCTTATTTGAGATTTATGAACTGTACTTCAAAACAGAAGAAAAAGGTTTAAAAAGTCATCCACACCATATCTAATAAATATACAGAGAATATATCAAAATGTAACTAGTGACATTCTAATTTGGATTTAGAGATAAGCAGCCTAAGACAAAAGTCTAACTTTTAAATTTGTCATTTAAAGTATTATTGAATGCAACAACCTTTCCAGACAATGGAAAACAAAACAAAACAAAGCAAAACATAAAAAACCAAAATCTCTCAAGGCAGACTAAATCCTTATCCAAGGCAAAATCTCATTGGCACAGAAAAGATGACTTGAAATTTCAGACAACCCACAACACAGGAGGGACATTAAGCTTCTGAGATTTTCAGAGGGAACATGAAGTCCTGACATCACCTTTTTCATGGAAAACTTTTCATCTGTAGGTCAGTCACACAACTTGAAGCAGTCTAATCTGGATCAGAAATGCCATAGAATTCCCACAGCGAGGCCATATATGAGTAACAGTGTAGGAGGGACCATGATTTTGACCTTGTTGTACACCTGGGGCAAGGTTAGAATGCTACAGGCGGTAGGGAAAAATGAAGAGGTTATATCTGGGGGCATGAAGGCATTATTCTTTCTTGATGTAGGGCCAACCTCAGTTAAAAGAAGAGAACTGAATGAGAATTAAAAGGCTTCCTTGAAAGGAGAGGTTATGGTCACAGTGCTCTGCCTTGCAAACTGAGAGTAACTTTTAATAACTGCACACCGGCTGAGTAAAATGGCAGCAAATAAGCTTTCATACAAAGTCAGAAAAGAAAGCACCTAGGATGACTCTGAAAATAAAGACTGTGGAGAATGAATTGATTGCTGTTTGGTCCTGCTTGCACCTGTAGTTTTACATGGTCTTCGAGCTTCACATGGTCTTCAGTAACCTTTATTCAGAATGTCCTGCTAAGTCTAAACCCAGTGTAGTCTTAAATAGGAGAGTAAAAATCATATGTTAAATACATAGTGTCTACTTTGGTAGATATTATTCTTTAAAGACAGAATCAGTGTTGGACTATGGAGTGCCTCCTTGCTCTAATAGGTATGTTAATAGGAAATAAAAATGGAGACAAACTGTTTTCTTACTTTGCCTTCTTTAGGTATTTAGCAATGATGCAAATGTTTTTAACCAAGTAATTGAATATAAATCTACTATACTTATAAATATTTTCACTTCTGTTATGAAAAAACAAGCTGAGAAAAAACCTCTCTGCACAGTGACCTTGATTTTTTTTTCTACCTGATCTCAAACAACTATTGGCTTTAGGCTAACTTCAAATGTTCGTAAGATTCTTTTTAATGCCCATAAGATCATCTCTTAAGTGTACGAGATT
>VXAL01014275.1:303-17266 GCA_013399475.1 Chauna torquata | reverse complement strand
AGCTACGATAGGTTTGCCACACACTTTCCATATGCTGTCCAGCATTTGATATAATCTACAGTGGTGTTTTGGAGTTGGCTCCGATTTCAGAGTGCTCTTTTTTGCCACAGTGGTGAAAATGGCTATCTTTAGTTTCAGGAATTTTTATGTCCATGGCAATATTGACTAGCAGTGAGTGCAGTTGGCTCAATAGGAGACAAATGTCCATAGCACCCATGGTTCAGACGTTAAATAGGCATAGTTCTTAACTAATAAATAAGTAGTTACAAGTAACACTTGAAAGGAGTATAGTCAAGATAAAAATTACCATAGATGTGTTGACTCTTTTTTTTTTTTTTGACTGTGTGGGGCTGTCCTGTTCAAGCAAGTTCTGCTGAGTGATTGCAGGGAAGACTGAGACCACCATTTATTTCTCAGGTGCACAGCAGAAGGGTGAGAGGTGACTGGCTCAAGTTGCAACAAGGAAAGTTCCAGATAGATGAAGGAGAAAATCCTTTATGGTGAGGATGGTGAGACATGGAACAAGGGCTCAGAGTGGCTGTGGGATCTCCATCCTCAGAGGTGGTCAGAGCTTGACTAGGCAAGGCCCTGAGCAACCCATGGGAACATTTCAGCTCGTTCTTGTTTTGAGCAGTAAGTTGGGGTAGATGGTCCAGAGGTCTCTCCGGACTACAGTATTCTATTATTTCAACTTGAATTGAAAGCTTGTCTGCTTCTTCTAACTGTTGGCTAATAAAGTGGAAAGTGCTCATGCAAGACTATGATGATGAAATTTTGCAGACAGCTGTAAAACTGAAGTAGTTCTAAGGGGGACAGAACCTTCACCTGGGAAGAGCATCCCTGGAGAATTTATAATGCACTTATTTTTTAAGTTTGTGTTTTGTAAGTGCATTTTGTGTGTATTGATTTAAGAACAGTGAGCAAGCATCCTGCCTTCTGCTTTCTTAGGGTGCTTTGAAGTCTTAAAAATAAGAACTTGAATTCACTGAACTTCTATCTTTGTAAATGGGAGGCTGGGTCTGAAATGTGCTAGGCTTCATATAAGTCCCACCATTATGTTGCACCGATACCTTATCTAGTGCTGCTTGAAGCAGTGTTCTTTATATTGATCTATGTGAATGTGGGTAACGCCTAACTTGCAAACACCGTGGAATTCTCCAATAATAAACATTAGTTAGCCAAGCAGTTATACAAAAATACAGTTAAAAGGGGATGAAAAAGGCAGTGTTTGATTAAGCCTAAAAAAATTCTCAAGACCAAAATAATCTCCATTGTAATAACTGAACTTAAGTGAGTTGAACTTCTTTGCTTATAAAGGCTACTGTATTCCTCCCTTACATCTATTCCAAATTTGAAAAGATACTTAGCTGTGATTTCCTACTTTGTTGCTCCTGTGTTGTCCTATAAAGACCAGTATTAACCTGACTCCTACCGCAGGTTTAATGTGGTAGCAGAAGAGAAGGACAGCATATTGTGTTAAAAGTGAGAATCTAGTTATCAGTCAGTTAATAAACACATGGGTATGTAGTACACAATGGGGTTATACATAAGGTATTTTTTAATCTGGTAATCTCTGCTCTGATTTGAAGTGCCCAGCTCTCTTCCCTTCCCTCTTCATCCAGTTATGAAAACTGAATGCCACAGAAAAATTGTTAATACTATTTTACAAATATTAATGCTTCTTTAATATTGGAGAACTGCATAGTAAAAATAATTCATATTTATTTTGCTGTGTTTGGCAACACATTCTGCTGATTTAGCAAAAGAAGATTTCATATACATGGTACACGCAGTTTTCCTGAAGTTCTGAAAACTATAGATAAATCAGTCAAGAAGTGAGTAGAGAAAACCAGTCATCAGGGTTGATCATCTGTGTGGTAGTAAAGTTCTAATTTGCATAGTATTTTGATATTGCAAGTGAGTTTCACTAAAACAAGTGGTGTTTTTATTTGTTAGAAGTTTTGTGTAGAATTTACTTGTAAAATGTCTTAAAATTTTGGTTTTGAACTTGGAGTTAGTTAATATATGTGTCGTAGGGTGCTTAATGTGAGAACAAAAGTAACTTTCTCACCTCTGTGTAGCAGGGGAGGGAATGCTAGAACAATTTCAGTGGCTAAAGTGGTTTTAACCTTGAATCTTTTTTATTTTGTGTTTCCTCTCAAAAATATTTATCTTAGTTTTTAGTTGACTTCTGTATTACCTTTCCATTTCTGACAACAGCCTTAATAGCATTATCTTTCCTTGCCACAGAACACATGCATTCTGTTTACTTCACTGTTACTGATATCATTGCAAGGCTGGCAGCTTTAAATAAATTAACTTGTCTTTCACATGCACAGCTATAATGACTACCATTGTTTTTTTTGCTTTCTTAAGCCATGACAACTTCACTTTTTTTTTTTTAAAGTATATATTTAGTAGATTTTTACCAATTTGAGTAGACGTCTGTTTGGAGATCACTAGCAATCAAAATCACTTACAAAGAAATTGTTGGCTCATGTTGCCTCTAAAATACTTCTGTAAGTTCAGCTTCTTTTTAGCTGTTGCTAAGAGATGAATTTTCATTGACATGAGGGATGTGAGGACATGTCAGCATGCTACCAGTTGTTTTATAGGCTGTTAGCTCGGCCGCCTTGCAGATGGTTGGAAAACTCTTGGTAGTGGGTAAATGTGTGCTGATTATCTCATTGAATTAAGGTAACCTTTTGTCGTTCATTGAATTCTGCAGCCTAGGCACTGAGCAGCTGCTCTACTGTTGTTGAATTCTGGATTTGGTGAATACAAAGATTATGCTAAAAGCTGTTTAGTCTAATTCCAGGTACTGAGCATTGGACCACTTTAAGAATTTTTTTATTTGATACTACCTTCAGTATTTTAATAACCAGGGCAATAATCAAAATTTTGACTAAACTGTATTTTCCGCCTTTTGTCACCACACACTCACTGATATCTTAAAGCTTTGGAAGTAGGTCACGAATAGAGATTGCTAAGAGCTGTTGGAATTTTTTTTCCCCTCCTACCTCCTTCCCCCTGCCTCCTCTTAAAGCGGTACAAAGCAAAGTCACTCTTGTTTCCTCCTGCTTCTTGCATTAGTAAGTTTTTTTTCTTTTTGTTTTGTATTTGACACTAGCTCAAGTATCAAATATCAGTTTAAACTAGTTCCTAGTTTATTGATGAAACCTGCCTCAAGAACAGTTTGAGCAATCTTATTATTATAAAGTTCATAAATAAATCTGTTTATCTCTTTTGGATTACACTTGAGTGCATTTGATCTACTGTGGGGGAAGTGTACATAAAGGTTGTAGCTGAGTGTCCTGCTAAAACTTGCTTGTAAACTTGTCTTCCAGTCTTTTAAAATCTAATAGGCAGAATTAGATTTTCAAATAGGTTGCTTTTATTAAAGACTTTACAAGATTTAAATAAAATATTTAGCTTCTAGAATCATTTTGGAAGGGATAGGACTGGGGCATTCCCCAGGTAAAGCTAAAATTATTTCAATTGCAGAAAGCAAGAACATATCTGGATTGTTGGACAATGTTGACAAAGTTTCAAAAAAACAGTGGAAGTCCTCAGATCAGTATAGTTATCCAAGAAAACTCTATTCTGTAAAGATCTGGAAGGTATTTTTTTGGGAGAATAATTCTATTGCTTCAGAAATATAATGAATAAAATATCTAGAATAAGATATTGTTACAGAAAGACTATATAGTGGTTTACTTCTGTTACTATGCTGTACAGAGCAGGGCAAAATAGTTTCTTCTGTAACTTAGTAGTGGATTAAATACTTAATGGATCTGCTAGAGGGCAGCTTTTTCAAGGCATTATGGTCCCCTCAGTGACGTTTAGAAATAGATAAGAAGTCGCTGTGTTTGGTATTACACTACCTCTTCAGGGTAAGAGGTGAAGAGGGCTAGGCATTTAACGATCTGTGTTTCAAGCGCTCTCTAATGCACCTTACAGGAAAAGGTGTTTCTGAGACCTGGTTCAGGTTCATCTTCCCTGCCTTCATAAGTACAACTCTGACTTCATTCTTGAAAGTGTGTTTTTTTTTTATTAAGTATATGAGGTTTTAATGGCTTCTTCCTCCTATCCTTCAACCCAAATCATATGTACTGATAAGATTTCTCCCAGTAAGTTGCTGCCTGTCTTCTGCACAATTTCAAGAAGTATTGATGGGCTGTTTCTGTTGAAACTGTGGTTCAAAATCTAGAAGGTCTATTTTGATGAAGGTTTAACTCATTTGTATACAGTTGATACTTAGTCTCCAAAAATATTTTTCTTAGTAGATCTATTAAATCCCATCACCATCTCATTGATACAGCTTACACGTGCTGTCAGCATCAATTTTTTCCATGGCTGTTACCATAGCTGGCAGAGTTTTGGTGTTTGTGCTATATGCCTGGCTTTGTTTCCTAGGTGTGAGGTTCCAAGTACTTTTCGAGCTTTTCAAGGAGTAGCATAATCTAGAACAAATAACCCACTTAATGAAAACAACAGCAAAATGTTTTTTTCTTTAAACAAAATGTTTTTTCTGCTTAGTAGAGTTGCATTGAAGACATTTTTTGAGCTTGTTAGCGTTTGTTTAGCATTATCAGTGTAAAGCCTGAGGGAAAAGCTGTAATAAATACTCGATTAGCCACTTCCATGGAGGTATTAAGGAGTGTCCTGTTACTGAAGTGAGGGGCAGTAATGTACAATCTATACAAAACCTGTTCGTGCTGTGTACAATATGGCTAAATACTCAGGATTCTTTTTTGCCTGAATTATCAGTTTGTACTCAGACTGTATACTTCTGAGGCGCTATCAGTATCAGCGATAACAGTATGCTGTTTTTCTTCTGTAGTCAGTTTGAGCACTTCTCCAGAGCAGTAACGGGGAAGTCAGTAATACAAAGTGCACAAGCGATAGACAGGGCTCAAAGATTGTGTTAAGGTGGACAGATTTCGTTCTGTCTAGTCTAAATTTGTGACCAGTTCAGAAACTTCACCTGAGCAGTGTTTAGTTCTTTGTACAGCTGTTTCTGAACTTCTGCCAGGAGGGGACCTTAGCTGATAAGATCTTAATTTGGATTTTGTGGCTTCACTGCTGATAATTAGGAGAATGAAAAAGCCGGCCATGATCTGAGTTTACCATTGGGGTATAGGACACAGTATAGTTCAGGCTGTTTCCTGTCATGTCGTAGACCTTTAATAGGTTCTTTTGCCATATTAAATATTAAAATGTTTGGCTGAAAATAATCTGAGGAAATGGGAAGCATGAAACTTAAATGTTGGGCGTTGGACTGTCCATCTGCTGGAGGAGGAGATGCCTTTCTTTCTCACCTTTTATATTTCACTGGCCCTAGCTTCTTGCGCTGATCTACCTGCCTTCCCCTGTCAGTTCACATAGCTTAAAAAAACAGCTGGCTTGAGGCCCTGAATACAAAGCACGCATTTCCTGACTGGAGAATGCAGCCTTAAGGCGGTGCTAAAGTTGCCAAAGCCTTGGGAAAGTACTGCAGGGTCCTATCCGCAGCAAGTTGTGCTGCACGGTCTGCAGTGGTAGTAGCACGGGTGAAACTTTAGAATAACACACAAGAAACGTGTGTTAGCTCAAGAACTCTGGCTTTTATAGCTGGATTAAAATAATCTTTCTTTGATTGTGAGTTATGGCAGTGGATTAAATTGTGACAAAGTTAAATAGATAATCCATTAGGGTAGAATCAAAAGACCAAATGAATGCAGTGGAGGTAGTTTGTAGAGCCTAATGCTTAATTCTGACTCGAGAGAAGATTCTGTTAGGGGTGTCATGCAGCTGTTCTGTTTGAGGATGGGTGGGCATCTCCCTAGATTGTAGGTTAGAGCTGTTCTGCGGACATTAATAATTAAAAAAGGATGGAATTTTGTTAATAGAACATAACAAAGAATTCAGTAGCCTGATTTGTCCTGCAGAAGCACTTCCTGTAGTACTATTTTTTCTGTTCACCATCTGAAATAATTGATCTGATTTTTAGAAAGATCCTAACTCTTCTCTAGGATATAACAGATTATGAAGTAATGCTTCCTTACAGAAGATCCAGCTGTTATTCTCAACTTTATCCATATATGATCTTAGCTGATGTATATTGGTAACTAATTTGGAATTCATTTTGGGGTCATGGATTATAGGAATCTGAAGACTAGTTCCACAGTTTGTCTGTCTAAAAAATGCATTTCTCTTATGGTTGTCTTGTTTGGAAGCTTTGCAAACACAAATATTCAAATCTTTTTAGTGAACTGCTAAAAACTTCCTGTTTTGTGCCTAACACTACTGTAGAGGCTAGTTTCTTCTTCGAAAGTCAGAGCATATTGAAATTGTAACACCAGATAATTAAAATACTATTCTTTTGGCGGAAGGCTTTGCAAGCTTGATTTTGTATTTGCAGCAAATTAACACAAGTGTGTGTCATAATTATCCTTAAAAAACACGGATTTATGTGAAGCTGTAGGAAAAAGATGCTGTGGTGCAGCACCCTGTACTGTTACACTGTTATGTCATGTGGCCATCCTGTAGAACTGTGTGAGGTGTTTGCCTTGGTTTTTGAAGTTGGTGATGCAAGACTTCCTGAATTTGGTCAGTGCAGGTTTTTATGTGCAAGATCCATAGTGACCTGCAGTATCACCATTCTTTTATGTTTTAAGGTGAAAACCTGAGATGTATCTGTAATGGTGTAAAGTGGGAATGAGAAATTAAAACTTAAGTGCAGTGTACAGATCTTGAGGTAGAATCTTCCCTTCTCTCCTTGTTTCCTTTCCCCATAGATTATGTAACTTCATTTTAATGATGCTTCAGATAGCATGACATACATACGTGTCTGTGTGTATATACATACGTGTCTGTGTGTATAAATATGTTGATATATTTCTATATCTTTTCAGCTGTCGTCAGTATTGATGGGCATCTGCTTGTGAAAACTTAACACGCTAGCCAAATGCTTCTATCCTTTATAAAATACTCTCCGGAGGAGAATGTCCGGAGTGCTAGAAGGTTTTTCTGTGCTGGCTGTCAGGGTTGACAGTTGACACTTGTTAAATGTGCAGCAACTAAAAGGCAGAGCCTTTTACCTCCTAACAGGAAGCACCTTTTTTACTCTTTCCTTTTTTTGTTGTTGTTCATAGTAATGCAAAAGAAAATACTTTAGTGTCTGAAATTCCAAGCCATCATGAATATGCCTGATGCGAAAACAGTATCAACAAAGCCCTAAAATTCCATAACAAAAAGCTGTATTATGCAGTTAACAGGTGTTGTCCTTTTAAATTCACAGCAAGATGCAAAGAAACCATGAAAAGAGACTTATTTGCTTCCATTCTGTAAACTAAGGGTAGAAGTGAGGGGTGGGGGGAGTACTGCCTTTCTGTGAAAGTTGTCGTCTGTGTGTATGTACTGCAGTATACCAACTGCTAGATTTCTAAAAGCATGCTTTCTCCTTTGTAGGGATAGAAGGATATGATACAGTACAGCATGGTTGAAGTTGGTTGAAGCCTGTCTTTCCTTTCTACTACTGCTTTCTCCTTTGATTTGGTGAAGACCATTCATGACATCTGTTGAGAGCCAATAAGAAAGTGCTTCTTGGCTTTCAGAATTTCAGACCTTTTATGCTAAACAAGATAGCAGCTATTTTGGCAGATCTGCTCGTTCTTGGAGATAGATATTTTCATCTACTGTAAAACCTTACTATTTAATTTCAAATAGCCATGAGAAATTCTTACAGAAATGTTCATTGTCTTCTTGAAATGTTGCTATTTCAAGCTGTTTAGGTCAAAGAGATTCCAAGACCATGATTCCAGGCTTTCCCAGGAGGATTGAGCAAGTTGGTCACTAATTGAGATTCAGGTCAACTAGGACACTTTCTGCTCCCTGTTAGTCTGGGATGGTATCTGATGTGGCTGGACATGCAGAACGTCTACCTGCATGTCTCATTCACTGCTGTAATCAAAACAATGTATTAATTTCTAGTACCAGAGGTAAATGAATCTTAAACTGCTTTTCAGTCTCTAAGTAATGAGCCTAATCTATTGCAGTAAAAGCTCTACCAGTCAATGAGTGTGATACCTTAAGTAATTCTGCAGGTTAAATCTAATTACTGTACAGTACTTTTTAAATCAAACTTTTACTGGCTGCAGGGCAAAGCATCTTAAGCCTTGTCAAACTTAAACTCTGCATTATGTGGAATTATTTTAAGACCGATAAATGTGATCCTTTCTTGTGCAATGTGTTCTGTATTTACAGGAGAAGAGTTACAGCTGTTGCAGTTGGTCAATTATGTAGGAAATAACGGGATCGACTGTACTGAGATGCCAGAGAATAATTGAGTGTGTAAATGAGAGCTAAACTCATTAGTCTGTGACGACATACAGTGAATGCAAGGTTTTAATGATAAAACTAGGTACTAATTATGAAGCTTTTTCTGTGCTGCAAATGAGCCAATTTATAAACAGCCAGCACCTGAGGAAGGAATTCTCTTAGGGCTGGAGGCATGTGTATTATAACGTATTTATTGGTTTGATAAAAGCTGTATTGCATTATCTGTCCAATTTAACCAGGAAGTATTTTTCTTATAATCTAACTGTAAATCTCAAGAGGAGAAAACTGTAGGAGTGTGATTTTTTTCCATTGTAATGCTGTATAGCACTAGTGATTCAGGAATTGATGCAAATAACTGTTTTGAACAGCTTCCAGGGAAGAGAATTTTTTTTATCTTCTATGATAAAGTACTCATAAAACATCAGTTCATCTTTGCACGTATCTTACATTCGTACACAAATGCATTTATGTGTATATAAACATTTCATTTTCATCACTGTTATATATACTGTAATTTACCAGCCTTGTTGTTTTGTGAAGACTTCCATTTTAATTTTAAAAATGGAAAAATAGAGTGCAAGAGTTTGTGAGGATGGAAGGAGAAAAACAGAAGATTACAGTAAATGAAAGAAAGGTGAAAGAAGAAAATACTTAGTGCGCTGTTAACCTCATAGAGGTGACTCTTACGGTTGAGAGCAGCTTTGCGTTCTGGCAGCCGTTCATCAGTGTTTGTATGTTGCTCGTCCTACCAAGCTAGTTGTCTAACTTCGCAGCTGGCTGAAGCCAGCACTGATGCTTGGGCCAAAAGATGCAGAGTTGCTCTAACAGATGCCCCAGCACCATGCCCCACTGCAATAAGCCAGGCTTCTCTTCCTGATGTGTTGTTTGATGGCCTTCTGAAATAACTAGCACAATTGTCCTGGAACCTCTGTAGTGTCAGTGTAGTCCTCACCTGTGAGATAATCTTACAGGAAAACTCAGTGAGGGGTGGGAGAAACTCAGTAGCACAGCCTTTTAGGTAATCATGGATTCTGCCTTTTGTCGTAAGAACTTAAGGAATGGTTTGCACTGTCACACTTTGTCAGTCCTCACCTGTCATGGTTTTGACTGGGATAGAGTTAAATTCTCTTTGTAGAGGTTCACACAATGCTGTGTTTTGGATTTTTTGATGAAGATACTGGTGATGTTTTCAGTTGCTGCAGAGCAGTGTTTGTACAGAGCCAAGGACTTTCCAGCTCCTCGTATTGCCCTGCCAGCGAGGAGGCTGGGGGTGCACAAGAAGCTGGGAGGGGACAGGACCAGGACAGCTGACCCAGACTGACCAAAGGGATATTCCATACCATATGACATCATGCTGAACAATAAAACTGGGGGGGCTGGCCGGGGAAAAGGGGGGGCCACTGCTCGGGAACAGGCTGGGCATCGGTCAGCGGGTGGTGAGCAGTTGCATCGTGCATTGCATTGTGTACACTTGCTTTGTATATTCTTTTACTAGTGTCATTATTATTATTATCATTATTTTCCCTTTCTTTTCTGTCCTATTAAACTGTCTTTATCTCAACCCACGAGTTTTTTTCTTTTTTTTTCCTTTTTCGCGATTCTCTCCCCCATCCCACTGGGTGGGGAGGGGGGAGAGTGAGCGAACGGCTGTGTGGTGTGTAGCTGCCTGCCGGGTTAAACCACAACATCACCTGTGGGATAAAGAGTAGTCATCTGAACATAACCCTGTTATCGTGCTTGTGGACAGTAAAGGACATCTTGAATGGAGAGAATCCCTCCTCTTTCCCTTCTAGTTACTACTACAAGAAGAGGGGAGTAAGACCAGAAGGTGGTGTCTCTGCCTTCAAGCCGTAAAGGAGCAGTTTGCTGTTGTGTGGGCGGTTTTCAGACTATTTTTGGTGGAAAAACTTGCTGTAAATTGAAAGGATCAGGATGCATTTTTGAGGGAATTCTGCCTACTGGCATGTTTTCTAGCACCTCTGTTACCTGTGTGTTGCGTATCTTGTCCTGTATTTTCATACCGTGTAGTTTCACTGCCTGCATGTCATAGTAACTGGGATTGATTTGAAAGTAGCATCATTAAATGACTTTGGATGGTTGCAGTTGTTTGTTTTGAGGAATGGGAAAACATTTTCATAAGGGCTGAGGGTGGAATTTCTGCCTTTTTTTTTCTAGTTGCTAAAAATACTGTTGCATTTAATGATGGGTTATACCCTTCTTCCCTATCACCCCAATCTAAATGTGACTATTTACATCTCAGTTGTAATGTAGATATTGAGCTGTATCTCATAGTAAGAAATTACATGGGTGCCTCTTTCTCTCCTCAAAAGAGAGGCCGTGGAGGCATAAACTATGTGGAGTGAAAGTGGAGGGATGGGACACAGCATTGTCTTGTGAAGATAAAAAATTAACTTGTGAAATTCTCTACCTCTTGAAATCAGATCAAAGGTTTGAAGTAGATAATGTATGTGGACTTTGAGAAAGTCTAAGTCTTGAGTATATCAGTCTATTTATATCATTTCAGATTCTGCCTGAGTGCATATGTGTGAGCAACCAGTTCCTTTGCATAGTGTCCTGTCTGTCTCTTCTCAAATCAGAAGAGAATAGAGAAGTAAACGCATGGAAGTGATTAACATTGTACTCTGAGTTAATACGCATGTTTCTAAGCACGCTTTAACTCTTTGTTTTGCCAGAGGTTTTCAGACTGCATTGTGCAGGCATCGGAGCTCATGTGTTGATAGGTAGTGACCCTCGTTCTCTGTCCTGGAAGATGACTCCAAGCTGCAGACATGCCCAGACCGCTGAACTGTTCAGCGTGTCCTGGTAGCTACACATGGAGCTATGATTGCTGCTGCCTTTTGCAGAGTTGTTGCTGCTTCTGACTTCACACAGAGAGTAGAGTTGGCCTAAGTTCATTTTAGCTGGATCCGTTGCTTTTGTGCAGTCAAGCGACTTGCACAAGTTTCCCCAGCCCATGGGTGTGATGAAGCCTCCCAGACTGGCTTTGCAGAAGCCACCTGTTGCTGCTGTAGTTTCCAAGCCATCTAAGTCTGGGAGCCACAATACTAAACACCATCTGTGTTAGAGGAATTAAACACAACTCTTAAAACAGGTACTGGGAGGTTGTCATAATAGCGTGGCTCTCTAAATGTTTTATTTTGGTGATCTTCCTATTATTTTTGAGTTTCTGTGATCAGTAAGAAAGAGTATCACTGCATCAAGAAAACGTATTGAAAGCAAATAGATCATTAATGTTAACTTTTGCTTAGATCAAATGTAAATGTATTGTATTGTGAATGTACTGTATTATGTATTAATGGTCTTGGTTTCTTTGGGTTACTTCATAATGGAAAGTTGTTTTCAAGGAAATGAATCTTTTTTGAGTTTGTTCAAATATATCAAGCTTAATGAAAGGCAGGCGAACTGGATCTGGTTTAATGAGGCCTGCTTCTGTCAAATTTACTGCTTTAAACCCAACTACAAATAAAGTGAATTAAAGACCAAATTATTTCAATATAGATGTGCATTGAGCCAGAGTGTTATAATGATTAATTTCCTCAAGTGTTTAATTCCCGGTAGGTTTTTGTGTCAACAGCCAAAAAGGAATTTATTGACTTTACATTAAGCATAGTTTGGTCTAACTGATTATATTATTCAAGTGTAAATTAGTGGGTGGTAGAAGACTGTGTTGTATTGGAATTTTATTTTGTCTTAAGCAAATTGTCTCATGCCTTATTAACTACCAATGCTTTAAATGTATAGTTCTGACTCTTGGAGTAGATGCTAGGGCATTCAGAAGTGTTTTTTGTGGGTTTCTTCTATACATTATGTAAGAACATCAATATTCAAGCAGTCTTCCCCAACCCTCCTCTCCCATGAGAGAGTGCTTTTAGGATGCTGTTGCAAGTTTGAATGTTTTGTGGCGAGTACACTAGTATTGCGTGTTGGATTTTTTTACGTGTTACGGGATGTTTCGGTTCCATTTCAGTGTATAGTAATTTACAGATCCGTTTCTCATCTGTGATAAACGTAGTTTAGGCACAACTAATTTCTCATTGCTTCCCTTCCAAGTCCTCTCTTATACATCCGTTACTCTAAATTATGCTCTAAATAAATACTCTACTTGTCTTTATCTCTGTGCATTTTATGGATTGGAGTCAGGAAACGTGATTTGACTGTCTCTTTTCTCATGCAAAGATAATGCTAGAGGAGTATCTATTTTTAGGTTGTGTTTTAAAGGGCAGCAAATGTCATGTGGAATAGTTGAAGCAGTGTGTGTCATTGTCAAAGAAGTTGTATACTCAAATACATTCTCTTCTCCCCTACTGTAGCATAGCATCAAAGTATCATTAGAAATGATAGGTGTTGAAATAGATGATCCTGATAGACCTTTTTATGTTTCAATTAAAAATTGTGCTGTGCAAATTAAAAATAAAAAAAAAAGCAGATTTCTAGTTGGACTTGACAGCCCTTCCGTTTGAAAAATAATTACCATTGGATCAAACTTTCTGTTCAATGTCTGCTATCAAGTTATCTATCAAAGAAAATGAGATGAGTGATTAAAAGGTTCAGATCAAAGGCAACTGATTTAGCTTCACTGGAGGCTCCCATCTTTTAATTTAAAATGTATCTGTCTAACTGATTACTTCTCAGGTTTATAAAGAAATATTGACATCCTGCTGAAGTATGCAGTGACCTCACTTCTAGCTGAGTTGTGTAGGTTTCACTGCAGGCACTCTGAAAGCATTGATATTCCTGTAACCTTTTGAGGCAAGATATGTGTTTAGTGTATTAATGAGCTGATTGAAGTGATGTACAGTAATTTCATCCTTCGGTAAAAACAGATGTGAAAGATTCCGTTTTAATATTTAATCAAGCTCAAAGCCTCTGTTGGCTTGTTTAAGTTGACCTGACAGCATTATACCTGGAAACACTTTGAATTAAACCCTGAGTGCTTGACCTTGTTCAAACAGTTGTAATTTAATAAGGCTGCTGTCTTTGTGGAGATAGTGTGGCTAATGGGCAAATTCTTTCTTGGACAGGACTGCTTTTTATTGCAGTGGAAAAACTTCCTATCTGCTCTTAAAAATATTTTAATCAGATGAAGTAATAAAAATGAAGAAGTAAAAAATAGCCACAGAGCTTTTGCTGTGTTAGTTGCTAGTCCTAGATTATAGTTTGGGGATGCAAGAAGATGCCAACTTTCTTCAGGTGTCTTCCAATGTTCCCTCCTGACAGGTCCCCAGCTATGCTGTGCCATAGCTTTCCTTGTACCAGAACTTTTTCTCAGAGTTAGGGTATGGAAGCTAGTTCTAAAGTGGGATATGTTGGTATAGGTCCAGTAAAGTTAGTGGAGCTTGCATTAATTTAAGGCAAATGAAAGGCTTCCCCCCCCACCCCACCTCCTGCTTGTGCCTGCAAAAATGTTTCTAAACTTCGGCATGTTTCCCATAACAGCTGCACCCAGGAAACAAGTGCTTGAATGTTCGTGGGCAAGTGTCACCGTCACTTAAGCTCTTATGGAAAGAGGTGGAGGTGAGGTGGAAGAAAGATAATCAGTGAGCAGCAAAGTAGATATCAAAGGTAGCAAAGGTCCTGAGACAGAGGAATTGTTCTCAATCACGAAATTTAATCACCAAGCTGAGAATGAAAGGAGAGTTACAAAATTGTCCATCGTGTTATGCTAAATGTGATGCTAAATATAAAAAAAAAAGTCTCTTTTGTTCTTCTGGTCTTGTATTTGCAAAGAGATTGGACCTATGCTTCAGTTCTAATTTTACAGAAACATCTAGGTCAAACATGAAGAAATACTTTGTAGTTTGCATGTGTGTTGCTTTTTTCACCATGTTTTCTGTATGTGTGTTTTTGTTTTTGCTTTTGCTTTCTGCTTTGCTTACGCTTCCACAAAGCTTTTTCTTAAGGTATAAATAATCATGTTCTCAAATGAGTTTTTTAAAAGAATAAGTCTATGGGCAGTTGGGGTAAAACTGAGCGTAGAGTATAGGCATAGGGGGAGCATTACCTAGAGAAGACTTCAGGTTTGGATGGGAAGGAAAGAACAGGGATTAAATGTCAAGGAACTGTCAGTTAACAAGAAGAGTGGTGGAAGGAGAAGTACAGAAAGTTAGATGGATCCATCTCTTTCTAACTGTGTATATATCCCTATATCCAAAGACCTAATAAAATTAGAATAGAACAGTTGAGTTGGGAGGGATCTACAAAGATCATGAAGTCCAACTGCCAGACCACTTCAGGTCTAACCAAAAGTTAAAGCATATTATTGAGGTTGTTGTCCAGATGCCTCTTAAACTCTGACAGGCATGGGGTATAAGCCACCTGTATAAGAAGCCTGTACCAGTGTTTGACCACCCTCAAGGCAAAGAATTTTTTCCTCTTTATCTGCTCTGAACCTCCCCTGACATAGCTTTGTGCAGTTCCCGCATGTCTGTCATCAGTTACCAGTGAGGAGACCAGCACCTTCCTCTCCACTTCCCCCACTCAGAAAGTTTTAGAGAGCAACGAGGTCACCTCTCAGCCTTCTCTTCTCCAGACTAGACAACCCTAGTGTCCTCAGCCTCTCCTCATGAGACATGCCTTTCAGCTTTTTTTTACCAGCATTGTTGCCCTCCTCTGGATGCTTTTAAGTACCTCAACATCTTTTTTAATATTGTTGGGCCCAGAACTGCACGCAGTAGTCAAAGTGAGGCTACACCAATGCTAAATACAGCGGGAGAATCACCTCTTTTGACCAACTGCCTATGCTGTGTTTAATACACCCCAAAATGCAGTTTGCCCTCTTGGCTGCCGGGGCACACTGCTGGCTTATGTTGAGTCTGCTGTCATCCAGCACTCCCAGATCCCTTTCTGCGAAGCTGCTCTCTAGCCACTTGACATCAAATTATGTTGGACTTCTTAAATTTCATTGGGCAGAACCGCAATTATCTTAAAACTTGCAATTAATCTGCTATTTGACAGTTTGACTGTCTTTCCTATATTAAGAATGTTTTAGTAATTCCAGAGGCTACACATTTTAAATAACAATAGTAGAATCAAAATTGACTTGAAATAACTTTATTCCAAAATATAGCAACACTTCATTATGCCACAGTGTTATTACAAAACATCATATGGTTGTTGCTAAAGAGTATTAATATAGTTTGAAAGTATATACTGGCAAGGACTGCATATACTCACAGAAAGCTACCACATGTTATAATGAATGTGCCTTACAATGCCAAACAAAATAATCATTTGTTTTAAAAAACCTGTTTCTCACTTTAGCAAAACATGACTTTTATACTCAAGCTTAGTAAAATAATTCTAGTTCTAATGTAATGGAAGACATTACACCTTTCTTCATATTCCTCATATGTGATTGATAAACATGATACGGATACAGGCATTCAACGTTTCTGTTCTTGGAGTCAAGGAAAGCATCAAGGTAAGCTTGACCATGTATTGTAAGGAAGTCTGTTAGTACTGACTGATGCCAAAGAGAGGATCCAGCACGCTAATTTCTTCAATCATCAGGGTTTTTTTGTTCGTTTTTGCCTCAAAGGCATAAGCAATGAGGAAATAGCTGTTCAGAGTTCTGCTAAGCCTCACTGAAGCATAGCTAGTTGTGCTGGTCTCTGACTTATGTGGGTGAGGAAAGGAAAACAAATTTCAAAATAAATGTTCTTTCGTCTGATAGTTACTTTATTGACACCTTACATTTAGGGATTTTAATGGCTTCTGTGGTTTGGGAGCTTGATAATGGTTTGTCTTGAGTTTGCTTCTCTGATCTGTCATCACCCTCATTCTGTGCAGTAGCTTGCTTCATCTGAAGCTTGCATTTCGACTAAAACTTCGGTATGAGTGTGAGGACACCAGTGGTAGGAAGCGGCCGTCAGCTGTGTTCATGTTGGGAACCTGTGGCAAGACTTTGGGGTCAGTTTCAGCCTGTGTTAAGTGTGGTTTTGTGGATCATCTTCAGATTCTGCTTTGGCCGTTGAAATGCTAGCTGATAGCATTTTGGCGCACTTTATTGTTGTTTGCTTTGCTCGGGAGGGCTGGTAGTGACACATGATGCTCTTCACCTCCAGGTGAAATACAGTTTATCTCCTTTACTATGGGAGGTCATCTTGGCTACTTGCAGGCTTATGCAAATGACGGGGAATCCCTGCCCAGTAGACCTGATAATTTCATGTTCTTACAAGTGTAAACAGAAAGTCTGGGCTATTGATTAATAACTCCTGTAATGTTGGAAATATGTGAAGGTGCTGCCCTTTAACACAGTCATTCCTGTTTTGATTTCTTGGAATGTATCTGTAGCCATCTGATAAACATATTTGAGGAAACTTCATGTGCTGTACTTGTTTTTCACTCTAAAAATATAGTCCTTTTCCTGGGGCTGTTATTGTGTTACTATAGCAAGCTGGCAGGCTTCTTCAGTTATCTCGTTCTCCTGGTAGGACCTGGGGTCTTGTAGTTGGCTGCCTGTTAATTACTGCGTGACCCTAGATGTAGGTGTAGAGGTAGATGCCAGTTTGATGTAAGGATTCTGTAGCTGGTAGGTAGACTCTAAATTAGTTTTGTTAATAGGAGGAGAGAGACTTCAGGTTCGGTTTACTTGATTTGAAGGTGATTGAACACCCCCCCG
>VXAL01014274.1:41920-55678 GCA_013399475.1 Chauna torquata | reverse complement strand
ACCTTAATAAAAACTTTCCCATCTCCCTTAGAATATATGAAAACCATAATAATCTTATTTTAGAACCATGAAAATACATACATTTTAACCACTGAGTCCATCATACATGGCGGTAGGGCAATATAAAAGGGCTTCTGCTGGTATATCAGCAGCAAAAGGAAGGCTAGGGGAAATGTGAGCCTGCTGCTGAATGAGGCAATGACCTGCTGACAAAGGACATGGGTAAGGCAGAGGTATGCAGTGCTGTGATCATTGGCACAAAGTTCAGCTGGAGGCCAGTCACTAGTGGTTGTTCCCAAGACAGTTGTGATCCTCAGAGGTGCCTTCCAACCTCAACCATTCTGGGATTCAGCTTTTAATCATCCCAAGAAATCTGAAGGCAAATAATGAATAACTGCCATTGGATGGTTTATTCAAAGGAAAGGAAACAATGTTAAGGCAAATAAAAAATTGAAAGTCCTAGGAAGATCAAGGTTACAAGTGGAAATTTGTTTAAACATGCTTTTGTGGTTTTGGACCAGTCCAATTAAATTACACTCCTCGTCCACCTTGGAAATTGCTTCATAAAACTGTATTTATATCCTTTAATTTTTCCTCCTGAAAAATCTTATCTGTACTTGAATTTTTCGTTATCCTTCTAGTAATTTAGAAGGTGGGGCTGAACACAGTACTCCAGGCACTGTCACCTTATTTTTTTCCCATGTTACAAAGCTAAGATGAAATACGAAGTACAGAGCTATTTATTTTTTTTTTATTGTTGTTTGTCTATGCCATTTCAAATTCCTGTTTTGCTATTCACCGTTAAACCAAAGATTCTTTGAGCTTTCATGTTATGTCCTTTCACTGAGTGTGAGTATATTTTTTCTGCCCCCACCCCCTCCACTCCCAGTTCTTTTTTTCACACATTGTGTTTATAACCTATCATCAATGGGCAGAGATAAAAGGAAATGATGTGATATGTGATCTATTGAGTGAATTATAAGATGGGCACAAAGTTAAATATTAAGTCATAAAAAGAGAAATAATTCTCAGTTAGTGGGGTTTGGAAAAGGAAATAGAGAGTGGTGGGATATTTGATGTATGTGGTCAAGGGTAGACATCAGAGCAAAAAAGTGAGCGTTATGCCTCTGGAGAGAAACACAATTTCATTCAGTAGTCCTGACCCTGTAGTAAACATCAAATGTGTTAATAATGTGAAGGTAATTGCTGAGTGACAGCAAGTATAAGTAAGCAGAAGGCAGGGAAAGATAATATGCATAATATGATTTTTAGCCTGGTTATCAGAGAAACACACAATCATAAACAAGACAATTTAACGTAAAGGAAAACCCCAAATGTAGAATTGTACTATTTCTCTTAGCAAATGGTCAGATAAGGACAGTATAGTCTTCTTGCTTGAATGATTTCCAGAGGTTAACATAGGGATTTTATATCTGTTAAGAGTGTAGAATAGACAGGTTTTTTTTTCCTTGAGAAATAAAAGAAGAGAAAGAGCATTGAAGATATCTCTTCTAATTGAGATGCTGCATTTCATGTTAACTTTAATTTTTACTAATATATCTCTGAGTTTCTTTGTTTCTGATGTTGCATTACACTAGGTCATTCTGCCCTATGGAATATGAAAATGACCAACAGAAATCTTTTTGTTACCAATGAAAAATTAGTTTCCAACTTTCATAGCATAAGAAGTGCTCATTGCTGTAGGGCCTTTAATTATCTGTTTCTACTTGCTAATAAAATTGCCATATTGATTTTTAATCTTCTCATTTATAACCTTATAAATGTACATGGTATTTCAAACATAAAATAAGTCATGTTCCATCATCTTACTGCAATACAATACCAATCACCACTTTGTGTCTGTGATATATAATGTGATTTAAAAAACCAAAACAAATAAATGCTTAAGCTATATGACATGAAAAGAAAGTGGGAATTATGGGAAGTACTCTAATTTTATTTAAAGCAAATTTTGTCTGACTATGAATGTATCATGGTGTGGAATATATAAGCAAAAGAAGAATGGATTCGGTAACTATGTAATGGGATGAGTATATGGGAGAGATGATTTGATACGCGAGGAAATCAGTCTGCCCAGAGGAACACGGTATGAGCCTAGGGGATCTAATTTAGATTACAGTGATAAGGTTAGCTGGGCATAGTCCTGAAAGTGTTGTGCATATTTTCAGGTTTTGCATTTTTCTGTCATTGCTCTTCCTTCATATGGTACCTGAAGAGCTGAATTAATATTCTCTGTCTTCACTGGGAGTAACAATGATTTGGAAGTGTCAAAAAACATTGCTTTCTATAATAGCTTACTAACAAATGTTTTCATCATAGGATTTATCTAGGGAGTTATTCACAGCAAAAATATTTACGGTAGAATATCCCATTTATCCCTGCTTGAGAGCAGTCACCCATAAAAACTGTGAAACAGTGCTTCCCGTGAGAACTGTCATTCATGTGTGTGGGAGGACAAATGTGATGTTCTTTGCTACCCCCTATGTATCCTATTTACACAACTTACTAAAATAACTTGAAAAACAACAACAACAACAACAATGACCGTTGGGCTCTGTAAAGCCATATAAAGGCCTTTACTCAATTATATGTTAGATATTAGTAGTCCTGTATATTCCAGTTCACCTAGTGTCATTTTTCCCTATGTCCTTGTTATTAACACTACTCTATGCCAAACACTGTTGGTGTTTCAAGGCTGACTCTGATCAGAATTGAAATAGCCCTGTTACCTTGGGTGTGGGTTTTGGTGGTGGAGACCTCAGTTGAGCAATGCGGTATTCAAACACCTGAACACAATTCACCTGTGGGCTTCTGATCAGGTGTGCAGCTCCAGAAAATAGGATTTCAGGATGCTCAAAGTATCTAACCAAGATTCAAAGAACTGCTGAGGAAAGGTTAATGACAAAGACATGCACGTTAGCTCCATCTCATTTCCCACTACTCTTCTGATCAGTAAGGAAGAGTAATGGGTTAAACACATCATGGATTAAGTGCTGATATTTGGCATGATAACAGACTTCTTCTGTTCAGGTAAATATGAACGCAACACTTGAGTCAAGCCTTCTCAACAAACACGTGTTAATGTACAATTTCAATTTGCGCAAGTATTTAAGTTTTACAACTGTTGCTTCATAGAACTTCTGTCTTTAAAAATCCATGTCTTTTAGGTTTATTGCATCAGCTTTTTTTCATCTTGGTTATTATCTTGGTTTCTTTGCATGTGCATGGAAAACATTAGAAGTTTTCTTTTAAATACCTTATTTTAATCATAAACTTAAAATCCAATTATATGAAAAAGCTCTATTTATTACTACACCTAGGGAACTGAGTTTAACAAATGTGATTTAGTTTTAACATCCTATTCACTATTGTGATAGGAAGGGCAAAGCTATAGACTGTTGATTTTTCAGCTGATTTTTCAATGAGGTAGAAAGGTAGGCCATTTTTCAATGTTAGATTCTAGGTTGGGCTTGTTAAGAAGAATGCTGGTTTTCTTTCAGCTATCCAAGAATAATCATGGCAAGGTTTTAAATTGTCAGTGTCGGCCAAACAACTGCTCTCAAACAAGCAAATGCCACATTAACATCCACGGCAGTTGATTAAAGTGA
The DNA here is from genome assembly GCA_013399475.1 of Chauna torquata. Lineage (NCBI taxonomy): Eukaryota > Metazoa > Chordata > Aves > Anseriformes > Anhimidae > Chauna > Chauna torquata. Next base: position 52,049 of record VXAL01014274.1, on the reverse strand, counting down.
ATGTTGCTTATTTTAAACACACATGAAAGTAAGTATTCTTGCAATAGTGTGGTACAGACCACTTTAAGAATAATTCCTGAGATATGAGTGTTTTTGAATGTTTCTTTGGATTTTTATTTAAGGTCAAGAAACACCATAAGTGGAAAGAAGAACTAATGTGTTTTGGCATGTTTATTTTTAGGAAAAAAATTGAAAACAAATAATATTTTGAGCACTTAAATATCATGATATTTCCTTCTCCAGCTTGAAATAGGATTTATCTGTATCAAGTGAAGTTTTACATATAGCTTAACAAACTCTTATATCTTCTAATTAGAGTCAATATCTTTGAATTCTTTGGCCTGTGGGCATACAAGGATTGTTTTTCCTTCTTTTTTTTTTGCTGTGAAATCTTTTGGATTAGCAAATTAGTTTCCAGAAAACATAGATGGAATTTAAATAGTTAACCTTATTTTAAGCTAAGATGCTATGTTATTCAAGTATTATTATTTTTTTTTTTCAGTATTTTATCTTTTGAAGACTATGAAATGATCTTGTATCATTCTCTAGGATTTTGAAAAAGGACTTTTAGAAAGCAATTGCAAAGATTCTCATTGGGCTCCATAGGAAGCACTGATTCTCCAGGCACATGCATGCCACTTTACTACTGTGGGGTACACTCATGGAAGTAATGTCTAACTGGAGTTGAAGGGACTTAAAGGTGCAAGGAGCAGATATGAGGTAACACGATCCTTTACCTTGTCCTTGCCCACTAGTCTTCCAGATTGAGGAATGGGTTGGAATGTGCTGCATCTCCAATCTAGCAATTCTATTTCTGTTTCCTTCCTATAGTAACCAAAGTGGAGAAGGTAGAGGGAGAAGAAAGGATAAGAGATGCCTTTGTGCGCCCAGGTCTCATTTCAGGTTGGAGCTGGCTAGAACACAGCTCATTTAGAGACTGTTCGTGTTCTGGAGCAAGGCTTCTTGTGCTGCTATTAACAGCAAGCAAAATGTCTCACTTTTACACCTAGCTTTGTATTCTTCACTTATAAGTGTCTTAGCCCTCTTCTCTACTGCCATTGGGTTGAATTGTGAAATTTACTGAGTTTTGACATACAGATGAATGCTGAAACACATTTAAAATCAGATGTGTGTCAGGATAGAATGATTCCTATAGCTAACCCACAGTTAGCTTGCTATGTGAGTTTGTATTTTAACTTATAAATCACATTTTTTTGTGTGTTTGTATCAGAATAGTCCAAAATAAAAAATGATCACTTCTAAAATGGTGGTTTAGACCCTAGTTTAATGCTGTTTTTTTATAGATGATATTTTGCATATGACAATTGCACGTGAATTTTCTGAATTAATTCCTCCTTCAACTTACAGAGCCATGATGGTTGTTACATAAGTAAATATTGCAGTAAGAAAGATATTTATTTATAGACTGAATCTTTTTTGCTTAGACTACACATATTTTTACATTTATTTTTCTGATAATCTGCAAAAGAAGCTGAAGAGAAGAAAAAGTCTTATTGCATTTAGGTGCATGAGACAGAGTATGGTGTGAGAGTTTCACAAAGCACTTCCCAATACCAATCTTTTTAAGTGAATAGAAACGTACTTCAAGAATTTTTCCATAAAAATATCTCCAAAGCCTAGGAATTTTTGTTGCAAATTATGATTTGTGCTGAAAAGTGAATTTGAAAATCAGAATGTCCGCTCCAAAGAACAGTGAAGTGCTTCTTCAGTGTCTCTTTAAATAGTAGTAATTTAAAAACTTAAAGAATAAAATGCTAGAAAAATCTGCAGGGAACAATTTTTCACTGCTGGGTGATGGAGTTTGAATAAAATTCCTTTTGCTGACATGTCTGACTATGAGGGTTCATATTTTACCACTACTAATATGGGCTGAGATCAGTTGAGAATATTCACCTTTCTAGCAAGCTTTTAGAAGGCAAGTAAGTTACCACATTTTTCATTTCACTGAATTTGATTTCTACCAGATATTCTCAAATTATTTGGAGTGGTACTGTATCTGAATGTACAGCATTTCATGGTTGGATATAAGGTCTTACAATTAAAATGTGTTATCCAGTTTTAGGAGCATTTGGAGTGAAAACAGGAAGGCTCTCTAGCTGATTAAACTTCTACAGCATCAAGGCAGGAATTAATCTGGAGCCTTGTGTTGTAGTTTCTGCTTTTGTGTTCAGGTAAATATGCTTTTGTTAAATGCTAAAATGCACAAAATGAAGACCATATGGACCATTATGCTATTAGGCTTGTCATGATTGTGGCTTAAAAATAATAATAAAAATAAAAATAAAAAAAAAAACAAAACAGAAACTTGGAGACTGTTGAATCAGAGCAATTTTCTGTAGTTAAGAGGTCAGTGCATTATATTCCTAGATAATTCATCAAAGTCAATAGTGTTAATGAGGAAGGGGGCCGTGTGTCAAGAATTATTGTGTCCACATCTCTACTGCCATTGTGGTCTAACGCTCGTGTTTCATTGTAGATCACTAAATGAAAGGTTTTCCAGTGCCTTACATGCTGTATGTCCATGTGAGAAGAGAGGAAAGAGTGTCTTCAGTCTCTTTCTAGTTACTCCACTCACTGATGATCACACCTAGCCTCATATTACCAGCTTGTTTTACTAGCTAAGATTAGAGGAATATTTCTGGCAAGAAGAGAAGTAGGACTTAAAGAGCCTTTGATGCTTTCCCTCACCATGTCTTGAAGCTAGAAGCTGGATTGAATTTCTTGTTACCATCTCAGTTCATATAGCACATGGAAGAGGTAAGGGTCTGCTTTTGATAGATGTGGTTCCCAGTTAGGCTGTGTGCTGTGTAGTGTTGAAAAAGCTGTATGTTGTACAAGAGGAAAAATGTAATAATGCAAAATGTTAATCTTAGGTAACTTGGTTTAGTTAATTTTTCTGAAATGGGCAGATTATTTTTTAAATTTGTGGTGGGTTAACCTTGGCTGGCTGCCAGGTGCCCACCAAGCCGCTCTCTCGCTTGCCCTCCTCAGCTGGGTTTTCTGCCATTCAAGTGGTCAGATCAAATCCTGCCTTTGGGTGACCACTTGTTACAGCTTTTCAGGACAGTGTAAATAGCACACATATGGAGAAGAAGAAGTGAGCTAATAATAATCCTGCTAAATATCCCAAGATGTTTGTGTATAGACTTGTTTATGGAACAGGATTTGTGGGAAACCTTTTTGTCTTTTCCTCCAGTTTCACAGCCATGTGTATTTCATGAATTCTATGTTTAAGGGCTTTTAATCTCTTTTCCCATTTTTCTGTCAGAAAGACAGTGACTACTGCTACTGCATATGCTTCTCTTGATCTTGCAGATTTTTTTTTATTATTCTCACAGTGTGTCTTCTGGGAAGGTTCTAAATTGTTGCCTTTTGTTTAAGTTCTTGCCTTTTGAAAAGCGTATTCAGAACCTGTACTGAAACACTGTCATTTTAGTTTGTTATAAAACTGAATATTTGCCTTACCCAGGTGCTGGCCAGACTGAAAAAATTAATTTGATTTCTCCTCAGGTGCTGTACACACTATTAATGTGAACTTTCTTTACTGATTTGTTTCATTGCGACTGAAACTTCATATATCTTGAAGGGAGTTCACTTTGAGATACACTGAATTACATTCTTAATCTGCCACCTACAAACTGTGTCTTTCAGGCACAGAAAGGTTTTTATTTTTTATTTTTTGAAGGTTTTACAGGAATATTATTTTTGACAGATAGATTGTGTATGACTTTTTGTTGCACTAATAACTTCTTTTTAATGGGAGAACTTTAACTGATGTCAAACTCAAAATTTCAGTGACAGACGATGTGCCTTCTCTGAGTTTAGAGGTTAAAAATAATTGACACTTTTTTATGCACAGAATGAACTGCCATAAAAATATTAATTCTATGACTATTCAGACAGAAACATTTAAAATGAATGGTCAGCTTTTCTGTAAGCTTTGAGACAGTGAATATGACTCTATTAATAAATAAAATCAACAACCATTACTGAAATAATTAAGAAAAGCATGATAAGCCAGTGCTTGTTGTAATTACTTTTGCAGATGGAGTAGAATTTCAGGTTTGGAAAAGTTTAATATTTCTGATTCTGTGGAAATTTGAAAAATACGTCCAGAAAAGCAGCTAATTTCTGAACTATTCTAGTATAGAAAAATGTTTTCTTGTTTTTGTTTGTTTGTTTGTTTGTTTTTAAGGCAGATTGCTGTTAAAAAATCCAACATTTGCTAAAGCACACAGCTGTCAGGTACAGCATGGTTTTCTGACATTAAGAACATCTGGATGGAGGAGCCCCGGGGAGGATGAAATGGAGTCCTGGGCCATGAGCTGGATGGGATGGAGCTTTGAGGGAGGGTGCACAGGGATGGCGTGGTCAGTGAGAACCCTTTGGGCCATGGCAGTGTAATTGAAAATCAGATGAAGCATAACTTGACCAACATGAGCAGTGTCTGCAGGTTGTTCTGTCTGATGTAAGTTTAGCAGTAAGACACAGCACAAAAAAACCTGTGCGTTAATAGGTGCGAATCTCTATAATTTTATATGATATTAGTTTAAAAGCAGTTTAGTGTGGTTAGTGAGCTTTTGGGTCAACCTTCACCTCATGGAAGTTGGACATTTTCCCTATGATCATGTTACTCCAGGATTTTCTGCATTTTCCTTGTGCAAACAAGACAACTGTTAAAAATAGGATACCTGACTTAAAATGTGCCTCATCACACCTGAGTTCGTTTGTTTAATTCAAGCTATTCATTTATGTTCCATCTGCAGTCAGTGGAGACGAAAAGGGAAAACTTGTTCTGACATCTTAAAGGGATATCCCGAGATGGGAAGAATTGCTTTAGTCAGCTGAGAGAATGGGAATTCCATAAAAATAACCATCTACTGTTATATCCTAAAGCTAAATAATAGAAATTGTACCTTTGATAAACCATATGTATAGTTAACAACTCTTAGGTAAAGACTGCAGTATAGCATATACAAAAAATGTTGATACATGACATATCACTCTTACTACTTCCTGATTCATGAGAGCTAAATGGTGAAACTATTAATTAATCTTGACAATTTTTAGTGGAATTTGTGCATGAATGTTACTATGTTACTAAGTCTATGAAAGATATAGTAACGGAGAGCAATTAACCATACATTAATATGGTGTATTTAATTAAAAGTTAATATTTCAGATTTTTAATTAACACTTCCTTTGAAAAACAAGTAAATTAAAACCACATCAATTTTAAAATAATTTAGACTTCCAACCATTCTAATGCAGTCTTCGGATATTATTGACCCATGCAAGCACTAAATAGGTTAATTTATCCCAGAGATGTGTAGAACAAAAAGTGAATGAATGCACTATTTTACCAATTTATATTCTGGGTATCTTCATATAACAAAAATATCTTGAATCTCAATATAATAATGAACCTGGGGAGGGGGTTCATCTTCAATTAAAATACCTGATAGAGCTCTCAGTGGGAATGTAAAGCTTGATTCACTCACCTAAACACATATTTATCTAGTCCTGTATCCCAGATATCTTTATGGGGCTGCCAGATATCACACAAGGCACACAGGACCATTCTTAAGTGGCAGCTGGAAGCTGGATGGAACAGTTTTCACACCTCCAGCATCACTGCATGCCTTCATTTAGGCTACTGATTTGTCTGTCTCACAATAGACTCAATGCAATCTAATGTGTCACTAGTCTTATCCTGCAGTAGACACATTTACTCTAAACACTGGTTATTGTATTGACTAGATTTTCCAGAGTCTATGGCGGGAACTTAGACCAGAAAAAGAAAAAAAGAAAAAAGAACAAACAAACAAACAAAAACAAACAAACAAAACCCCTCACATATAGTTCACATCTATATGTGCCTTAATCTGACGCTGAATCCCAGCAAAAACTTCTCATCCTGCATACACAGGCATTCTGAGAAAATAAGCAACATCCAAGACAAAAACATATTAACATAGAGCTAATGTACACTGAAAAAAATATGTATAATGAAACTCAGTATAGAGACGAATGCAACACATTCATCTTTGCTCATTTTGCTTTCTAACTCTCTACTCTTTCTTCTCCTTGTCCCTTAATGTTGGTCTGCCTTTCCCATCTATTCACATCTCTTCTCTTGTTATTTTCTGCCCAGTAGCATGTAGCATTTTCCTCTCCCATAGAGTTATATGTGAATAATGAGAAAGGCAGAGATAAAGACCTAATACTTCACAAGCTTCTGAATGGCTATTAGGTGAGTAGTCAAGACTTTTCAGCAGGATGTGGCCAAGCTGGGTTCAAACCTACGCTTCATCTGGCTAAGTAAATGGAAGGCACTTTAAACGATGTCCACCTTCTTTAGCCAACCACCTGCTATTTTGGGGCTGTTGATGGTCTTATTCTGATTTTCATATTTAAAACTCTGGGTCCTTGGGCCTGGTTGTGAGCAGAGGACAAGGAAAAGGCCCCGAGGACACTGGTGAAGGTGCTGTCCCTGGAACTGCAGGCTCAGGCCAGCCCAGGGCCTTGGCTTCAGCAGGACGGGGCAGCTCTCCTCCCATTGTATTACTTTTTCTCCAAGTAGACTTTCCCCCCAGACACTGCAATGATCATATTGTTACTTTCGCGTGGTATGAATGTAGCCTAAGAGGCCACACTGTCTCGCTGATGAAGCATATGGATAATATATCCAATTGTATCCTAGGAAAAATCGAATGGCTTTCCCTGAACATCCCAGTCTTGCAGAAGATTGTGCATGGATGCTTGGGTGGCTAGTCACAACAGTTGTATTTTGCCTTTCATTAAAATTATGCATGCCACAAGCAGACATCATTTGTCCAGAGAATTTAGAAGTTAAAAATGGAAGGAAACCAACTTGTTTTTTGTGTTTCCAACTGAGAAGTATATTTAGCTAACTACCTACAGTTCTTTACCAGTCAGTCGTATGGTATGTTCGAAATAACACTTTTGCTATGTTTACTGCATCTTAAAGTACTCATCCCAGAGAAAATTTTGAACATTTTTTTAAGCCTCTGCTGTCGTGTACTATTTATTTAAGTTCTTCTGCGTTTATCAGAGTTATGAGAATAACTTCTGTAAGAATCATGCTTTGTTGATAGGCATAATCTGTATAATCTTCGAGTCTGATCATGCATATAATGCGGATCTTAATGTTATAGTGACTAGTAGGAAGTTTTGCTACACAAGAAATGCAAAATTAGCCATTTATGGTTTTAGATCATAGAAACACCTGTGGTCCCAGAATAATAATTCTCCATCAGACTAATAATCATCCTACACCTTTTACCCCAGGTTTCCCATTCAAAGGTCATTTGCCTGGCTTCCTACATCCCTTGTTAAGTTCCTAAAGAAGTGATCTATTATTCTTCCTTAAATTAGGACCATCTAGTGTTACTTTTGGAAAATGAGTTAGCTAAACCCCCAATATGAACATAATTTTTGCAAATTTCACCATTAAAAGTGACTATTTATGTCTAAATTATTTCATTGAAAGCAGCTGAATTTTTTTTGTTATCAGAAATAAGTTTCTGTTGAAAATGATGCAGTATTCTGAAATGAAAGTATTCTCATTGCTATGTATGTGCTGATACTTGTCATAAATCACATAATTCAAAGAAGCATGATGTTTGTTCAGAGAGGAACTCATTCTGTCTTTATACACATAAAAATATGTATTCCAATGGCAAAGTTGTTAGGGACTTAATTAATTGCATTGCCATTTAACATTAAAATTATCAAAACCTTCCTGGTGCAAGAACAGTAAATCAAATACCATCTGGTTATTGCCCAGGGCCTTCATGGCATAAACTGATTTTTCTGTACTTTTCCCATTGCCAAGACTTGTTATAGATAGTTCAGGATCACAACAGTTTTTCTAGGTTATGACCACGATGAAGATGGCTTTTTTAAACCCAGGATAATTAGAAATATTTCCATATGATTTTCAAAACCAATGAAAACAATGACTGAAGCACAAACTGGAAGAATTTTAAATTAAGAGCAGGTACACTCAATACAAGCTCTGCTGAAAGTCAAAGGTAGATCTGAAACTAATCTTTTCTTCTGTCCTCATGAGCTTAGTCATATAGATTGCATGCCATTTGTTTTCATAATTCAAATTCATACAGATGAACAAAAATAAGAAAAGTTCCAGTTCCCCTGGTTGCCCACTAATATAACTAATTTTAAGCATGGCAATAGTCTATTAAAATCAAAAGGATACAGGTGGTTTAAGTATTTTGCTGGACCAGGGCCAAAAATATACATTGGAAATTACATGGAGTTTTATAAATGTTTTTGCCTATAGGATGCGCTAGCTACATGTGAAATATTTCGCTTAGTTGGTTTTGCATAAAAAATTTCTAGTGATTCCTTCAGTAACATTTTAGCTTTGTGACCTCCTTGAATAGCCTCCTAAATTTTACAAGAACAATGCAATTGCTAATCTTTTTTTTCTTTATATATAGTTGTCTCCTTCTATATCATTATTGCAGTTGCTAGTGCCAACTTAATAAAGTAAATCTTGAATTTGTGATTTAGCATGTATACTTTATAATGTTTGTCTATTCATCCAGTTCTGTTTTAAATTAAAAAAAAAAAAAAAAATAGACTCAGTTATGAAGGTTTTCCCTGCTGGTATCCACAAAATATATTTTGCTGTCTAGGTGCTGTGCTCTTCTGGGTTATGAAAATGGTAATCAGGAATGAAAACATCTGTTGTTTCTAGAACCTCTAATAGTAACCTGTGTTTACTTTGACAGCTTTGAAGGAGGGTGTAGTCTTAGAGAGTCTCATGGAGATATCAGTATATCCATAGAACAACTTTGTTTTATTTTTTCAGCTTGTCATCCCATTTCTCAAAGTATTTTATCTAATTAAAAGCAAGTCTATTGAACATATTTACAATTCATAAGCTAGAAATAAAACAGGAGTATTTTACTAGTGATTAATTAAAGCATATTTTTAAAAATATTTTTAGTAGTATGGGTCAGGGTTTACCCAAAAAAAGATTTTGTTTTTATTTTTCATGAACATTTTTTTGCAGGAAGTGTACTGCCAAATTAGTTAAGGTTGGAACTTGATTTCCATTTAACAGCTGTGTTGTGGTTTAACCCGGCAGGCAGCTAAGCACCACAGTTCGCTCACTCTCCCCCAGCCAACCCAGTGGGAGGGGGGAGAGAATCGTAAAAAAAAAGTAAAAGCTCATGAGTTGAGATAAAGACAGTTTAATAGGACAGAAAAGGGAAAATAATAATGATAATGATAATAGTAGTAACAATAAAAGAATATACAACGCAAGTGATGCACAATGCAATTGCTCACCACCCGCTGACCGATGCCCAGCCCGTCCTGGAGCAGTGGTATCCCCCACCCCCGGCCAACCCTCCCAGTTTTATTGTCCCGTGTGATGCTACATGGTATGGGACATCCCTCTGGCCAGTTTGGGTCAGCTGTCCTGGCTGTGTCCCCTCCCAGCTCCTTGTGCACCCCCAGCCTCCTTGCTGGCAGGGCAGCATGGGAAGCTGAAAAGTCCTTGGCTCTGTGTAAACACTGCTCTGCAGCAACTGAAAACATCACCATTATCTTCATCAAAAAATCCAAAACACAGCATTGTGTGAGCCTCTACGAAGAGAATTTAACTCTGTCCCATCAAAAACCATGGCAAGTTGATTTTTTTTAAAAACTGTTCTAACTTATGCATGCCTATTTGAATTGGCCAAGAACCTGCTACTTTATGTGAAGTTATAGTTAATTTAGCAACCTAGTGAAAATCTGCTGGAAAATCTTTGATCCTCTTGCGCTTTAAGTGCCCCAGGTATGTATATCAGGGAATCAGGAGGTATGTAGTTCACAGTAAATACAAGAAAATCCCTGAAACATAAAGTTACAAAATGAAGGCATCCCTGCTTTAGAAGAAACCCAAATATCCAAATTTAGAGAGAGGTCTGAAAAAAGAGTTGGCTTTTGACTTTGGTTACATTAAATTACAAGAGGAAAGAAACTGCTCGATTAGTTGAATGTCAGAAACTCAACAGAGTTGACTTCATTTTGGAAATAGATGCTTCAAATTTTTTTTTAATTATTATTT
>VXAL01014274.1:0-41908 GCA_013399475.1 Chauna torquata | reverse complement strand
TTTTTAATTATTATTTTTAATTATTTTTTTTTCTTATTTGGGTCTCACTGAAGAACCACAACTGATAGAATATAAACAGGGTCAGACTTCGTATAACTCATGAATTAAGAATGGTAAGACGCCATGCATATTTTTACGTGGTTGAGAGGGCTGAAGAAAATAAAATGCTGTTTGAGTGACATGACAATATGTTAGAGAGACACTTTGACCATAGCCTTTTGGTGAAATGCTGGCTGGCATCAGAGAGAAGGATGTATGCCTTGAAAGTAACAGAGCACATGGTAAAAAAAAAAAAAACAAAAAAAACCCTCTTATAATAATAACATGGAGAACTTAGGCTTTTGGGATGTCCTAAATCTTACAATTTCTAGTCATATTAGACCTATGTAGAAGTTTGTCTACAGAACATGCCTGTTATGTCTGTTGGTGTCTGCTGGCTCCCCTTTTGGAAATCAATAGGAAATCATGGAGTTTTGGAATTGACAAACAATTTTGGTCTGTATAAGATGCCTCATGTCCTCTATGTGACCATTAAAAGAGTTGTTTATTACTCTTGGGATAAGCAATGAATGGTGTTGCTTTGCAAGTAACAGTTAGATCATAGTGGGGGCATTTTGATATGGTTACAGTGGGATAGAATAGGGTGGTCTGGCTTATCTTCTGATTTCACTGCCATAACAGGTGGCTTTTTACAGAGGGAGTCTATGCTTTGTGCATCTTTATGCAAACTCATAGTGGAAGGAAGACATGATTTAATCACAGAAAAACAGGGATAGTTGACATAAATACCTCCTAGATTAACTTTGTCGGTCTATTTAAACAATTAAGAAAAGAAAGAAAGAAAGACAGACAGACAATCTCTTTCTCCTCAAGAGTTTTTTGGCTATCTGTAAAAAGTTCCTCATCTTACTAAATGCAGGTGTCAAAGCAGGATCAGATAAACACTTCTGCGGTTTGTTTGCTGTATGGGTTGGGTCTCCACTGACTGCAGTGAGAACTCAGCCACCTCGCGCATAGATAGATGTCTAAAGAGGAGGCACCTGAGTTTAGGTGGCTGAATCTGGAGCTGAATCCCACAGTTTAATGCAGATGTTCTGAACCTTAATCAGCTGTAACAGTGTAATCACAATCCAGCTGCAGGAGCACCTGAGAACCAGAATATGCTGAACACCATACTGCTGGGACTAGAATAATGGTACCTCTGCTTGCAAGTGTAATGCTAGCTCAGCCATTTCCATGCTGTCTACTAAGTACTGAGATCTTTGCTGTAACTATGATGACACACATTCTAAGCAAGCTATTTTGCTATAAGAAAAAAAAAACACACCTGCCTTTAATGACAGCCACGGTAGAATGTGGAAAACCAGCAAACCTGTGTTTTCTTGCCAAATGAATGATTTGATTCATTTTAGATTAGGGCACATGTCTCAACTAGTGTATATCCAGGGATAAGCACCCTGGAGCCAAACAATGGGAAAACCAAACTCTCAGTCTGCCCACACCCTGCAAGCACTTCAGAGACAATGGAACAAATCCTGAGACTGGTACAATAACTGTTTTTTTTCGGGAGCCCTTTGTGCAGGAGATAGTTTGATTTAATATTTTAAGGCAACAGCTGTTACCACTGTCCAGTAAGCCTCATACTCTAAATGTGCACATGAGAGATGGAAGATCTGCTCTGGATGAAGGACCTCCATTTCATTCACTGTTCTGATGTCCATGTCACACACCATTGCTCTTCACCTTGTTTCTGAGATGGAAAAGTTTGAGGCTGAACTGTGGTTTTTTTTTGTTTTTTTTTTTGCCAAGGCAGATCTTGTCTTATTTTTCAAAAACAAAACAATGAGGACTCTGATTGTTGATAGTATACGTTGTTGGCCTAATTATGTCTCAACTGAAGCTAATGGACATCGTTCAGTGAATTTGGAGGATAGCAGAATGAGGCCAGACCATGCCCTTCCAACAAACTCAGCTGTTGCTCATGCCTCTTTAAGGTTTAGGCATTTATGGAACAATTATGAGTGTTGAACCAAAAAAAAAATATTTTCCTTGCAGTGTAATGATATTTAGACTTTCTCTTGTACATTTGTTTTACCTACTCCTGTGAAAATGTTTTTTCTTAATCCAAACATTTAGACTGTGTGCTGTCATAGTAGGCACTGTTGGATTATAGAGAGTTTATGGGATGGTTCGGTAATGTGGCATAACCCAGGAGACGATGTAAGAAACGTAATGCAAGAAATTGTCTTCTGCCAGATGGAGCTGTATCTTGCTGATAGATGATTATAACAAGGCTGCTTATAAAACACCAAATGACTCTTGGGCCATTTGTCTAGCTTTGGGACCAAAATGACTCGGTTAATCTAGTACCTGCATCTGCTGGTTGCTGATACCACTTTTTTTTCTTTCTGTAGTTGTTTAATTTAAATGTAATTCATGGAAAAGCACATTCCCAAAGAAGATGCAGGTATATAGAGAATTCAGAGAAACAGAATTTCAGTTTCCTAGGCTATAGGAGTTATCTATCAGTCCCTAAGGCTACCATAACATGTGTTGCCAGGATTGTGAACTGAGGCAGTCAAGGCAAAATCTTTTGATATTACAGAATTTTCACTGTTCATTTGATATCAACTCAATTTGCGGAGATCACTGTGTTTCTTCTAGCAAGCATTTCTTTTGGCTTCCTTTAGAAACATTCTGCACTTCTGATTTATGCTGTTCTGGTGCAAGGTGGAGGTGGGGTTATTGTGCATGCGGTTTCATTCACATGCGTGTTCTCAACCCAGGGCAGTCTATTCCATATGGCTTTGCTGTGCTGATTCTTGCAGTTCCTGTCACCACAAAGCCAAGTTCTTGTCAAGGCCCAGCACAGTAAAAAGGAGTGGCACTGTAAAAGGAGTGATCAAAAACATGGTACCTGTGTAGCCAGTCTACAAGCTGAATACAAGATTGCTCAATAGTAATGGATACAAAGAGTAGGATTCATATCACCTTATTTAGGCTACTAAAATGAGGTAGTAACCTGCCCTGTATATCCTGTGTGGTCAATATAAACAGAATATTATCATTGATATCATATTGTATTTGCATGTACTTCGGCTTAGCACTAAAATACCAGTAACTTCATCATATGGGAAGGCTGGAGCAAAAACCATGTTTGCACGCACATTGCTCCTTAGGGTTCTAATTCATTTAGTCTGGTTATATAGTAAAAGATAATACTCTACAAATGGTTATGGAGTTGTGGTAGCAAAACTTGGCAAATAGCGAACAGAAGAGCAGAGCTTTACTCTACCAAAGGTGAGTAAGTACCTACTATAGGTAAGTAATAGCATTGTATCAGGGCAAAATAGAATAGAGGCGTACTGGTGAGGTAACTTTACAGACAGTTGTAGGGGATTCCTACCAGTGCTGGGAAGTATTACGACAGTAAGGTGCTTACAGAAAATATGACAAGTGGTGATGAGGGCTTACATCAGGATGCAGCTGGACATATTTCACTGTGAATAATTTATAATTAACTGATAGTCTATGAAAATTGAACAAGCTTCTGCTTTGTGCAAAAGGAAGGTAGTGGGGGAATGCAAAGAGGGTCTTGAAATGATTGAACTGTTGACACTGGACATTAACCCTTCATATTTCTTGAGGCCAAAGAAAAGGATGTTAAGAAACTGAGGTAAGAGAGCCCTAGGTTAGCATTTTAGTTACGTGAATAAAGAGGAAAGAATACATGCAGAGATCATCTGCAAGAGTTTTAAATGTAGGTTGGATGTGAGAAGAGAGATTTGAATTCAAACCGGCTAAAATGATGTGTGAAGGTAAGGAGTATAATTATAGTGCTATGAGGAAAGGAAATGAAGGGGAAGATTTGCAGAGAAAAAATGAGGACCGTGCTGGGCTGGCATTGAGAGTAAACTCATAGCCAGAGATCAATAAAGGCCTGGCAAAAGACTGCACTAAACTTTGATTTGAAAAAAGTAAGGTTAGTTTAATTGGAGGGAATGAGATCAGTGAATTTTTGGCACAGGGAACATTGTTGAGTTGTATGTAGTCTGTGGTGAAATTTCCCAGAGATGAGAGACAGAGAAGGAGGGAGAAAAGGATCAAGGACAGCATCTCTTCAGCAAGAGAAAATACTATGAAGGATCCATTGAAGCACATATAAAGAGAGATCAGAGGAGAGCTAGAAGATGAAGTGGCCTCCAAAGCCAAGAATAGTATAGACAGCCATGTCAAAACCAGTGACTCTGCTGGGCAGACGAGGAAGGAACATTACTTCTAGTTTCTCTTAATAGGTCAGTGGAATGGACTTTGGTGAGACTGATTTTCTTGTTGATAAAATGAAATGCTTTAGTTAAATAAAGTATTTTTAAAGTTTCTGTCACTGACTGAAGAGAAAAAAGAAACAGGTTGGGGATCAAGCTGAGACCTGAAATTAAATCTGTACTTCACCGTAGTAGTTTACATCACAGCTTAGTTGAGGAAAATCCTATTTTTGGAAACATTTATATACACTAGTTTGGAGGAAAGCTACATGATTTGCATTAGAATGTAGAGCCGACCCCACCAGATTATGTGAATAGTGCACAAGATTTATGCTCTTCACAAGGAGAAATAGGCAGCAAGTAATGTATACCTTTCACATTGACCTTGCAAAGCTTTTTGGCTTACAGGGTAAACTCATTTCCTTGCCCTGCCAAAAATGTGTGTGCGTACATACCAAAGGAAAGTTTTATGTGTGGTACAATGACATTCAAAAAACCATTGGTTAAATCTGCAGTCACTTCATATATTTACATGGAATTTGGTGTTCTGGCATTGTACTACTAGTCAGCCTTTAGAATAAAGATCTCCTCACTTAAATGGTTACTAAGATTATCCCATGTTTTGAATATTGCACAGAAAATCTAGTGCATGTATTCTTCTGACACAAAATGTATTTAGTCAGTGTATATTCTGAAGTGCTAGCAATTAGTATGTCAATGCATAGAAGAATTTGAAATATTAAATACGTGCTGAAGCCTATCATTAAGTAAATTACTTCAGTGACACTGGTGCAAGTTGTTTATTTCCATTGTAACTACCAGAGCACGGTATATTTAGTACAAACTAAAGATGTAGTTGCGTTTGGAAAAAAAACTTCAAATACATTTTTCGTATTTTAATGATTTCAACCAAGACATCCAAGCAGTTCACTTGTTCTTTGTATTTTGGCAGATAATATTCTTCATCATAAGAATACTTAGACTTTTCAGATATTAGGTACACTGCTGGAATATTAATTTTTGGTTTTGTGAGATTTCTGAACAGTGTTCAGAATAGTTACATATTCTGAATACAAACTGCATGCAGAAGTATTATCACTTGGAGTAATAATGATAAGTTATTCCCTACTCCAGCAATGTTTTCATGTTCCATAGGTATACGGTTGGGTAGTACAGTGATTAAAACACTTCTTTCATTTGGACTTTGTTAGAGACCATTTATCAAGTCATACAGCTGCTTTAAAATATTTTGATAAATGGAACTTCACTTTTCTATTTCTTAGTAAATTCTGATCTATATACTGTGGAAGTGTCAACAGCAGCACAGTAGTCAAGATTGCCTTGAAATTTACAATTGAATTGTGATAATTTTTCTTTTTTTTATAGCTCAATAACTGAATTTTAGTTTTTATGTTTAACTTAATTCCCTAGGGATTACATGAAATTTCAAATCAAAATGTATACTAATTCATGCTGACTTTTAACTTCACGTTTCTTTCTCTTCCTCGTTACCTTCCCACACCTATAAGCATTTTGATTATAAATTGGAGACTAGAACTATATAATGTAAGCACATGCAAAGGGAGATCCCTTTCTGTAGCCATTCTAGTCATTCTTGAGTTACAGTAAGCTTTTGGCACATCTCAAGATCAGTTGGCTACTTGTTACAAGTGTGTGTGTTTTTTTGTTTTTTTTGTTTTTTTTTTAAAAAGAAAGTGTTTGAAAAGCTTTTTGTTCCTTTCTTTCCATCAAAGCCTAACTTCTCATCTGGTTTCCTGTTCAATCATACTACTGTGAATGTGTCTGTGTATCTCCCACCTAACTTCTGAATGTGCTTATCAACTTTGACAGGGGAGAGGATGGTGGGGAAAGGGGGCTTAATTTCTCAAATATAGTTAAAATCCCTGAAATGTCATCAAAGTAGGTGGCTGGGAAGAGGAGAAGAAACTCTTATTAATATTCCACTGAGGGAAAGTGCTGTCTGAGCCCACAGTTCTTTACACACTGAAGAAGCCACACAGGAAAGCATCAGCATAAGTTATGGAAGAAAGCTTCAGTTGGAGCTTTCTACTTCTTAGACAGAAAGTCAATCAAACTTAAGACACAAATTGGTAGGAAATTAGGCTTCATTACTTCTCAGTGTTCACAGAGCTGCTTATCAGTAAAGGTAACATTGATCTCACCTCACTTTTCCATTCTACAGTGTTGAAATCTTTATTTTGACTAGTCACATCCGGCTCTCATTATAGTCAATGGAGAGAAATAAGTTTTGGAGGATGATTCATTTCATCCTAATATACACATCTAATAGAAGTAAAAAAAAAGTCATGTCCTAGAAAGGCCAGTCGCTCAGATTTAGACTTGTACAGATGTCCCCCACAACCCATAATCTTTTCCCACGTGTTCATGAATTGCCTTTTTAAGGATAACTGTGGTTAAACAGGCATGAAAGGATGTGGAGTAGTCTTTGTTAAAGATAGAATCAGAAGGCAGAACAAAAATATTGGGTAACGGCAGGCAGAGGTGGCACTAAACTTCAGCGAGATGCAAGGAGGAATGATTAACATGGAAGAACTGTGGCCAATAGCTTCTATGTAAAGAAACTGATGTCACTGTAATGAGGGTAAGATAACTTGACTAGAGTGCTTTGTTCATCTGCTTATATTTCATTAGAGTTAAACATAAACTGATCATTTGAGCCTTTGGATTTTAAAGAAATGCATAACTGGCCAGTCACCCTGCTCCCCAAAATGAAAGCACCACGATGTGAGTCCAGGAATGACTCATGATTTTGAGACTGGACTGAAAATCTCCTTTCTTACTTCAGTCTGGATGATGTTCCCTAGCTGGAGAATGAAATCTCCCAATTGACTTGGGTGTTTCTGGCTGATTATTGCTGCCACTGGCCTTTCTGACTAATAGAAGACTAAGAGTTTTATGGGGAGGTGTGAAGCCAACACTGTCCTCAGTAATGGGCAGTAATGAGCTGTATGCCCAGGAATGGGGTTTTAGCTCGTAAACAGCCGGGTGGAAAAAAGTCCTGTTCTGACAAACTGTGTGTCTTAAGCTGGAGATAAGTGAGTTAGTAGAAAAAGGAGAGTTTGGGAAGGGAACAA
The DNA here is from genome assembly GCA_013399475.1 of Chauna torquata. NCBI lineage: Eukaryota > Metazoa > Chordata > Aves > Anseriformes > Anhimidae > Chauna > Chauna torquata. The sequence continues at coordinate 34,527 of VXAL01014274.1, read as the reverse complement.
GTTCAGCCAAACAGAGATGATTGTAAGAAGAGAATTAGTGAAGTACTTGCTCATTTTCATGCTTTCTGTAATTTGACTTGGAGAGATGCAAAGCCAAACTGTCTTGAGTCAGTTTCTGTTATTATTCCACCTGGGAGTAGACATAAAATTTGCATATAGTTGTTGGCATTGAGCAAGGTGTATCTGAAGTCTCACATGCCACATATGCTGGCATAAATAGTTTTTGTTATCCAAAAAATAGCGATTTTTTGCAGCTTCATATAGTAACTACATGAAGTGCCAAGTGTACAGTTAATTTCAACATGCTCAATTTGATTAGACAGTATAGGTACTGAACAAGAGCCTTATTCAAAGAATATCAAAATTAGAAAGTGGTTTTCTACTTAAATAGGGTACTTTGGCAATTAACAGAATTAGATGGAAAGTGCTGTATTGAAAATATTTGCTCAGAGAAATTTTGTATCTGGTAACATTGTTTTGTAAAACAATTTGTGTGAGTTCCAAACACAAAGGTAGCTTAAATGGCAGAAAGAGACACAAAGTCTTGGACACCCAGAGAATACTGGCAGTTTGAAGCTTATATTTGCCTATGAACCCTGACTAATAAGCCCTCTTGAGAAGGAACATATTAGTTCTCAGCTTGAACCTACTTTGTCCTATGCTTCATGTTTGCTTGCCATAGCATCATATAGACATTCGGAATTACATCAGAATCATACTTTTACATGGCATTTCATTTTCTCAGATAACTTCATATTTTTAATAGAAATAGGAAGGTGGTTTTCCCTCTGTTACTAATAAGGTGTCAAACAGACTCTCCTTGTATATACCAAGATGATCAGAAGAAAAGAGGATTTCATGTTTATATTATTTTCATTATAATGCATTTGAAATGAGAACTACTCAAAGGAACTAGTTACTTTCATGGAATAGTAAGTAGATTTTTATTTTCTTGTGAAAGCTAGACATTGTTTCTCACATAAAAGATGTGGTTGTAATTACTATATTTTTTTGTTTGTTTATAGCTTGAACTTAGCAGTGATTTTTGATAACTTCTTAAAATTATCTTCCTGATTATACTTGCACTCAGGGATATTATATTAATTTAAACAGCACTACGTTTGTAAATCACTTGAATAATAACTTCCTGGTCAACACTTGCAGTTGTTCTTCTTCAGTGGGGGGTTACTTAAATAGGGACGCTGAAATTTTAAGCTCACATGTAGCAGTTAAATAGGCTAAAATGGTAATGGTTATTTGATGATATAAGTTTTAAACTGATAGTGACTAAGCTATAGCTACTTTTTGGGATAATATAGAAAACCTATTCCTGAAAGATAGATAAAGTTTTGCAGTTTTTTAATGATTTCTTTTGTTGTTGTTATTGGTGATTCATTTCATTCTATGTGCCTTGAATAGTCTAGTAAAGAAAAGGGAAAAAATCCTCCTAGGACAGTTTGAAAAGGAATTCTGTTGATTTTTTATTTTTTTTCTTTTCTCTTGTAATAGTGTGTAACATATACTACTAAATTATTTTAAAGTATTTTTTCCTATTTTTGTTTATTAGTAAGCCTTTTCTTTACTACCTGCTGATAAAGAAGGCTGAATAAAAAATGACAGAGGTTCAAAACTAAGTAGCATCTATACATGTAAATAGTTTTCATAGTAGTGAGAAAACAATCTAAAGAATAGACTTTCAAAAGGAAAAAGGAAAAAGAAGCCCTAAATTATTCCAGCCAGTCAAGAAATATTCATATTCCATCTCTAGCACTTTAAGTATATTAATGACAAGCATTTACTTAAGATTTTTTTTTCCATAATGCTACAGCCAAAATGCATCAGAATACATCACTGTACCATCTGTTTCTAAGACAAGAAATTCAAAAGTGTATTGACCTTGGCAGAAAAGGCCAAATTGAGAGAAATAAACCAAAATGAAAAATGTCATAAACATATCTGAAACAATGATCCTGATATTTTAGGAAGGTAATAATATGATTCTGTGATGGGACTTAGAATCACTTGGTGATTTTAATTTCTGAAGTTGGGTTCAGAATCACTTGGTGACATTTAAGCTAACTATTTGGTTGTCCAAGCTGTTCAAAAGAAAATGGAACAACTAAAACAATAAAGAAGGAGACTGGGGTGCATGCAGCCTTTGCATAAATGGTTGGCCCACCATCTGCATAACTCAATTGCTGGTGCATGCTTGCATTGCTGGAGCAGCAATCCATCTCTTCGACTGCAGAGATGGAGACAGGAGGAGAGAGGCAGAAGTTAGTGAAGCAACTGGCTTAGTTTTCACTTGCTTGATGAAAATGTGAAGTTAGTAAAATATCTTTATAATTCTTAAAATTCAAATAATTTTATTTCTATTTTTTCCTCATTTTAGTCACTCTCTTATCCTTGTTCCCAGTGTGGGCCTGAATAACACTCATGATGGTGTGGTTTAGATGACCTGCGACTAACGTGGTCTTTCTCAAAGAAACTTCTGAAAACTTAGCATACACATTTCTAGGAGAAGAGAACTGGAATTGCTCAGGCTCTGACCTTTTAGCTTGAAGCAACTTAAAGGTTATGTGCCATCTGTAATAATTTGGCAGCCAGCTCCATTTGATGCTTCTGATTGACTTGCGATGTCTGTGAACTGGTCATGTAGCTAGCCCGTGTTAAGATATCGTACTAGTGATACTTATCTGCCTCTCTATACTACACTTTTCCTATCTTGTCTGTCTGTTAGGTCTCCTCTTCCATCTCATACAAAGTGTTGATATACATTTGTGATTGTCTCTGGGGATATATTTCAAGAGTATGTATTTGTCTGGTGCTTTGTACATGGGAGCTTTATCTTGCTGAGGAACAGGTGGTCTTAGAACAGGATTCAATTTGCTTAACCTTAGTTTGCTAGCGTACTTAAAATTAGATCTGTTGTTAATAAAAACCTTTCCTAATAATTGAGAGAAGGAGAAGGAGAGGAGCACCTCAAAAAAGCAATTCAGCCCACTGATCTTTCGAACACATCGACTGCTTTCTACTCTTTGCAGAGAGCACATAAGAGCTGGGGCAGGAAGACCTGGACATTGCAGTGCATTGTGGCAGCAGGGAGGGCTTGGGAGGTTCCGACTGGTCCCTTATTTCCCTTTGGCTGGCATTTCCTGGTGGGCTGGAGAGAAATCTCCAAGTGCACCCTTCTGGAAAGAAAATATCTTGCTCTCTGCTCCTGCCTTAGACTGGGTGGCCTCCTAAAGCATGGGGTTTGTGGTGGAAAGTTTACTGGCTTTATAAAACAAATAACTTTTTATCAGGAGGCATCTGCTGAGTTCTTAATGAAAAATAATCTTTGCTAAACTAGAGGCTTGCTTCTATTTTAAATTCAAAATGTGGTTTTAAAACATATTTTTAATTATTATATCATGCAATTACTTTGCTCCTTTGTCCTGGCAAACTGCTGTACACGAATTCTCTATCATCACAGTATGTGGCACATGACTGGGAGTCTCAAAGCAGGTAGAATGAGGAGAGGGGAATGAAACTGAACATGTTCTTTCTTATGTAGCATCTGGCTTTTTAGCAAGCTCCAGGACTTTTATAATAGTTGAGAATACTCTGTTGATATTATTAAAGAATTGACTGATTAATCTCTACTGAAAACAACGTCATTTTCTTTTTACCTTGTTCTTTAATCAAAATAAAAGAGCACATCGGAGAAAAAAATGAGACTAAGAAAAGTGCCCCAAGATACTGTTTGTGAGGGTTAGGATTAAGCACATTCATGGAAATAACATTCAGGCAACTTCCATTCCTGAATCCTCACTGAGGAAAAGCAACATAACGCAGAATCAGTAAAAGTCTTTAATTTGAAATATTTTGGAACTAAAATAAATCGCCATTAATTTTTTGCCATACCCATTATCTTTGGTTTGCTTAGGCTATGTAGAAAAATAAAGTAATGCAATTGTTTTGTAGGTACACGGCTTCAAAAATAGACAAAACACTTTGTGTTATGAGAAATGTCTATAGAAGAGAGGCTTGAGCTATAGAAAGTTATTTTTAAAAAAATTTGGGTAAACTTCAAATTTGCTTTCTCAGAAGCATATAACTGTCAAGGCAAAAGTGAATTTCTGATATGTTAAATGTTTAAAAAAAAAATAGTAGCAGTAACTGTAAACATTGCAAAACCTATTCAGCAGTCCTAACACATTCATTTTTGCACTGTAAATCTGACTAGTTTTGTATTAATCCATTTCATTAGTTGAATATTTGTATCAGAACCGTTCAAACAATTAATGAAAACAATTCACTACCAGCAACACTAAGGTTTTGTACTAATATTATAATAGGTACAAGAGTCTCTTGTAGAAGACATACTTCATTGATTTTTCTCTTATATATTTTTATTGATAATATTAATCTTCTTACCTTCAGACTCACAACAAAACCTCATTGAACAGATTCATGGGAGAGGAATAAATACGGCTTTTCTAAGAAGCTGTATCATTTTCATATACTTGTTGGATTTTAGCATGATGTGAAGCCTTCATAAGAGAACCAAAAGTAACCAAACTTGTTTTGAGGTCTACATGGAGAATATAGAGAGCAAATACATTGCTAATATATGATGGTAGGTCCAAGGGTGACATAAAGTTGTGATAAATTCAAAAATTTGCTAGCGGATCGTCATGAATCTTTATGCCACACTTTATTGTTGAAATGTCATAGTTCTTCAGTAGGCAGGAAGGGAACTAGTCTGTCTATATGAAACATATTCGCCTAACACTTAATGAATAGAAATTTTCCTTTGCCTGTAGGACTTCTCATATTAAGGCACCAAGTAATGGACTTAGGGACTATCTGAGGATTTAAATAGTCTTGGCAATTTTTCTCTTTAATTTTGACATAAATGGACCAGAAACTCATGTGAATTGAAACTATTTAAACAAAACTTTCATGCCATAGGGCATGTAGATGTAGAAAGCCAAAACTCCCATGGGTGCAGCAAAGATGGGCAAACAGGGGAATCCATTGTGTCCTACTGTTATGTTGGCTTTCCTACTTTTGGATATCTTCCAGAAGAAACTCTACAGATGATTTACGTGGGCGTCACTTCATTTGCCTGTTTGCCTCCTGATCCAGCACAACACTTACTTGTGATTTATAAATTACAGATGGAATTATTCCCATGCTTAAACAAGTGATTTAAGCTTAAGAGATTTTTCAGCCATTGGCTTTTGTATGTCTCTCTATAATATCATCCTACCAAGGCCTAATTTATAGAGCAAGGTAATCTGGTTTTGTGTGCTCTATAGATTTAATAAAACTCATTCTGACACACACAAAGGTCTGAGTCTAGCTTCCTTTACATGCTGTGACACCAATGAGCTTGTTCAAAGTCATTCTCTTTCTCATTTAAACGTGGGGCCATGAGGCCCTTAAAGCTAAATGTGGAAAGTTACTGTTTTTTCCCTGTTATTACCTAAATATGAGGTTTTGAACACCTCATGCATGTTGCTAAATTATTCATACTGATTTATTAATTTAAGGGGATATTAGAAGAACAAGCAAAGATAAAAAACTAACTTTCACAGATTTATTGGTGGCATGTTGCTCTAGTAAAATGTCACTGTTCTGTGTTTTCACGTTTGTTTTTGTATTTGAGCTTCTATTCTTTCCTGGGTGTCTGCAGGATTTCACCATTTCCTATTGGAGTTGTACGTTTGGTTCTAACAGAAAAGACAGATGCTGTTGTCATCTAACAACTAGTGTATTCTTTTCTTTTCTTTTCTTTTCTTTTCTTTTCTTTTCTTTTCTTTTCTTTTCTTTTCTTTTCTTTTCTTTTCTTTTCTTTTCTTTTCTTTTCTTTTCTTTTCTTTTCTTTTCTTTCTTTTCTTTTCTTTTCTTTTTTCTTTTCTTTTCTTTCTTTTCTGGAATTTACATGTTTTCCATCTTTTTTCCATGGTGTTTCTTATAGGTTGCTAGCTTACCATATATGAATAGTTTTTGGATAGTTATCAGAATCTCTCAGTCTGACAGTCCTGTATTTTATCTTATTTGTACCACAGAGACCTAGACAGATACCACAAAAAATATTCTATCAATAGTCATTTGAACCTGCCAGGTGGAGCTGGCAGACCAACTGCTCTTTTGCAATGACTATGCTTTTTCATTTAGATAATCAGAGTTTTGGAAGGTCAAGGAGAGTCCCATTACTCATTCTGCACATAAGAGTTGAGGTTACAGCAAATGTTTCCAGATGTTCTAGACTGTAGGAGGCAAAACTTAACACCTTTAGATTTTCTCACTGATTTTCTGTATATCAGTTTCACTCCTGTTAGTGACTCTATGGGAAATCTTGGCGTAGACTCAAAACAGATAGAATATCACAAAAAAAAAAAAATAATTTTAGCAATCAGAACTGGGATTATAGGTTTTGTTCTGTGATTTCAATTACACTGTAACACCTGTGTATGGTAGCTAGTAGGTAACTACACTGTAATTTTTATGTAATTCTAGACTATATGAAATTCACAGCAATTTAATGTTGCATTAATGCTCACTAGCAGTTTTAGCCACCTGTTTTCTGAGCTACAACAGGTGTTAGACTTAAAGGGGTCATGGGCATGTGACAAACATTTTTTAGCTGTTTTCTTTAAGCATAGGAAAGTATAGTAAAACCTATACTTTCCTTTTAGGTGAACTGGATCAGTATGTCAAAGACTTGCAGTGATGGAAAGGTTGACACAACCAATATGAGAGGAGATGCATAACGCAGTCTGCATTGAAAGAAAGGGAGAGAAGAAATAGGATGACAGTGACCACAGATATGATAAAAACAGAGAAATGAGCAAAAAACAGAATTCCTAGTGGCTTTGAGAGTAAGGCAGATAAGAAATTAAAAATCTTTCCTTTTGGTTTCCAATCCTTCCCAAAGCCAAAAGGAAAAAAAAAAAAAAAAAAGAAAATAAAAATTAAAGAGTTAATAAAAATGGATTTTATTTTTCAAGAAATTCTGAGCATTTTTTTTAGGAATTAGGATGAAAAGCCAACATAATCTTTCCAGAAAACCTCTCCATAGGAGAATGTGGCAGTAAATAATCACAATGAAAATGAGCTATATATCTAAGAATTGTAGTAGAAATAATTTATAGATTGTTTTGGATAAATCTGAAAAAATATGGAGAATTTCAGAAACTACAATATTCACAAGCAAGTCTTAAATTTATAAAGGTAATTTTGTCTCTCCTTTTTCCCCAGAAAAGTATTCCACTATGCTATGTAATCTTAGCTGAAAAAGAATTTGCTCACTGAGCTGTACTGTGTTAACTATAACTTACATAGACCTATATAAGTTTTGTTAACTAGCTGATTTCTGTTTGATTCATAAGGGTTATGATATATTTTTTTCCTGAAGATCCATGAATATTGCAGTTCTATCTTATTGTTGAAAAGAAGTATAAATGAGTTACTTTACAAATCAAATTGTGGAACTTCATTAAAAGGTGTAACTTTCTTTTCATTTGGAAATAACCTTATATATTTTCTAATTATGCACACGTCTGAGTCTCATTTTTGAGGCTGCTTTCATAGGCATTTAGATGTGCTTTTAAAAAAGAGCTTGTGATTACAAAACTTCCAGAGCAAGACACTGCATATGATTAGAGAGTGTCCAAGAATGAGGTGAATTATCCACCATCTGTCTTTTGTTAAATATTTTCAGATGACATGTCAATCTTCTGATGTGCAGATGGTGCTTTTGTACCCTGTGTTGAATAACAGAGGAACAAGTGGGTGGGTGAGAAGGTTATACCTTCTACAGAACTTGCAGTATGAAACTGATATGAAGTGAGAAGAGCAAAATTTGAAGCCTGATGCAAACTCCACCAGTATAATTTAAATTGTGAATTAAATTGTGAGTGCAAGCAGGAGTTGAAGTTAGCTGTAACTCTTGCCCCTGGTTAGCACCACTTTCACTGCCAGTGGTTTGGTCTGAGGAGATTTCTGCTGTTGCTTTCACAATGAGGAATGGCTGAAGGTTCCCCGTTGCCTTGGAGGTATGGTTCTTCCACAGATTCCCCTGAGGATGCACAGGCTGTGTAAGTTACTCGCGCAGAAATGTCAGGAAGGTGGTGCCTGTGGGTATGGTTTTTATGGATAAGAGTATTTCATGTGTCACATCCCAAGTCAGGAGGAACAAGGCACTGAACTTGGTCTTGTACATCCCTGGTCCTGCTTGGCTCTTGAAGCATCACAAACTAGAACTGCAATGTATGGTAAGAGATCAGTTTGTTCAGGAAAATGCAATTCAGACCCTAAAGGCTTCACTATTTGTATTTAACAAAAAGTATTAGATAAGCTTATAACCTAAGAAAACTGTAATATTCACATACATAGGTACTCACTAAAAAATGGATTTATCCCCAGAATAATCATACACCAGTTTCCTTTTCTTCTAAATAATCACAGGGCCAGAAACCTTGCAGTGAGGCAGGTTCAAAAATAACTAGGTCATTAACAGCGAAAAGCTTCACTTTCCTTGCTGTTTTTGTGCCCGTGTTTGACTTTTCCTAATACATACTTCACACCTACCTTTACAGAGTTTTGTCTTGTACATTTCAAATTCTCATTTTAATCTGTTAAGAACATGCTGAATTCTGTTCTCCACAGAGTCTGACATCTCTCCTGCACTGGGGTGGTTTGCAAGCTTTTCACTACTGGATCTCTGAGGTTATTAATAAGCAAAACTTTGTCTAAGACAAATCCCTAGGGCTCCCTCTTGAAATGTTCTGCATATCTCACACTGAACTAACATCTGCTTGTTGTGTATATTTAAGCTGTGCGATTTCATTCAGATCGCAGTTTTACATGTAAACTTCCGGTAAGAAGAGGAGGAAGGAAGCATGGGGCGAATGCGAGATCCTGTCACCCATCCCTTCCTTGTGCTTCCTCTCTGCAGCAATGAAAACAGCGCAGTCTCCACGAGCCGGCTGCAGAGAGTCAGGGCGAACCTTTTGTGCCCTGCAGGGACCTCCCTGTCTGTGTGGGGGCGAGGGATGAAAACGCTGCCCAACGCAGGACACGTCTGCCCTTTTTGCCTTGTTGGCAAATAGAAATGTCTTGTCAGATGTGCTGCTGTTACAAGATCATGTAAAAATGTGTTTTTATGACAAAGATGCTAATTAGTGTTTCTTACTAATCTGAAGTTTTAGTTCAAGAGAAATTTTTAGGAGTTCTAAGCCCTGCTGATTGTTTTTCTTGGGCAGGAATAACAACCAACATGTTGCTTTTTGACTCTGAGGTGTATGCTGAAAATGAGCATTGGTGGAAAGCAATCTTTACATTGTTTAAAGTGTGTTTTTATATTTGATGTAACTAAAGAAAATGTAGGTGCCTAAACATTATGTTGTACATAGCCTGTGACAGGAGCTGTATCTTCCTTCGAGGTAGTGCAATGGCACAACAGGGCACTGAACCGGCTTGGGTAATCGACTAACTCTGCAGTGCCTAATATTCACTGAGCGAGCTTCATCTCCTCTCTCCCTGGTACAGAAATTCCACAGTGAATATGATCCAATTACATTTGTGCCCAGGCCAGTGCGCCTGAGATTCAGGCCTCAAGTTGAAGGGTGATTGTCCATGCAGTGAGAGTAATGGTTTCATAGCTGGGCCCTGTGCAAACATCCGTGCTAAATGAAGTGAGGTGCCTCCCCAGGCTGTGTGTGGCTCCGGCTACGCATTGGACTCCCACTGTGAAAATGGCATAATTACAATGCCTGCATGTTTGTATGTAGGCCTGTGTAATTCANTTTCTGTGCTCTTTTTAGTGGTTGAGGAGCTGTTAAATCTGCTTGGATTCTCCCCTCCCCTTGTCAGTCTTCACAAAGGCATTATGTTGCCATTCATTCACTGCTGAGCTGCTGTGCGTTCCCTAGGGAGGTTTGTTAGGTTATATCAGTACAGATTAAAATCTGTGCTATCCCCACTCCTCCCAGTAGCAGTTCTTTGTTTGCTAACTGTGAGGTCAATAAAATTCTGTTTTCTGTCAAATAACAACCTGTTTTCTTATGAGAGCTGTAGCAAGCTCTGGTTCACCAGCCTGTCATGTGGATACAGCTGCAGGGAATGTTCGTGAGATATACTGAAGGATGTAAGAGGGTTTTATAGCCACACTATTTTATTCCTACAGCCACAACTGGTTTTACTTTTTTTGTCCTATCTGGACACTTATATAAAAGTGAGATTATAGAGGGCTGGAGCTCAGTCATGCTGAGAGGAGGAAGGAAAGATTCTGAACAATTGGCTAGCCATGAAATTAATTTTTTTTTTTTTGCTTTCTTTCTAAAATAATTCCAATGGATTTAGCTTTCACTCTTCTGTTTTGCAATGTTATCAGCTTGATCATAGTTTAGTGAATTCTGAATAAGAACAATAATGATAAAGAGCAGAATAATGACTCAGCTCTTTCCAGTAACAAGTTGTTCAATGATCTAACCAGATCTAACTTGAAAAGAAATAACACTTACCTGCAGTATAGTTACACATGTTCATCTGATCAAAAAAGAGCAATAAACAAGCATCTGCAAATGTATTGCAGACTTCTGAGGAAATATTTGAATGCTGTGAAAATCCTATGGCTCTTTCTAACAATTCTTCATACCTTTTACCACTTGAACACATCCAGTCCTTCTCTCTCCTCCTCTCCCTTTCTCCTTTCCCAATTCCAAATATCAGTTTAACGTTAATGCTTTTGAAGCTAGAATACCAATAAGAATGCCTGTTATCAGAATGGCAGAAGAGGCTGGCACACCAGGTCCTAAATCCCAGAGAGGTGGAGGAGAAAGCCACTAGAGCCAGGCATTGGAACTGTCCTTCTGGGACAGGCAATATTTGGTCATGGACACGGGGCCATGCTTCTTCAGGGGGATGTCAAGGAGACAAAAATGAGATGATCTGTTAGCCCCAACAGTCCTGTCCCTGATACATTTTCGTCCTTGCAGGTGTTTCCTTTTTTTTTTTTCTTGGTTTGCCTCTATTTCTACCAGTACATGGGATGGGTTCACTTTGATAGTGGGTCAAGAACAGCCACGTAGCCGGCATTATGTACAAGCTTGTTCTTCACTGAGTAATTCCAACATTTTCTTTAGAGTGTTTGAATTTTATTGGTTTCCTAATTGTTCTGTCAGCTTTATAGGTCAGGGCTGATTTTTGTGTGTGTGTGTGTTGGCCATGACCCTGGTTCCTGGACAAATTCCATTGTCAGTAATTTAAACCAATGACTGTTAAGGTGAGAGTTCCTCTATTTTGTAGGTCACATCTATGCCTCCTTCAGTCAGTTTTTCAGCAAAACAACAATGAAAAAAACATGACTCGTGAAAATCACAAGGTTTAGAGTAGCATTGCAGCTGCAGGTAGAAAGAGGGAGGGGAGCAGACTTCAGTGAGCCATTGAGAAGTTTAATTTTCATGTTGTGTGAGTGGCTTCATATACCGAGGAAGTGATGGCCAGACTTAATGCCCCAAGAGATCCCTTTTAGCTGTAGCTTCCTAAAGTAAGGTGCTATTCATCCACTCAAGCTCAGAGAATGGTATTTTCCTATCATTAACAAATGTGCTCCTGGAACCTACTCGAGGGCTCCTAAAAAGCAAGGCAAAAAGGTACAACTAATATACCCACATGTAATAAGTAGGTCTTACTTCAAGGAAGAGAATAAATGAAATGCTGCACTTCAGAGAACATTGCCATGCTTTGATGAGCTTTATGGAAATTGTTGGCTGAACTTCAGAAAAGAGATTACATAGGGAGGGTTGTTTGTCACATGATCGTTTCTCATCTCGGTTCTCCTTTGATTTTAGTAACATAAAACAAATGGGTGTGATTGCAGCAGTGGTTCTTCATAGTCCTTCAGTGCCGTACAACACTTAAAAGTTTCAGAAAACTCACTCCCTTCTTTTCACAGATGTGGAAGACCTACAAATCTAGCAGAGTAGGACTCAGCCAACCCCATAACATCCTTTCTAGTTGTCCATCTCTGCTGCCTGTGTTTGTCAGTCTAAAGAAAGCTATAAAAAATGATGAGTGTGGTCTGAAAAGCTTGATCTTTGATGAAAAGCAAATAGCTGTTTTCAATACAACAACAAAGTTTTAGCTCTTTTACAGCTGCCTAGGATTTATTTCCAACAACCCATTAATAATCAAGTCTGTTAAACCTGGTGAGAGGTAAAGAAGAGGAGTACTTTCTGTATGTGACTACGGCTCAACAGGGAAACAATTTAAGGAGTTTGAGCCAGAGATTAAGTTATAAAGCACCATACTAGGGTTACTCACCTAATCTGAAGTGATACATACTGGATGGTCTATTCCAACATTGCTTAATTTCTAAGAATTCTTATTTTACCTGTATAATTGCTTATAGTCTGGGAAAAAAAAAAAGAAAAAAAGAAACAAGGCATGCCAGATTCTGAAACAAAGTAAACTGGAAGAGATGCACTGAAATCAATGAAATTGTGTTGAATTTGTCCACCTATCTCTTAAATAGGCTGGAAGTAGAAACATAAATTTGGGTATTAGACTTCAAGACCTTGTCATAATCTCACAGTACATCCATGCTTTTGGTACTGCTATAAGCATATTCCAGGCTTGGAATGTGCAGGATAACTTAAACTTCCTTTTGATTACGTGCTGGGAGAACAAAGTATTGTATCATTATTGATCTTTCTTTTATTTTATTGTTCCAGGTTAGGTTTCCCCATGATGATTGTGTCCTGTACCATCGGGATGTGCTATCTTCTTGTTGCTCATGTTGTAGTAGGTTGGAACTCATAGTAATTTATACTTTCAAGACTCAGAGAAGCTTTCTGTTTCATTTGGTTTATGTATCAGAATACTAAGAAGACACACAAATGGAAAAAGGTGTGTAAAACCCCCACATATGATATCAATCAAAATGATTGTGAGCATCAGGTTTGGTCATTCTTAACCTTCTGTTCTGTGAACAATTTGCAGAACAAGACATTCAAAATTGAAAGAATCCATATATTTAATTATGAAAAAAATTACTGTGCAGATGAAAAGGTACCATCATGAGGGAGTACGTTGTACCTCGAAATTTGTATCGACAGAATCTGGGTATAGTCACAGATGAAAAACTCATTCACAGTAGCAGATGTTTGTTAGTTTCTTTTTAGGGCTTCATTTGTCTTTGTCAATGTATTTAGCTATGTGTATTAAAGTAACTAATATTCACGTTGTAATAATAGACAGTTAAGCAGACATTCTGTACGCTATGGAGGATGTATCATTACCTATGTTTAAAAATAAACACAGCTCCTGAAAATGTGCTGGGGAAGAAATTATTTTGGATCTGGAGTTGCATTCTATGGAGGCTTTGTTTTTCATTTTAAAGCTCCTCATCAGTGTTAAGCTGCTTTTTTTCTTAAAATAAGCAAATGCCCCTCTCCTTACCAAAGTACAGACATAAAGTGTGATAAAGCACCAGACATCTTCCATTTAATTATTAAGTCGCTTCTGTGATGGAGTACTCTAAGTCTTTAAATAGGTTAATACACTGTATGGAAGAATGAGATCATACTTTGGCTTTGATTTCCTTGTCTCTGATAATAATGTGTTAAACTGTATATACTGTTTTGTATAATCAGGTGCCAGAACAGGTCAAACTTCTCATTATGAATATTAAGCCCTGTGAGGGATTCAAGGTTTCAGTCCCCAGCTTCCAGTGCCTTTGTGGGTTTGGCCTAAGTTGGTGGCGGTTCCGCTTTATCTTGAGTCAGAGAAATTGGCAACCTGGTGGGTGCAATCCAAGTGAACAGGGCTGAATTACAGGAAGCCAGCAGAGATGACCAAATGCAGCTTTTAGCTGTTTTTAGACCTTGACGTAACCTGGTGAGAGAGAAGCAATCTCTCTCCCACAGAGGGTGTGAGGTTAATCACATATCTCATTTTACTCATACCCAGGTTGTGTCCCTTCCCTAGATGCTTTTTTAATATAATATTAAGATGGTGATTGGAATGAGTCACAGCACCCATTCAAAGCAAGGCTCACACCCTTCCTGGTAGATTCAGCAGTAGCAGAGGAAGTGTATGAAGCAGGAGGAGAAAAGCTCTTTCCATTACCCCCAAACCTTCCACTGAGACTTCCAGCCCCTTCCACACTTGGGCCCCCTGGAGCAGTGAAGCCTGCTCTGGCTGGGCTGAGTTTTGCAGCACTGTTGAGAAACTTTGAGTAAGCTCTAATAGTGCCTAGCTGTAATATTTGCAAAACAACATAACTTCCACTTCATATTATATGTATTTAAAAAACAAACAAACAAACCCAACTACCCCCAAACCCAAACAAAAAAAATCATGAAACAAACAAACAAACAAACAAAACAAACCAGAAAAAAATCCCCCAAATGCAAAAAGTCTGAATCAAAATGAAACAAAAACAAACAAAAGAGCCTGAAACTCACACCTTCAGACAACTTGTCTGAAATTGAATTTGGCCTGTCTCCTTCTCAGTATGGATGGTATTTTTTATTTTTCTTTTTTTTTTTTTTGTAAAAGTAGTTTACTCTGCAATAACTGGAATTCTGTTGCAATTAAAGAAACATTTATGCTAATCAGCTTAATGTTGATCCCTGGTTAAAAATAATCACAAAGTTTTATAGCTCTCAACATTTCTCACATTGGAGCAATCCTGATGCAGCCACTGGTTGTGCATGAACTGCTATATTAAGCCCTAGAGAAAGCAAAATCAGGACTCCGCTGAAACATTTGCTTTTTTTTTTTTTCCCCCTGATTTAAGGCTTTATTTCTTTTTATATTCCATTAAAAGACTGTCAGTACATAGGAGTATAAAAATGAGGCTGTGGACCCACAACACAACTTACAAATTCTTTTTTATCATTCTTTTTAAAGGGTAAAAAAAAAAAAAAAAAAACACCTCAATCCTGCTCCCAGGGCTTTGAAACCCTCCTGCCAACCCTAAGTCAACTCATGCTAATAGTGTGATCACACTAGCTGACATGAAAATGGATGTCTGCATTTACAGTTTGCTGGAAGGAGGAAGATGGAAGTGTAGCAATTCATTTCCAGTCACTCTTCTTAGCAAATGCTCTGGAACACTTCAGTGCAAGGGAGATCTTGCTGGCTTCAGAACTGATACATCAACAGGACTCAGATATGATTTTCTTTCCCTTTTATGACTTGTCCTGTCAAGAAAAGGCAAATAGCACTACTCCTAGTATTTTTATGTTGTGGTGTAGTGTTTTCCTGAGGATTTCCTCCAAATAAACTGGCTTTCCTTCCCTAAATACCCTTGTTGCTTCATTTGCACAGCAAAGAGCTCGCTGAGAGCTCATATGACAAAGCAAATACTAAAAAGAAGATAAAATTGTTTGTTTGCACAAGCCTTTATGTGAGTGTAATCTAATGCTCAATAACCAGAGAAATAACAGTGATAAACATGTTTTTGTGGCCTCTTGCTGTTGTTTCTCACATTAGCAGACAATCTGCTAAAATGAAAATTACCCAGGTACTTCAGATCATTTCAGCGTAATGAAGTATATTTTTCATTGACTTCCATTATAGTTATCAATGTAATCTGCACATCAGAAGGGCACAAGTCACAGTGACTAGATCCCTGAAAAAACGAGTGCATAAGATCCTGTAGAAATGGAGTGAACTTGAAGAGTGAGTGGAATTAATTTTTGCAGTGAGATTCTCTCTAAAAGGTTGAACAAAATATTAGTTAAGTAATAAATTACGTAAAAATGTGTTGTGTTTAGCAGCTTTGGGGCTTATCGCAGAAGACTGGATTCTCATTGTCACTGACATCCTTTTAGGCTACTTGGTGGTAGTCATTGTAAGCTGTAGAGTAAATACAAATGTATGCCTCCTCTGAGATGCATTTGCCCTTTCTGAATTGTATGAAATGCAGTAAGAAAGAAATATATGAATTATATCACTACAGGGCAAGGTAAGCAAAGCCCATTAAAAGAAACAATCTCATCTTAAGTAGGGCAATTACTGGAAGCAAGGAAACAAACAGGGACAAACTTGAGCTTCACCAAACAGTGACCTATCTAGAAAAGCATAGCATAGGAGTGGCCCAAGGTCTTCCCAGCCCAGCATCTGTATCTGACAGTGGCACATAGTGAATGCCTGTGAAGAACCTATGGGTAGGGCAAACAGAAAATGCTGCTTTCCCTGAATATTGTCCCAAATTTCAGAGATTTATGTGACTCAGAGACTTGGATGATAGGTAGCACCTCTGTCTTGAATCGCATGTGAGGTATTGTCCTTCCACAAACTTAGCCAGCCCCCAGCTGAACCTGTGCAAATTCAACCTCTGTCTCAAGGAGTTTCACAGATAAACTATACACTGTGGGAAAAAATATTCCAGGTGTTTGTTTTGCATTTTCCCTGTGCTGATTTCATATCTATGTCACTTCTACCCCAACGCCTTTCCTGAATCTTTTGTTTGGGAAGAGACAATGAATAGTCATTCCCTGCTTCCTTTTTCTAAATCATGATTTCATAGACCAATTTCCAGTCTGGAGATCACAGTCTATTTTCTCATTTCTTATGTGGAAATGCTGTCCCACCTTTGCTCATCACTTTTTGCACCTTCTTCACTGTAGCCTCTTTGAGTTAAAAGGATCAGACATAAACAGCGAAGACACAAATGCCTGCTGATTTCTTCTGCTTTTCCATTCTTTTCCTAATAATTGTTGAGATCTGATTCATTTCTTGGACTGTTGCTCACAAATAAGCTGAGGATATATTTTTATAGAAGAGCCTCTTATAATTACAAGCTGCGTTTCCTGAGTGATAATTATTAGCTCACATTGTTTAATGTGTAAAATTAGAGTTATTTTTGTTCCTGCTCTTATATTACTTTTCAACTGTCCAGAGTGAATGTCATTAACCATTTATTCCCCAGTCACTTGCTCTTGTAAGTGTTTTCTTTAATTGTCTATTATTAACTACCACCTTTGCTACCCTTAATAACCCATAAATATTTACATTTAACCTTTTACCTCAAAATCTAGGCCATTTACAGGTATGTTGAGTGTCACAGAGCCAGCCCTACTCCCTGTAGAGCTGCATGTATAGATCATGCCCCTTATTCTGTGGTAGCTTAATTTCCCTAAGATCTGTTGGACTGGACGTATCTATCCTTTGTCTTAACAATAGATCAAATCAAAATTTGTTTAAAAACTGGAAGCGTTTTCCCATACTGCAGAGTGAGCTTTGAGGCTGTCTTGCTACCGGATATTACTGAGGTATGATTGAAAATACACCTCTCATTTATATGATGATATTTGAACTAAACTGTAGGATTCAGGAAAAAAAATTGTGTTGAAAACTGTATAATGATTTATTCTTCAGGGAACTCTAGTTCTTATCTGTAAAAGTAGACTTGCCTTGTTGAATGGGTTGCTCTACAGCTGCTCATAAAAGCTTATTTTAGACCATACTAAAGCTTCTTGTACTATGTTTTAGTTAATACCAAGTCTAGTCTGTGAAAGCAATTCTGATTTTCTTAAAAAAATAAAATAAAATAAAGGGTGTCATTTCTAAAAAAAAAAGAGACTTTAAAGGTATGGTTGGAAATGAAAATTGTTTGACCGCCCAGAAGGGGAAGGTTTCATCTGAGAAATCAAATGCTATTTGCACAATATTTGTAAACAATGTCTTCAGACAAATTGCACTGCAGACTTCATCCAGAGAATCAGAATAATTTTATATTTAATATATATGAATAGGTGCAGAAAGAAAAGGTTTCTCTTTCCTTCTGTGTTGGTTTTTGTAGTCAATTGATTAGTTTATGTATTTGTTTCCTGATTTTACCCAACTTTCTGAAGTGTTTTAAAAATTTACGTTTTCTGTGAGAATGCTTTGGGCTTTGTGGGAGAAAAATACTGTTGATCAAATAGCAGAGAATTAGAGTTATCTGCAAACACCATCTATTATTTTAAAGACACTAATAAAAAATATGGAAACATATCAGCATAACAGCTATCAGATGGTTAGTCCCTACATTAACACCCATTAAAAAGAATTCATAGGTTCCGAATGGCAGAATATCAGTGGCACCTGAAATATACACAAAATAAAAATGCTAAGCATGAGCTTCCATGTTTATTGTAATGGGATGCTAAGAAAATGATTGGGAACCAAGCCAGAAAATATAATGAAATAGCTGAAGCATTAAATTAATACTTCTGAAGTGAATTTACAATAGGAAATTCTAGCAATTCAGAATAAGTGCTAACCACCTCAGATGAAGTCAGCATATGAAAATCTGAGTGATTTATTAAGGGCAACAGGAAATCAACAAGTGCTGGAGATTTACTGAGGGAAGGATTAAAACCTTCCTCTGTAGATGCTCTAAAGAGAGAGGATAAGAGAAGAAACCTTTTCTCACACATTTCTTATTAGTGGAAAATATTGTAGGATTGGCAATATCTAGTACTACTCAAAATAATAAGCAGCAAAAGCAGGGTTTATATACCGTGTTTAAAGTTGATCACATGCCGTTTTTCTTTTCTCAGGTTGCTATTGCAACTTTGATAGGCAGCAGTGATTTATTAGCAGTAGTTTCAATTAGTGCTTTGCCTAATGAATCAATAATGGAAAGAAAGCCCTCTCAGGATGTAGTCTTGGCCATCACTACTATTATCTTGGCTAGAGTAAAAGACCTGCTGCTATTTTTAAGAAAATCAACACACTTTGGCTTGTCTATGGTGTATGAGCTGCCCTAACTGTACAAGATAATAGGA
The DNA here is from genome assembly GCA_013399475.1 of Chauna torquata. Classification (NCBI taxonomy): domain Eukaryota; kingdom Metazoa; phylum Chordata; class Aves; order Anseriformes; family Anhimidae; genus Chauna; species Chauna torquata. Next base: position 15,748 of record VXAL01014274.1, on the reverse strand, counting down.
GTAAGGGAGCTGCAGAGTGCCATGAAAAAGAAAGAAGCACAGTAGAGGGGACATACAGATTTTTCTTTTTTTTCCTGCTTCTTTCCATTTCTCCCCCTTTCCTCTTCAATTCATTGTCCACTAGAGATTTTCCCTTTCTAGACATCTGCTGTTTCGTACCTGCAGTCTTCTCTTCATTTCTTGTTGATTCACACTCTGTTCCTCCAGTCCATCAGTTGCCAAACAAAACCCAGACTCCTTTGCCTTGTCCCCAGCCCCTTTCTCCAGATGATCTGACTCTTACTCAGCAATGTTAAAGAGGGGGAAATAACTGATACTTAACAGACAATGTTAAGGAGAACATGGAAGAAGGTTATGTTTTCCTAATCAGTCAGTGGTGTGCATAGTTGGCAGTGCAGTACCCTTTGTTTAATTCATCCTCCTGCTTAATATATTAGTCAATTGCACTTTCTAACCTATAATTCCTCATGCACATTTTATGTATTTGTCATGAAAAGAGCTACAGACGCTGATTTGAAATAAAAAATCCCATCAAGTCTAACAGTACTGGAGCTCATGAAGATAAATTGAAAAATCCTCAGATTGACTCAGGAGTCTTAATGCTTCAGGATGTTTTATTTCTCATTGTTTTTTCCTGCATTCACTTTTGAGCTCAGACNTAATTTATCTGCTACTTGAAAATGTAGGAAGCTTTGGGGTATTAGTTTGATTATAACACGTAGGTTGTTTGATTCAGATCCAGATTTTTAGTGGTGGTTAAAGCTGTGGATAATGTAATCTATTTCATACACATTCTGTCTTAAAGGTATGAGCATTTCCACAAGCAAAGATCAGTCTGTGGTCTCAGGGTACACATCTGGCTATTTTCAAAATCTGGTTGGTAAATCAGTTTTGGGGGTTGATCCAGGCACGTAATCTGACCTCAGAGCTTATTGGTGCCCTGATTCCCCTTTGCTTGTAGTTCCACCAGCTCTGGACCCAAGCAGTGCAACTTGACTAGCCAAAATATATGTAATGAATATATTTTTCTAAGTCTTCGCTGTGTGAAAATGGGAAAAAGTATTAATATGAGACTGAAGATAAATATGAATAACATGCTGAGGTTTTGACCTTAGCAGCTGAAGTCAGTGAGTCATCTGATGTAACTTGCTTGAGCTCAAAGACCTCTGATAAACTACTACATACAATAAAAGGTGTGTACAGTGATTGCCAGCAAAATCTTGACAAAATCCTTTGCAAATAATAAACATTGTCATAATAAGCACAGTTTTCAGTGCTTCCAGTAAATAAGGCCACTTACCACTTCAAGTTATATATTAAGAACATGATTAAGGGAAGAGGAATATAAAACATCATCATACAATCATTTCTGTTGAAAAGCTTTTATGCTTTCATATGCTTTCATATGCTTTCATATGCTTTCAAAAGCATATTTTATGCTTTCAAGGTTCGAAATTTGTCAGAGACTTACACATTGGCATGGACATAGTTATAGGTGTCCTATAAGAAAAATCTTCCAAGCTGACCGTCTCATAAGCCTTATAAAAATATTACCTGCTTCTTACCCTGGCAATTAAAACCCCTGAAAGGGTACATGCAGTGAGTATGCTGCAGCTAGGAACTGCTGGAGGCTGAGCAAGATTTTCACCTGAGAATTCACTACCTGATTTTTCTGAAGTGCTAATCAGTCACAGTCACAAATCATGAACTCCGAATTAGTGAACAGTTTTGCTCTTATACTTTACCTCACCATATACCCTGCTGAAGGGTTCTTGTGACAATAAGTTGAGTGAGGCTTATGGAACACCCCAAGGATGTCTGTGAGGAAATCTGTAATTCCAGTTTGAGAAAAGAGCTTGAACAGCATTCAGTGAACATGAATAATGTGTGGCTACATTGCGAACTGATGTAAAGCAGCATGCCAAAGAGGGATTCCTAACACTTGTCAAATAAAGATGGCTGTGTTTTTTGTGGAGGAAAAAAAAAAAAAAAGATAAGTAATCTTGAAAGTGAAAACTGCGTGACAAAGTAAATGATTAAAGGAGCTAGCTTAAATTTGAATGTAAAACATTTGATTTGGTGTTTCTTCACAGTCTTTGCAAATTCTTTCATGTTACTGTGTGCAACAAAATACTTGCTATAATCTTATTTCCATTGTAAGACTGGAAAAATTTGCAGGTGGGCAGATTTTTGTATTTGATACAATGCTGGTTAGATTTGGAAATTTGTTTTAAAATAAGGACATAAAGTTAATACAAATATTCTACAATTTGAACACAATTTGGAGATATTTTTTGTGCAACATTTACTGTAAACTTTAGATAACAACAAAATCCAGAAAATGTTATATATTGTGCATATAAGCAAATAGAAGATACATATTTAAATTTGTAAATATTTATATTTTTTATATAGCATTTGCTGCAATTGTTTTCTTAAACTCTTATAAACTAAGTACCCTTCAAACCAATTGCATTTTACGTGACTTTTCTATGGGCCATATTAGATGTGATCTTTTTTTTTTTTAACTCTTGTAAAAGATTTCTGAAATTTGACTTGGCATCTCTGCTTTGGAATGAATTTAAGAATCAACTCTTCAAAGCATTTTCCTGTTTATATGATGTATATAGGTGTACAACGTATACTCGTTGCATACACAAGCATTGAAAGAATTTGCAGACAAGCACTCCGGAGTTGGAGAACATCTAAATAAAAGTTATACACCCAAGCTTAAGTTTGCCTCTCTGTTTAACAGTTAAAACAGTGCCCTGTGCACCACCTTTGCAATAGATGGCTGTATTTATCCTCTTTCTGTAGTGTTGCCTGCAGCACTCCTCCTTGTATTTCAGATATATGTACATTATGTTAAAACAATTAGTAAATATACCAGATAAAAGTGGACCTCACACAAAGCTTAAGTACATTCTTAAACCAGATGTTCTTCATAAAAAGGCCTTAATTCAGTAGAACAGTTTTATTTATGAAATATTTAAGTGCAATTTTTTGTTTTAAAAAGAAAACATCTGTGCTCTTCTTGAATGGTGAAACATTTGCTTAATTGCTTTCCTGAACTGGGACTTTGAATGTTGAAAATTATTTATCTTGATACTGTTACTTTGACCCTCAGCACTTGGAGAAAGGGAATAAGTTTGTCACTGAAAATGTGTTGTACCTAGTTACCCAGTTTGTATATCCAAATCTGAACTTGGAGGGTTACGAAATAATGCGTCATGCATCCCCAGATTGCAAACCTTTAACAGAATAAACCTATCTGGCCCGAGAAATGGGAAGAGTAGCCATATCTCTTGGTAGAGGAACCTTTGTAATTCTTCAGAAATCCATGGGACTGGAGACAGTGAGTACTGCGTGCGAGCACAAATTCAGGGTGTCTGATAAAGTATGACTTCTCCAGAAAAGAGCAGCTGAGGGGAACAGGTTGTTTGAAGCAGACAGTATTCTTATTATGTTAATAGGTTTTGTGCTAAAACAAAATCTGCATGAAAGTCCTGGATTTTGTAAACAAGCTGTCAACAACACTTTTTATGTATTCGCATTACATTTTGCCTTATTATTCTTAGTAAAATTGACGCCAACTTGCATTATATTTGATTGTGGAATGATAAACACATCCCAGTGATAGAAGATAAAGGGATTCATACAGATTTCTCCTCTATAAAGCTGAGCAAAATATCTCGCATATCATAAATACACATTTAGTTCTTCAATGCTTTTATGAGGAAAACATCTCATAATTGCAGGAGGTAAGCAACAGTGAAGGCACTATGTCTCTTTACGATTCAGAGAATGATAGAGGAAAATGACGGTAAGAGGTTTGATGCAGCAAATGGGAAATGTATGTTCAATTTGAAATCTCCGTGCCATTTAATAGTATAGTTAGAGTCAGACCTGTTCTCTTTTCTACAGTTCTAGTTAGCCAGTGCCTAGCAGCTTGTTGTAAGCTTTTCATTTCTATTGGCTTTATCACCACTATATCAGGGAGATGAATTAATCAAAGCTACTTCAAACAGCACAGCAGTGACGTATGCTTTGGTAACTGAAAGATGACTGAGCTCAGGGGTGGCAATGAAAGAAGAGAGGATATCCCCAGCCCTGCTTATAAGCCAGACTAGCCCTTGGGACAGAGCCATCGATTTTGACATCAGACAGATTTGCGTCTGCATCTCGGTGGGCTTTGCAGCTCCCCCTCACAGGAGATCTGACTTAGGACTCTGCTGTGGATTCTCCCAGGCTGCAATGGAGCAAGAAGTAAGATTTTGCTGTTGGTGTGCTCAGGAACCAGTTCTGACTGGTAGCATGAAAATAATCCCTTAATGCCTCCACCTCAAACTGTCCTGAGGGTCACAGATCCCAGCAGCTCCTGATAGCAGCTTCATTTCACACAGAGTTGCTCTGTTTTGTGGAAACTGTATGGTTTGTCATTGCCTCCCGTGACAGTTCAAAACAGCTGCTCAGTACAGCCAAAGGGGCCATCACAGAACCAAAAGCAAAAGGCAGCAAACATGAAACAAGCTCCTCAGAGAAGACTTATGTAAGAAAAAACACCAACAAAATCCTGGCTGCACAGCACTCCTTCCTAGAAAGAAATGATTTGAATCCTGTGGCCTGCAGGAAGTATCTGCTCTCCACTGCTGGTGTAGTCATGGAGGCTGTAGGAACTGGGATGAGGCTTCATGGCTGCAAGCAACTGCTAAGCAATAGTGTCTCCTACAGCAATTTCTCGTGCCACAACTCATATGGAAGAGAGAGGGTAACCGAACCACGATCAAAAAGCCTGCAGGGTACACTAGTAGTTATAGAGTAATTTATGTCATTGCTAATGCTACCAGCTCAGATGTTAGGTGGGCTTTATTTCTGATTTTGTGCAGGAGTAGATGATTGTGCAGTGGAGAAGAGAAGCCACTAACATCCCTTGGCATGAATAAAATCTTGTGCAGAATTGACTCTCTTTTTGTGGATGCATCTAGGGATGGGCCAGTGTAAATGATAAATGAAACCAAGGAACCGTGAAGGAAAAAAGAGATTCCTGTGGTACAAGGATGGCTCATAGCTGTGCCTCTCTCAAGTCTGGAAGTAAGCCTAGCAAGTATGATACAAATACTATGAGTTGGATAAATAGTTTTGAGGCAGTGCATTAACATGCATAGTGGCACTCTCTGTTTAGGAGATGTTTTAGTCCCTATTAATTCTAATTGTGCCTCTTCTGATCAAAATAGAGCTTTTTCCAGTATAACTTTATGTCCTGACCTTTTAAACCTGCCACAGCTAAGTACCTGAGGCTCTGAAGTGATCATGTTGAAAATTTCTGCTAAATGCTCATTTTCTCCCCATGCAGCAAGAGCTTTTTGATTCCTCTTGTTTATTTCTGAGGAGAAGGAGCTCTCCCAAGTCTTCCAGCAGCTTATTCACCTCTGCAGTATAAAAGGATACTTCTTTAATGACTCCTAAATAAATGACCTCATCTTGTAAGCAAATAGCTTTCGAAATATTGTAAATTCATGCCAGTGTTAAAGGGAACTGCACTTATAAACCTAAGACATCAACAGGAATTGAAATTTAGTTTATTTCTGGAAACCTAGTAGCTCTTCTAATGAGATACACAAGTTAGTACAGTAACATAAAGTGACTGACTGCCCATACATCTGTAGGCAACTTGCACAAGAGGTCAGAGAAAACTGACACACAAAGGTCTGCCTAGAGGTTACTTTTGTCACACACCTGATGGTAACACTTTTGTGACTCAAAATGTAGACAGATGAGCCTGTGTTTTCTGCCCAGAGAAACCCCATCTGGCAAATCCATTGCACCTGTTATAAAGCACTTGTCTTTCTGAGGAAAGGAAAATGAGATGTAACCTTCCCATACATCCAAAACAACTGCTGTTCAGTAGCCCAGTAGAGACATAAATCTGCCTCTCCATCAGTATCTTTTTCTCTAATAATTATTAGCTTACCCGTTACTGTGTTAACATACACTTAGCTATGTTTTTAATTAGTTTAACTTCACTGATTATACTTCATTATGGAAATTTCTGTAATACAAGGATGTCTCCAGCTCTGTAGGACTGGATTTATTAATAATTAATACATAATGTAGTGAGGTGGAGCTCTGTCACCTTTAAGAGTGACCTACCCAGGATCTCACTCTGGATCCCTGCATCAGGATGGGCTTCTGTGGTAATGCGCCTGCTCACAGTAGAATTAAAATAGATGCTTTGTATCATTTGGTGTGAAACTGAATACAATAATTACAGCAGCTCCAACTCTGCTTTGATCTGGTTTGTTAAATGTGATAAATTGATATAAAAATCCCTTTTAGACACGAATACACAGCAAAAGAAAACCAATTAATTAGAGCTTGGATTAACTGAGCATCAGTGTTTAGTGAGGAAGTGGTCCCTGCTGCTGTATAGAAAGCCTTAGCTCTCAAGAGGATGTGACTAAAGGACACCAGACTGAATCACTTATGTCATGCTGTCAGTAGACATTAACAAAGGTTGCTTTTGCATACTAATAATAGAGACGCTGGTCTGTATCATGGAATCTTTATGTTCTATCTAAGAAAGCAAACCAACTGCAAAAATATTAATGGTAAAAAGGGACAGCATAACAGTAAGTGCTGATCAGCTGTGCTTGAATTATCTGGCTTATCAGATCTACGAAGATGCCCTTGGTGCCTAGGCACTAGTTCAGTCAGCTGAAATCCACAGTGCCTCAAACGTAGTGTAATTGCTGTGAAACTCAAGAGAAAAGGAGATTAGTCTGTACAGCAATCCTGCTCTCTTTGATGTGATTCATAACTGCATTGGAGAATGTGTTCAAAATATTTCAGCATCAGGCTAGAGTCCAGTACTGACTGCACTGCAGTAGATCCCTGTGCAGTGTATGGATATTCCTGCTACCTACTTTGGCTGAGCTTATGTGCAGAAGAGGACTGAAGCTAGAAGCCCAAACCTCCAGGTCGGCCCCACAGAACCTCAAATGTGTGTGCAAGGGGCAAATGCAATTGCCTAAGCTGAAGAGAATGTTCTCTGCAAAGTAAATAAACCAGAAAGTGTGCAGTCCAGGTCTATGTCTGAAGTAGCTTGGTGAGAGAAGGAAATATGTTTTGGACCCTTTGTTTGAAAGGGTCAAAATTTATATATAAAATTTAAAAGGCACCATTAAAATGCTGCTCTGTTGCTACTGCTGAGTAGAAATAGCAATTTCTTCTCTCTCTTTCCAACTTGACCGTTACTTTGTCTTTGCTGCTATTAGCTGTATTCCTGCCTTGCAGATTTTCCATTTCTTTTATGAATATGCTCCACTGATACAAACACATTTAGGTCTACACTGCTGAGTCTACGCTCAGGAGGTTTTACTAGTGTAACTACAAAGCATGGTTAAAGCAATATGACTTTTTGTGTCCTTATTCTTTCCCTGTGGCTGTTTTGCCTCAGATATACTTTCATTCAGCCTCACTAGAATTCTCCTACTTTTTCTCCTGTTATAGCTCTATTTTATTTTCCCTTTTAAGATGTGAACATTAAACAATTCTGTCTTCCATTTTCTCCCCTCATTTATCTCCTAGGCTTCTATTTTTGCTTAACTTCATCTAGTTCCATTATTTTCCATCTACTGCATTGTGTTCTCTTTCTGGCAGTTCTTCTTCTTCTTCTCCCAAATATTTACAGGCTTCTTGAAAGCAGAAATTGGACCGTTTTGCTATTTGCTTACTCCTCAACTTTCTAATATTTCAGCTCTCTACCAAAGGTTAATTTTACAAAAAACATATGCCTATTTGATGTCTCTATGTCCTTTTGGGGGAAGGAATGAAAAAGGTGCTAATGCTTTTCCAAGTCATCTGTCACCCTGTCAGTTTTTCTATTTTTTCTCCTAAAACTGTGGTAAAAGAAGGTTTTGGCCACTTGTCTGGGATGGTCTGTTCGACTCTACATTGTATGCATGGTACAGGCATGGCACATATTTCTTTCCAAGAAATCCTGGATAGAAAAATGAGGCTGTTACAGCTCACTAGCCAGGGTGCCACATTTGGACTGTTGAGTGGTGGCAGGTGTGTTTATAGCACCATATATCGCAAATGTCTACAAATGTGGATTTCTCACACTACTATTTTCATATGACTGCCACCTTCCTCCAAAGAGGGGCTTAAAAAAAGACAAAATCTGTTTGTGGCAGGGTGTATGTGGTGTAAACAACACATGCCACAGTACTTTTAAGCCAGAAATGATCCTAATGGCACTTTAAATAAAAAAAAAGTTTTTGTGCATCACAATAGGACAAATCTAAGACCTGCCAGCAAAAAACAGCTTTGAGAATATTCAAACAATGCAACTGCAGCCCCGGAAGAGGTTTGAGACATCTGTAAATTATAAGTGCACTACTTAGAATACAATTAGTATTAGCTTGCTTTGAGACCAAATACAGGTGCACTAAAACAGTGACATCTACAACAGCATATAAGTATTTTGTAACGCTGTGGTGGCCAGACACAATGGTTAAGCATTTTACAAAGGTATGTGAGCAGTGTGACCAAAGAGACAGCAAAAGATTTGTGTAGCTACAGAAGGCATGGGAAAACGCATAAACAGGATCTCAAATTGCCAAACTTTAGGCAGAATAGCATTAGCAGAAGCATGTTGTTAATAAGTAAACTTGGTAGTGGTTTGTTTTAAAATTTAACTCTGGCCTAACTTGTCAGTCTCTTAAACATTCCCATCATAGCACCCTAATGGATCTATGTACATATAGCTACATGCACATGCAGTTGCAATGCAATGCAGCACACTGTACGAGAGGTGGATCTGAATGGGCTCTGTGCCTCGAAGCCGAGGCCAAGACGAGCACCACAGAGGTATGTTGTCACAGTCACACTGGCCCTGCTAGCTGAGAGCAAGACTTGCTCTCTCATAGCAGAGCTGGTGTCCCCAAGGAGATGAGAAATATCTCTGTGACCTCCAGCATCTTCCTGCTCCTCTAAACTTGGTTATTCTCAGAAGCCAAAAGCCTTCAGCAACATCAACAACAGTACGGAGAGGAGAAAATGCTCATTGTTTGCCTGTACCATGTGGAAGGTCTCAGCAAGGAAGAAGACTTTTTTTTTTCTGCTTCTTTTGCTGTAACTGCTGAATTTCATGTGAACGGATGCTAAAAATCCTGGTCCCCAGATCCATGAGTATCTCTTTTTCATGACTAGCAATGCAGGCAGTTTTGAGTATAGCAATGAAGCTGAGTGTCTATTACTGTTTGATGTCCAGCTGACTGGAGGCTTTTAATCTTTCCAGCACAGCAACAGCAACCATTGAGAGGGGACAGGGAGGAGGTGTCCCCTGGGGATGTCAGCAGCCATGGGGAGGTGATGGTCAGCAAGTGAGCACCTGGGGGGCTCCTGGTGGGCAGGAAGGCACTTGGTTGGTGGCTCAGACCCCATGAAGGACAGCCTGGGAGCGGGGCTGGAAGGAGCCTGGTGCTGGCTGGGAGGATTGTCAGAAACAACCAGCCGGGACCTGTGCGAGGATTCAGGGGTTAGGCAAAAAGGCTTCACAGCAGGCAGAGGAGAAGGAAAGGAGAGGGGAGAAAAAAGGTGAGCGTGGGAATTTGTCCTGAGTGAGTAGCATGTCTGTGGGGAAGGGAGAGGATACTTCTTTAGCCTCACAGGGCAGGAAGGACTGAGGAAGGAAAGGTTGGCCTGGGAGGTGTATCATATAGTGGTTAAACCACAGTCCCAAAGGCTTGTGCTGCAGCAAGGGTTTTGTAAGCCAGTAAAAATAAGTATGTTGAGCACCGGTAACCTCACATTGGTGGTTCTTGCATTCCCTTTGGAAACCTTTGTGAGCAGGTCCAGATGTCAGAGCACACCCTTTTTAGAAGTTTCCACTTTTCTTCCAGTAAAACACCTTTTCCTAGACACACAAATCATGAAGCTTGATTTTCTCTAACATTTCCCGAGTTCAACCCTGGCTAATTCAGTCCAAAAAGACATTCATGGATTCAGAGTATTAAATTAAAATTGTAGTGTTCATGCAAGAATTTGGTATTTGTGTACAAATATTCATCAGTTATGATGAAAATTAATTCCAGGATTAGATTAATCTACATATTCATCTTCTTCAGTTGTGTTCAAAATGGAAAACGAGAGTATTTGAGAAGTAAAGTTAGTTTAACTAGCAATTTATGAATATTCTGGGTTTGGTTAACAGTTTTTAAGAATACCATTTTTCTACTGGAACAGAATCATACCTCATCACTGTTCGTCTTATCTTTTACTTCATAGCAATGGTTGGCTTTCATGTGTCTCACTCGCTGCAGCTTGGATTTTAAATTTGTGTCTTATTCCCTCTTGACAGTATTTGTCTGTCTTTTTTGCCTCATTGGTTCCAGATAATTATTTATACCAATTTTACTTTCAGATTTTTGTAACCTTGACAGCTTTGCCTACAGGGATGTTTTGCTGCTTTACCATACAGTTTTATAAGCACCCAGCTGTTCTGTTGGGATCAGATTCTTTAATAATTCTCCTTTATTGACAGAGATAGGTAACTTGTGGTATTAGACTGTATTTCAGGGTGCTGCCAGTCTCAAGTCCTTCTTACACTTCAGACTGGAGAAATTTTTACTGCCTTTTTTACTGTCTTTCCAATGATGCTCTGTGGTGGACCCCAGACTTATTCAGGCACTGTGACATTGAAGTTCTAGCACTGCAGTTTTGGTTTAAGTTCTTTATCAGGGAAGACGACGACTCTGGATGCTTACTTAAATGCTCCTGTTGCCATTTAAATGCTGCCAGTGCTACCACAAGAATTATAGCTCTGATCACTTCTGATGCTTTGGTGAAAGACCTGGACAGCATTCAGGTCCGTAATCATCTACACTGTAATGATGGCTTAGACTGGGTGATAGATGCCCATCTCCACACAACAGGCACTTCTAAGGAAGTATAAGTGAGTCAAAATAAGTTCTCCAGGAATTTTCCAGCCAAGCTGGGAAATTCTTAAGGAGTTGCAGGGCTTACAGTATCAAGACTCCAGCTCTGAGGACAGAGGGAACATTATTTTTCAGCCCTACAACTATTGCAGACGTTTAAAGCATTTCATTAGAAATGTATCTATATATCTGTATATCATAGCTTTGTTTTGCTTTCTCTTCAAAGAAAGTGGCATGGTGCCTTTTTTTTTTTTTTCCTGTCATGGGGATTTACCAAAGTAGACTGACTGCTTTACGTAGTTTTGTAAAACAAGACTGAAACAGTCATTTTAAGTCCACTGTTCTGTAGCAGAAGTGGAATAAAGGACAAAGAACAAACTATTGAGTACAAGTAGAGGTAAGTGATTCAGAACAAATGTGACAATTTAATTCTCTAAGATATTCCAAAGTGCCCTTTTCCTCTCTCTCTTTTTTTTTTTCTTGTTCTTTACCTCATTTTTTTTCATTGAGAAAAAGTAAAGATTTTTTTGTCTTTTTTGAGAGAATTGAGTTTGGCAGACAGCAATTGCAGATACTGGCAGAGAAAGGGTGCATGGACAGGATCGGAGGCAGAAGCAGCCATCAACCACAACTGCAACCTCCACACATCCCAGTTCCTGTAGAAGGGCAAAGGGCTTATACAGGTGAGGTATTGCTGCTCTTTCCTCCACCACTGTGCTGAGAGAGTCAGTGGGAGAATACTTTAGACATGTTGCTTTTTTAAAAATGGTAAATCCTTGTCTCCATGAAAAATAATGGAAGTTCTGCCACCAGATTCAAAAATGTATAGATCTGTTTTCTTTTCATTTTTCATGTTTTTCCAAATATTTATCTTGCAAATTGATATAGCTACAGTGTCTCCTAGGACTGACAGTCTGGTGGCCCTGCACTCACTCTTCCTCTCCTCTGTGTGTAGTGGCTTCGCTCAGACAGTTTCTGCCTCCTTTAAGGATGAGAAACTTCCCTGATGCACTGCCGTACCTTACTGCTAGAGGCACCTGTGTGCCTGAGGGCATGTTACATGCCCTCCGGGACCTCAGGTGAGAGAACAGACATTTCAGGATGGGAATATACCACGAAATCTTGTCAAAAAACTGTGCGTGCATAGAAGTGTGTACATACATATGTGTATATAAAATAGTTTTTATAAACTTTCCATGCAGGAACCCTGTATGCTCCATGTTTCCCAATGACCTGCACTGGCTGCTGCTAGTGTGCAATTCAGCAACAGTTTCTGTGACACAAACAGCTGCCTGGTACGTCTCCATCCTGATGTCAGTACACTTGTATCTGTATGCAGATCAACTGGAATACACAGTAGACGATTACTGCTATTATTTTTATTATTTGTGTTCTTACATTCTTGCATTCTTCACAAAAAAAAAAAAAAAAAGCCTGCGGCACAAGTTTCATAATCCCATTTATTCCCATTAGCACACAGACATATTCTGTTTCAAATTGACTTTTAAAATAGACGTTGTTTCAAATCCATTTTAAAAATAGTTTGTACCTACCCCAGGGACATCTGGAATCCTTTAAAGCCTACAGTAATTTGCATTCAGAAAAAAATGTTCAAGTCAAGCTTCATCAGCTCACGCTGTGCACAGTTTGGCATGTTCAGAGTGGATTGTAAAAACTAAGAGCTTTGCGACTTGTAGCAGAGTGAACATAGGGCTGATACAGTGTTTAGGATAAAAGAACAGCTTCTTTCTCTTAAGTAAAAGGAACAAAATCAGTGTTTTGAACCTTGCAACTTCTCTGCTTGATTAGAGGTGTTAATTATTTCAGCATAATCACTGTCTGCGTTCACAAAGTGTGGTCCCCTCAGGACACTGTGCTACCTCTTATCAGCCGCCTTTGAATGGCACCACTCTGCTCAGCTGGAGTCATGCCTTGCAAAGCGTGTCAGATGGGGTCAACAGATCTTTTCAGCTGCTGCTTTGCAGCCATGTATCTGCCTGAGTGCTCTTTAGTTATTCATATGCTTTGTGTAACTGGGCATTACCAGAGGAAAAGTCATTTTCCTTCTGCATGTTTTAGTTACACATTGTTCCAACCTTATTTCAAGCTAAGTTTTAGGGAATTGCTTTGGGATAAGAGCAGGGAAGTTTATGGGGCCACCTGTAAACCCACCGATAAGTCTTTCCACTGCCTTTCTGGAGTAATCTTAGATGTGTCCTAGAGGATCGAGGACTTTGGACATCTGAGTCCTTGATCTTCTTATGGGTGCAGCTACCTTTTTGCAACAGCAAATGTGTATTTCCTAAGGGGGCACTCTTTGGTCTTTGTGTCAAGAGGGTGATTCATAAGCCTAGCAGAGGGAAGAAAAAGAATACAAAGGTGATGGGGAACCCAGACTTTTGAATCTGGACAGCTTTAAGTGCTGTTTGCAGTTTGATGACTCTTCTATCTCTTCTCAATATCAAGAGAGAATTTGCTCTCACTTTTTATTGCACCAAACCATCGTTGACATTACCACTCTTCAGTATTCTCCATGTTTTCTGTATTTCTTCATGCCAAGTAATTGCTTTTTTTACCTGTGCAGGTTTCTGCAGAACACGAGTTGTCCTGAGAGAATTCTAAATATTAGCAGCAGAGATGTGTCCTAGAGCAGATCTTATAGATATATTCTGTACCTGAAAATTAGTTTTTGTTTTTAGTTCTCAAAGAAAAATCTCCTCTTCTTCCACAACATCTCTCTTGAACTAAGTTTTCACGGGTTGGAGTCGTTCTCCTGTGTCTTCCTGTGTCCCTCACAAGAAAAAAAGAAAGTCAGAAGTATTTGTCTCTATTCTGTTGTCCCGAATTCTTCTATTGCCAGGTTATAATTTTAAAAGGCAAAACTGTTTGGATAAACCAAATAATTTCTTCTTAGATAGTAGGAAGCTGGAAATTAAGAGAGAAGCATATCTTTGGACTGAAGTGCAATGCGTGAGCATTTCCAGTGAGCTGAAACATGGTTCACAATCGTCTGCACACTTACTGAAATGTTCTGTGATGCACGTGTGCTGCAGGACCTATAATTCATACCCTTTAACAGCTTCAGGAGCAAGCTGAAGCTTTTTAAATAACAATTTGCATGAATGATAATTGCAGTCCTGTCATACAGTGGATAATGCTATAGAGATATTCAGACAAGGGAAGCCTACAGTTTTCAGGAAAAAATCATGATTGCCTCTAAGGACAGTTGAATTACAAGTAACTGCTCCATGACATGTCAAGAGAGCAGCTGGAGATCAAGCACAATCTGTAGCTGAAATACTTTAAAGGTGGACTGCAAAGCAAAAAACTGACTTTTTGCCTTTCCCTTTCCGTGGTGTGTAAGATCTTTCAAGGACTAATGGGTTTCTTCTTCTTCTTTTTTTTTTTTTTTTTTAGCATTCTGGGTATTAAGACTTTACATTACTGAAAGATGAGATATCCGGCTACCCGAAACAGTAACGCTATCCAAGGCCCAGTTAGCAGTCAGGTCCCCTTACTCTACTCCCTTTAGCTGGAGAAATCTATTATTCACAGGGGCGACATCAACATCTGGGCCTTTCAGAGGCCTTACCAAAACTGTAGGGGAAACTGAAACAGTTCAGGAAATCAAGGAACAAGAGGCAGTTATAAGCAGAAGAGTCATGCGGGCACAATAAAGGTTGCCTTTTTAGCACAGGCATGAGCAATATTTTGTAGGTAATACAGAACCATCACCTCTGCTATAAGGGAAAAATAGCTGCATGGGAAGGTCTCTCTGTAGCAGCACCACAGCCTCCCTCCCTCTTTTTACTAACTGGGGGAAGGAGGACAGATATGAAAAGCACTTGCTTTTTACACTCTCTAACTCTTGTGGAAGAGATGATGTTCTGTGGGGTGCCTGGAGGAACAAATGGCGCCTTGGCTGCTGCTGACAGAGCTGGAGACTGCTCTGCTGGGGAACCCGCTTCCTTCCTTCTCTTGCTGCAAATTCACTCTCCAAGAGACTCATTTGTCTCTGTTTTATATTCTCTCTCTCTCTCTCTCTCTGTTTTTCCTAGGGCTTCCTGAAGCGTAGTAAACTGTTTCATTCCTTCTTTCATAAATCTTGCTACTTGTTTTCATCACTCTGTGTGGCAGTGCTCTCCTATCTGAGAACATCTGAGTTTGCCTTGCCATTTCTCTGAGACTGACTCCAAGTCTCCCCACTGACTTTTATATGCTCTTCCTTCTTTCCTTTCCCATCTGACTCCAGGCTGTTCTTTCATGAAGAGAACAGGAGCCAGGCACTGCTGAAGACCTGAAGCCTGGGATGTCTCTGACTTGCCTGTCGTGCCTGTTAGTCAAACTTCAATCATTTCTTTCTCAGAGAACCTTTCTTTTGTTAAAACTTCTTTTGACAGAGCATTTACATAGGAGATTAAAGAAAACAGGGGTTATCCTGAATAATCACAGCATTATGTTTATGCTGCTCCATTGGCTCCCAGTGATTTGGTCTAAACTTTTCCTTAATTTTATGTTCTTAAAAGATCTGGGAAAGAGGAAAAAAAAAAAGGATGGAAAAGAAAAATAAAAAACAAAATAATAATAAATGGCAATTTTTTTTCCCCCCAGCAAGTAAGTTAACCTTTCTGGCTCCCGCTGTTTCACCAATCATGTCATTCCTTTCCATGTAAATCACTTTGCAAGGTGGATATGTCCCTTCTACTCATCTGGGTTCAGCAGCTTCAGTGACTCCATCATGCTGGTACTAGTGACAATGAGCTGTTTTAGAGTTGCACAGCATTTAGGCATGTGGTGGTTTTACCCAG
>VXAL01014273.1:384150-415055 GCA_013399475.1 Chauna torquata | reverse complement strand
TTTTTTTAAAATAAAATTTAAATTTTTTGTAAGTGATCATATAGGTGCATATGATTTATTTAAAACCTATATGATGTCTTATGAGAATGGTATGATTTAATTTGCACGATGAGTCAAACATTAAAATACATGACCTAGGCTCTTTAGTTTCAGTGGGGCAAGTAACAATGCTTGGAAAAGCAGTTTAAATGTAGATCAGAAATTTAATTTGATTAGCATCAAAATACTGCAGAGTTTTTGTGCGCGTGTGTGGTTTTTTTAACTTACCTATCAGAAACTAAGTCAAGGCCCGGTGTTTTCCTTTCAGCAGTGTAGCTCATCACCAGGAAATGTGCCTTCCTTTTTAATGCTAGGAGCCCACGAAATCATGTAGTGTCAGAGGAAACGTTGCATCCTGAGCTTGCACCTTAGCATCTAAGCTTCTAAATAGCAAAGATTTTTGCTACTTAAAACACCATGTATCTTTAGTTACTGCATATTACCTGTTGATGTGGCACATGCCTTTAACTGGAGAGGAGGAAAAAAGGCCAAGAAATATTGTGAGAAATAGAATAAGCATGGTGCCTGTTTTGCTGTCAGAAGTGACTTTTTTTATTGTTCCGAGTAATGTGAGAGCTTGCCTGATCTGTAGGAAAGGCATGGTGCCCCATGGCACTGTGTCTCAGTAGGATTCTGTCATTGACTTGCTGTTTTAGAGTATTGTGTTTTACAACTAGCTTCGTCGTTGTCTTGTGACGTGAGAAACTATTGAGTCAGCCGGGTAGTAAACACTTGGCTGAAGTCTACTTGTGCTTAAATGCTTATCTTGGTGGTAGTGTGATATAGGTGGTGGTAGGGATTTTCTTTGGTCAGACTGAAAAGGTGCCTTAATATGGGAGTAGATTGTGTCTGGAGTTTGTATGTGTGGAATAACATGCTGCTGAATATTTCTAAATGCTGATAGCGTTGATTTTTCGAGTTAACTGCATTCTCTTATATTGACTCAGTTCTGAAACTTTGGTGCTTTCTGTAGGCTTTTAATGCATGGTTACAGATAGAGATATGTTGAAAAGCAGTGCTGCAAAATAGAATTTGTGTTTATTTAGGTTGTATGTGTTTATACAAATAAAGGAGACTAAATAAAAGAGCCAGTTAAGTAGTACTTTGTGACAATATGTCTTTGAGAGATAATTATGCTCTTTGGGTATTATCAAGCACAGACAAATGTGTATTCCCAGGGGGTGTGACAATATTAAGAAAACTCCGCCTCTTGGAATTCCTTGATTGCTTTTACGACACATTTATTCGGGAGGGAATGGTGTCTGTTTTGCATTCTATCATGGAAGCTAGTGAGTTAGCTTCTTATTAATTAACTGGTGGTAGTCAAATGAGACCTTACTGTTGTGCTGTACATGCTGCACTTCCTAGTTTTTTCAAGGCTTTTTTGTGAATGCTGGAATTGAGCAGGACACTGACCAGTGGGCTCACTTCTGATTCAGCTTTGTATTATTTGCGTTTTTGCAGAATTTTTTAAAGAGTTGTTTGCAGCTGTAATTTTTGTGTTAAATATTTCTGAAAGCTTTGATGATCTCTGCTGTGTACTTAGAGGCTTTAGACATTTGGTAAAATGATGCCTTATTTTCTACTACATGTAGGGTTTTGGAATGGCATGCTAATAGTTGATGTCTTGAAGCTGGGAGCAGAAAGGAGCCTGGATGACCTTCTGAATTCCCTTCTGGCCCTGCTTTTCTGTAATTCTGACACTTTACAATATGGTTTAATTACAAGAGCAGCTATTAAAGTATGATTACCTTTGTCTAATTGGAGGCATCTTGCAGCTTTCTATCAAAAATAAGGTTTGAGTCATCTGCTCCTTCAGAATTAATAGTACCACAACATCCTGCAGCTATTTTATGCGAATAATGTGCAAAACAATAATGTGAGTTGAATTTTGAATATCATATTTTCTAAGTTGTACAATTGAAATCTTGTATATTTAGCAATTTCTGGTACGGAAATAGTTGGCCATGTGCACTTTTACCACTTCTTCTTAGCTGCAAGTCTAGCCAGATATTAATCACATTGAACAAAAACCTCTTTAGTTGTTCAGTGATCGTAAGTCATAGCATTCACTGTTACTGTGTATTTTTGTAGCTATAGATAAACCTCAAGCAAGATGAAAAATTCCTGCTATTAGTGCTTGAGATCATGCTGTTCTGGCAGGAGAACTTTTAAAATGTTACATCCCTAATTTGTTGTCTAGCTTAGGGTGCTTATTAGTGTGAGTTGTTTGGCAGTTCAGCTCTCAGTCCCTTCTGTCTGAGCTCCCTCTCCTTCCCCGTGTGTTCCTTCAATATTGGGCTTTTCACACCGTAAGATGTAGAGAGGTATGAGCCGTGAGGAGACTGAATGTCTCCTGTTAGGAGGTGAAACTTTATGCTGAGATATCTCCCTCTTCCCGCCCCCCCACCCAAGTGCAAACACACAGGTTAAATTAGAAGATGATGATGCCTTGAATTATTTTAACGGACTCGATCTAGGCTTTTAAGTGCATGCTTCAGTAGTGCTTAAGGCTTAAACCGGTGTCATGTGAGTTTGGTCTTTCTTTAGCCCGGTGGATTTACATGCTTTTCTATTCCACCTGATGATAAAATGACACTTTCATCTGTCCCTATTTAAGTACTCTTTGTAAAGGGTTGAACCAAACTAGAAACAGCCAAAATGCTGTGTGTTCTCAGGAGTAACTGGTTATTCCTCATCAGCCTTCATGGCCTGTTTTTCTCAGACAACGTTAATTTAGAAAGTAAATTTCTTAGGTTTAAATAAACAACTGCAATTTGCTTTTTAACTCTCTTGTTTTGAATATTCTAGCTAATATTTCGTGGAGTCAGAAGACACTATAAAAAGTTCCTGACCGGATTTCAAATATGCTAAAAGGAAGCAAATTTTAAGTCCATCCACAAGGGCATAAAAGTATGGGGGACATCACTGAAAGTTGTAGCTAATCCTTCTATTTAGTAGAAATCTACTCTTTCTAATAAAATATCTAATTCATTCTTAAAGATCCATTTACTTAGTAATTCTTCCCTTCAAACACTCAGAGTGTTCATCACTAAAAAGTTAAATGTCTTTGTAAAGACAGTTCAAAAATAGAGAGGCTGTAATTAGTACAGAACTATAGTAATACTGTAACATGTTTTTCTGAGTTCAGAAACATCTTTCAGTGAAGTTATTTAGGAGTTGCTTGGACTTATTTTAAAATGTTCAGGTATGCTTTCAAATATCTCGCATAGAAGTAGCAGCATCAGTGAAAAATTGCTTTGTGCTGCTTTTGAACCTTACCTTATCCTGTTTTTTTCTTTCAGTTTGTATCAATACCTTATTTTAGTAACAAGACTTAATTCTTTAACTAGAAGCTTAAGTGAAACACTAAAGATTTGAAATGTGACGCTTAAATTGAATAAACGGCAACTTTTCAGAGAGCTGAATATGTGTGGTTCTAAGAGAAGTACTTAGGTTCAGTCGTTCAAGGATGTGAAATGTCTTGCCTCCTTTGAAGTTCTCTGTATTAAAACATGTGAGACCAGTGCCGCTTTGCTGTCGTTTTTCTCTTCGCTCCTCTGGCCAGTAGCTCGCATAGAAAGGCTTTCTGTGGACGGATACCTTCTTAAATGTATTTGTTCAGAGGTACTCAGCTTCCCAGCGTATCTGCTGAGGAAATTGCTTTAAAAAAAATCTGTAGGCATTGAATTATCAGTAACTTCTCATATGGCGTGGTAGATCTGTGCTGCTAGTGCTTCAGAGTATCCCGCTGCAGCGGGGTCTCTGACCTCTTGCTCCGGGTAAGCAGCTTCAAGAGCTTTTGCTACAGTTGTAGAAATGAGGCAAAAGTTATTTGTGTCATATTTTACTTTAATTACCACGTGTAGAACATGCAAGTCACTGCTTTAGTAGATCATACATCTGTGTGATTCTGTGATCTTTTAATATATGTCAAAGATATTTTTTGCCTGATGTATTTTAATGCTTTTTAAAATAGTGTATAGCATTTTGACTTTATGAAACATCATCTATAGGCAAAGGAAAAGCAGAAGAGAAGCTTGTTGGCAGAGAAATAAGATTTTAGGAAAGAAAATCTGGGGGCTTCTATTCTACCTAAGTGAGACCTTAGGGGTATGGACATGCAGCGAGAATAACATGAGCGAGCACTGGGAAGTCTCTCCCACACGGTTTATGAATGCATCGTTCTTCTAACCTGTAACACCTGCTATTCAAGTCCTCAGTTTCTTCTGAGCAGAGATTGGCAGTGATGGAGAAACATTATGGGGAATTTAAAGAGAGAGCTTGCAGTGGAGAGCTGAGCACATTTCTTGATAAAGGCTTTGTTCAGTATTTTGTTAGCAAAATGTTGAGAAAGTAAAGTTAATCTCAAAAGTTGACTCTGAAGTAATCAGAGCATCAGTTTGCTTCACTTACACTGATATGGTACAAAGGGTTGGAGTGATTGTTTTCAGGTTTTTTCAGTACGACCTTTTGTTCAGTCAGCGCACGAGAGAATGCTCAGTGAACGGGCATCCTTGGAAAGTACTTGTTCAGTCACGATGTAATATTTGGTCTTTTGCTTTACTGCATCTTATTCAGACAGCTTTTTGAGGAAAGGAGGATTGAGATCCCTTTTTCTTTTCTTTTTTTGTGGATTCACAGATACTAATGAAAGTAAATTTCCTGATGTTCTTCAGCATGGTGGTGATTCTCCCCCTGTTTTTCAGGTAATGATGCTTAAACACAACTAATTTTCTCCTGTGTCTGAGTGCATGATGTTGTGTGTGCTGTCTGGTAGAGCACTCAAGAGCTTACACTTTAAAGGTTCTTTTCCAGCAGCTTCTGTTCATGGTGTGAGATTCAGTTACCTAAACACGGGTATCTAGTGTTGTTTTAGATGCTTTAAGGCATCTGCCTGAGACAGGTAGGAGGCTTGTGATTTTCTGAAGGAGCAGCTGGAGACCACTTGTGCTGTTGCAGTGCATCTGCAGTGTCAGTCATCATTTAGGCGCCTGAATTGTGGCCATGGTATTAGTTGTTAGTCTCAGAATCTCATTTTTGGCTCCCAGAAGATGAATACTTATGTACTGGCCATGTGTTAGGCACTTGGGTTATGTCTTGTCTAACGAGACAGAACTTGAGTCTTGACTGAGGGACCTGTTTTTGCCGTCCTCTGCCTTGCGGCAAGCTGTCCAACTTCCTGATCAAACTAGGCAAAGCTCCTGTGGAAAAATCTTTTTAGTAGCTTGGTATAGTCTGTCATTCAAGTGCATGAAGGCGTCTCTTACAAAAGTACAGTTGAGGAAAACTGAAATAGTCAAGGTAATTAGGAAAACTGAAATCTGGAAGTGTTGGACTTGAGGGCCTGACTACTTCAACATCGACGCTACAGCTTGCATTAAAACAGGGTCCGGAAGCAGCCGAAAGGTCCACCCCGCGGGGCCGCGTTGACCCCCGAGACCGGCGGCGAGGCCGGCGGCTTCGGGCCCTGCCCACCGGTGGCTCGCCGCGGTGCCGCGCTGCGGGGCCGGCCGGCCGAGGCGCTCGGGGAGTGGGCGCAGCCGTCTGTTTCCACGGATGTCACCGATAATGATCGGCAGTGAGGGAAGCTTCTTGAAAATACTCCGAGTTATATCTAAACAAGCGCTGCTCTGGACGTGGTTATTTAGATGTGTAATCTCTAAGAAAAGCAATATATTGACTCATCAGTATTGACTAATGTGTTTCCGTTTTACATCTATAATTGATGTTGAGCAATATTTAAACTCTGCTCGCTCTGTAATAGGGTGGAGCTGGAGTAAACAGCTTTTCTACTAGGAGCCGCATCCATTCGCAGGGCATTTTGTGCAGAGTTCTGGCGTAGCTGTGCAGTCTGACTGGTGTGACTCTAGCACCATGTGTTACGGTGAGGGGATTAACGTCCCTAGATCCAAGAAAAAGCCTCTTTATTTCAGGGTTATGGAATATTTTCCAAAAAAGTCACAAGAACTTCATAGCAATTGTGCAGGATGAAACTGTCGGTAGGGTGACAAACCTATGAATGAAGTTTTAAATTCTGTGAAAGATTTTTTGTCAATTTTTTTCATTCTTTTCACTTAAAAAATAAAAACAGCGCATAATCCCTTGGCTTTCTGCCTAGTAGTTGTATTTATTCCTTCCTGTCTGTGTGTATACCTTTTTATCTAGCTTAAAGGGAAATGAACTCTGTTTGCTGATCCTTCGTTCTTGTTGGGAACCTCTGCGTACCTGTATGTGTGCGTGAGGATGTGCATAAATAAAGAATGTAACGGCCATATAAGCATGGATTTATAATGTACCTCCACAGAAGATGGATTATATTTTTCTTTTGAGACTGACCACGCAAGGCTTTTTTTGCTTCCCTTAGGAATTGCACTGCGTTGCTACAGTCAGGTCGTCGGAATGGACTGTGAAGATTACTTGTGCTCTCACTCTGGCATTGGCAGACACCCCTAGTGTATTTTTGCAGGTTGAGAACTTAACAGCATCAAATCTGGGAAGAAATGTCAAGTCTGTGTCTCAATTAGCTGGTCTTGAGCTCTTTAGTGAACAAGGAGAAGGATTGTTGGCCACAAATACAGAATCTTCAATCTCTAAATGCGTTATTTGTAACTTTCAGAATGCCTTCCAAGCATTAAAAAGTCTCAGTAAGTAAAGCAGAAGCTTCTACATCTTGTCACTTCTGCTTATTATTGTACTCTAACTTTGAGTGTTGTGGATTCATGCCTCCAAGATTTGTATCAAACTGAGAAAATCTGGCTTTTCATCAAGTCTGTAGATTAGCTAATGAAATTAAACTAATTTTAAAATGTTTGTGTTTCATATTGAACTGGAAAATTAAAAATTATTTTTTAGGCACTAAAAGGGAAACATGGATAGTTTGAAGAGCTAACACACACTGCCTTTCACATTAAGTTTATTTAAAGTTTGTTTGACTTAGTAGTAAAAAAAATATATATATATATTTTAATAGGTATCTGAATTGTGTGAAGTCCCTAGTTTTTCTTCTGTTTCTCATGGGAGTAGTTGATCGGATTCCGAAATTGTCACTGCACACATTGTTTTTTTGTCATTTTCAGAAATTTTAAGCATACCATTACAGATTATCTTGTAGAATATATAACCAACAGTACATTTTGACTGCAGTCAGACCTTAGGTTTTAGTCTTAAACCAGTGTCTTCAAAACATGAACTTATCCAGTCCTTCTTAAATTTAGCATTTTCCTAATGCTGTAATTACTTTTATTGTTAAAAGTAGAACTAGAGTATAGAAAATGTTTTGGAGAGTGGTTTGACTCACATGCATGATTAGAGCAAGTCTTTCAGCATAGAAAATATTTTTTCGAAACAATTAAAGCTTTTGAATAACTTCAGAGTTTACCAAGATTGTGAATTTTGATGGCTGCAATTTGTTTATTTCTAGAGGCTCTGATTGTGGTGCCCAATTTCCTTGGGTAAACTTCTGGAGATAATAACTTCTGTTTGTGTTCAAGTTTCTCTTGGTAGCATTACACAGTAACTGTGTTAGAGGAAAGTTGGGAGCTCTTATTTTAGTATTGTGAAACAATTCGATATTTCCTTTTTCCAGTCCAGCTCTGTAGCAGATCAGATAAGGGAACTCTGTCCCTCAGAGATGCTTCAATTTTTCCAGTCTTAGTTGGCCTAATATTAGTTGCTTCTTGTTACAAGCCCCGTTTTTCACCTGCTGTCTCTAGGCTGGTAGCTCTCAGACATTTTTGGTCTGTGGACTTCTAGGTGTTTTGCAGGAGAGATGCTGACTCCAGTACAGAAAATACCAGCTATTTGCAGTGATGGTCTTAGTTAAGTTTTGTGAACTAGTGCCTTGTGAGTAATCAAAATGACTTTTAGTTAGGTTGACAGGGCAAGAGCTTGGACACGTTTTGGGGGGCAGTCTAGATCTTTCCCACTTCTTGATTCCTATGCTGCATAGCATTTCATAGCATGGAGTGAGGGGTTAAGGTGAAACTCCCTCCCTCTGCCCCAAAGTGTTTGTTACAAAAGGAAAATACAACGGCATACTGTTAAAGTTCTGGCTCTCACCTAATCTCTCCTGAAGGTTTGTGCCGTTGATAGTTCTCCCAGTGCTAGCACACGCCATCTTTGCCCATAAATATATCTTTGTGCTTTCTGATCTGCCTTGCCCCAAAGGAACACACGTCTTGGCATTCTAGGCGTGATGTGGTTTAGGTGTCAGAAATCGAATCCATTTGTGACTTCGAAGGCATAGACCAAGTGTGTGAACTGTCTGTAGAAACAGAGCTGATTTGAGGGAGCTGTATAAAGGACGCTTCCGTAGAGCGGTTTTAGGTGTATTGTCATCCTGAAATTACTCATGTGGAGTTTCTGTATCACTGTGGCTGGTTCTATTCTTGGGAGAAAGGAGAGAATTATACTCTGATTTTTTTTCTTGTTTGTTAATTTTTTAAATCATTTTAGCACATAGTTTAACCATCAATTCAGTGCTGAGTTCAAAATTTATTCAAAAAGGGAGATATTGTCAATGCATGTTCTCTTTCCTGAAACTGTGATGGTTTTGCTCAGGCTAAGTTTCAGCCAGCTACTTCTCCTAAGTTCTTTTCTTGTAAGCACAGTGACATCTTGGTAGCAAGGAGATGTACATCTGAATGCCAGAGATCTGTTCTGGCCTATAAAGTCTTGATTTTTTTGCTGTTTCAAGTGATGCCACATGGAAGCAAATTCTTGATCTTGAGTATTTAGGGAAAAAGAGAGGTTTCTCCTGGCTGGCCTCAGGTTTTGCTGATCTCAGCACTGTTTTCCCATCTGTCACATTGTCCTTGATACAGTGTTCTCAGGAAGAAGCATGGGTTTTCATCTGAGGATAAGCTGGCTGAAAGTTCCATACTAAAAAAAAAAAAAATCTCTGCATCTAGCTTGGGCAAATTGGACACTTGATTTGTGGTGGTACCAATGCTGGTTAAAGTGTGAAGGAATGTTGGTTAGAAGTGTGAAGGAAAATGCGCTCATCTATAAATGTACTTACACCAGGAGAGTCCTAGCACAACTGGAGTTACAATGGTCTGTGTGGTAGTGTTTCTGGTTTGTTGTTTTTTTGTTTTTAACTCATATAAGCTATATCTTCACTACTAGAGTTTAGCAACACAGCTGTGTCAGTAAACTCTCTGTGTTGTCATCAAAACTGTGTATTAAGTGCCAGGGACTGTGGCAAAAAATAAAGGTCTGACAGAAGGCAGGTTTGTCAAATGAATAATGTATGGGTCAGCTCAGATATTGCCTGTACATCAGCTCCTAGTACTAGATTAGAGGTGACTGAAGGAAAAAATTAACTGAGCAACTTTTTACCTTCACTGAATGAGGGTGTAATGAACTAGAAGGAAAGGATTCACAAACATGGTGGGGTCGTGATTCTGAGCTTGTTTATTGATTACCCTCTCCCACTTCCCCGACTCAGTATGTCGCTCCCATAGGTTATTTGTCAGGAATTCCCTTGCACAGAGGAGATATGTAATCATTAAATAAGGTGACAAGTTCTCTTGGTTTCATGTAGCAGGAATCAGCTTGGATTCATGAGAGCTGATCTCAGAATAATTTACATTTTAATCTGTGTCATGCCAGTGAGATCTCTCGCTAGAGTTAAAAATGGCAGAAATGAGGAGTCATCTGTGGTTTCCGAGTCACCTCTCAGGAGTCTGACCAATTGACTGGACGTCTTTTTGCGGTGCAGCTTGTGGTGCATGTTGTTACTGGGTTTCTGCCCTAGTTATGTCAGGCTAATGCACAAAAGTAAACCTGGAGTCATTAAGCTGTACTTGACTGCATGTCATCTCAGCCTGTTTTTAAATGACTGCTGGGATTGAGATGAATTGTACAGTAGTCTGACATACATAGCCTTTAATTGTGAACTCCCAAATCCCTTCTTTTGGAAGGGAAGCCTTACCGGGCACAACACGTCAAGGCAGAGATGTGTATCATCATATTCTGCCTCTGACAGTGGCCAGCTGGAACCATTTAGGTAAAATGGACGCTCCCTGATGTATCTTCACGGTTCTTAGGTCAGTGGTTTTAGGACGTTCCTGAGCTACGTCTGGATCATTGTTTTATAGCCCATTAACTTAATGTTTTAACGTTGTCATTCCTTAAGTGATCTTGTTCCTGTGAAGGTTATGTTTATTAAAGATCCTGTCATTCTTCAAATAAATCACATGAAGAGCTATGATGTGTTGAACTTGGATGGACTTAGGTTGAAGTTAGAAGTTTCTAGCAGGCCACAAAACTTGGTCTCCAAAGGAAGTAAGGGAACCATGGGCAAAATATTACTGATTTTCTTAACACTATTTTAAAAAGTA
Organism: Chauna torquata; assembly: GCA_013399475.1. Classification (NCBI taxonomy): domain Eukaryota; kingdom Metazoa; phylum Chordata; class Aves; order Anseriformes; family Anhimidae; genus Chauna; species Chauna torquata. Next base: position 404,670 of record VXAL01014273.1, on the reverse strand, counting down.
ATACTATAACATAGTTCTCACTGCAACTTGCTGTTTGGGTACCATTTTGAGATTTATTTCCTGGCTACTTATACTTCTAAAGAATGGCTTTACTGAGGATGTTTTTTTGTTTATTGAGGGAATATTCTGTAAAGAAGATTGCACCCTGAGCAGTCACAGGATCGTTCTTGTAGTGCAGCTGTTCTCAACTTGTCTTAAAAAGAAAGCCTCCCAAAAGTGCATGTGCATTTACCTTCCTATCTTGTAATAATACTTGTCAGCCTATTTCCTTAAGTGATTAAGTCATGTTTTAGATCTGTTTTTCATGCGTCCCTTGTACCAGCTTTCTGTCTTAAAAACGAAACCCTGATACTGTGGTGGTAGTGGGGTTTCTTGTGCTTCATTTGTGCAGTTCCTGATGTTAAAACTTTATGCAGTTGTATTTAGTTACTGGGACGTGCACGCTGTAGACCATATTGCAACATATGAAGGCAGAGATTAAACTGCAGTGTATTTTCTGCCTCCCTTTTTGCCACTTCTTCCCTCTCAAAATTAACCTTTAAATGCATATAAAAACCTGATATGAAAGGCAAAGCTATAGAAAGGAATGGGAATAATACAGGGGAACAGAAATAGTTACAGAGAAGAATTTTGCTTTGCATTTTTGCTTCCAAGGGTGAGTAGAATGGCATGTACATAATTGCAGCATTTTTTTTTTTTTGGTCATGTAACAAATATTCTGGTTTTGTGTTGTTGTGATAAAGGCATCTGAGCAGCAGGGGATTGACTATAATGCCAGGTTATGAGAAATTTGTTTGACCTTCAACCTGGCCAGAAGTAGGCATACTGTCTTACAGATTTCTTAAAGCTTGAAGTAAGTTCTTTCTTTTTATGCAGTGTGTAAGAGATACTAGTTACTTTTTGTGGTGAAACTTACGATATATATATATTTAAGTTTACCAAGGAATGGGTGAGGCATCTACATGCTTGTCTGTATACAATATTGCAGTATAGCACTAAGGTTTGTGGAGAAATGAGTGGGTGGGGTGACTCTAAACAGCACACCAGGGAAAGAAGCTGAGTCATAAGATTTCTTTGAATATGGAGAAAGAACTAGGATTTCAAATACTAAGCATTAGTACTAACAAGCGTTTGTACTTATGCTGGATCTCTGAAGCCCCTTAAGTACAGCAGCCTTATTTACAAACAATTTCTACTTAGTTTCTGCAAAAGCTCTGTAGCAGTATGTTAAGCTGCGATGAATAAAATAATATGTAAGTCACAAAGTAGAGTGTAGTTTTAGGAGGCTGCAGTGAGCTAGTAGAGACTTATGATAGCAGCTGCCCTCGTCTTCCCCAGCAGGATGCAGATGTCTACTAGAGAAGTAGGCTCTTGAAGAGGAAGAAGGATCAGTAAAGTAATTGAATGGCAAGAGAGAAGTCTGGTTAATAAAAGGAATCAGCTGGCATGTGGTGCTAAAGAAACAAGCAGGGCTGTGAACTGCTGGGGACTTAATTTGTTAGAAATTTTCACAAAGGGAGAAGCTGTCTCATATTATGTATTTCATTTTTAAATAGACATTTATTTTCCAATTTTCCATTCTTTCTGAATCAATTGAATTGATCTTTTCTGTTCTCTCAAATTGTTCATCCCTGTTACAGCAGAGAATTTTGTTTTGCTCAGGATTTTCATTTTTCTCTGAAATAAGTTACCATTCTGAGACAGAGAGGGTTTTTTTCCCCCCCTTTTCATCTTTAAATGGGTCAGACCACAAAAATTCTGTAACACAGAGTTGTGAAACTGCTTTTGAGTCAGATGAAAGCTTTTGTTTGCTGTAGACTTAATGGAATTAGGTTGATAGTGAATTTTAAGAAGGTGTTAGTCTTTAATGACAGGCAGGACATGACAGGCATGTTCACCTCATACCTGACTTGCAAAAAAAAAAAGGTGTATGTATAAATTATATTCCTCACAAAATATTAAAACGGATCCAAACTGTTGTAATATTGGAATTGTTCAACAGATCTTGATGTTAGCCATTGATTGCTTCAGCCACGTAGTAATCAGAAGTACTACTTAATATATGTAAGACAGTTGATGTAGTCCTTGTGTCCACATTTTAAAATTATCTTGAAAGAAGTGCTGAAAAGATGCACAGAAGTATCTAGAAAATAGCAAAAATACCTTAGAGTTATGGTATACTCCTAAATTTTGCCAACTTGTAGTGCCAGTAATTATTATTTACAATCATAGTCATTTTGTTAATGGCATGCTTATGCAGGTAAAGCCATGGCTATACTAAATAGTTTATTCTGGAGCTCTGAAATAATTTGGTGTGGCTTGTGCTCTTTTTCAGTCTTGTTTCCTCCATGATAGGAGGGTTTTGCATATGTAGTGTATTAGTAAATTATGCTACTTAGATGTGTTTGGTTGAGAGACTCTCATGTACCAGTTCGTTTAGCTCATCAAAAAGAGAACTGAAAAATGATATTGATGCAGTGCCTAGAATCTAGAAAATTGTTTGAGGTAGTGGAAAAACACATGTCCAGAACCAGGGTACTGAGAGATGCAGTAGACAACACCACATGAAAAATGTGGAAGAGCACTTTAATGATGAATATGAGTACCCAATTTAAATAATATGCTGAAGGAAATGATGGATGCTGCCTTTGGTCAACTACACTTCATCAATTAGGAGTGGTGAGGCCTTTCTGGAAGACGTGCTGTAACCAGGAATTTGCAGCGATGAGTTGCGGTGGGATTTCGGATGCTTCAGGGCGGCACCTGCGTGCTGCCTTGCCCCGCACCAGCTGCTGCACGTGCCGTGGTGCAGAGCCGGGCAGCTGCTGCTCTTGGCAGCAGTGGTACTCACAGAAAGGACAGCCAGTGACTTCACTACGGCTAAGTACTGAGGGAAGCGGTAAAATTCTGTCGCCTTCTGCAGGAAGGCTGGATAGCTAATGTGATGTCTGCTTCTGTCTTTGAAGTACTTGAATATTTTTTTCCCGAGGAGTATGGTAGCTTGCATAAAAACTGGTTCTTGGATCAAAGGAATGGCTGTCAGTCTACCTTCCGATTGCTGTGAATGTCTGAGTGAAGCAGTGCTTTTAAAAAATGCATGATTTCTTGAGCTATTTCTGTCTTTATTCAACCGGCCTTCATAGTAGTGAATTCTAATTGAGCTAACAATAACACGAGATGGAAACTCATTTAAGTTGTTGTTGTTTTTAATATTGGCTTCCTGATCCTCATTAATCCAAGAGGCACACAACAAAAGAATGGGTTCTTAGGATAAATCAGTTCTCTCAGGTCAAACACGCTCTTGCTACGTTAAACTGTTAGTACGGACATACCTCTCCTTAGTAAGACGCAGCAGGTTTTGCGGGTAATAGACTGATAAGTTGTTGATTAAAAATCTATATACAGAGTGGACCCAACTGTTTATTGTGAATATAGGTATTTTGCCTTTGTGGACTTACTAACTTATTTAATTGTATGTATTTAAGTCAATCTCCTGTGCGTTATTAACACTGTTGAGCGTGATTGACCCATGTGAGGATTTCAGGGTGCAGGGTGGCAGCTTCCTTCTTCCTGGAGGAGGAGGTCTCGTTGCTGACTTTCATTGCTTTCATTGCTTGACGTTAGTTTTCTGGTAGCTTGACATTAGTTTTTCGGTAGCTTTTTCTGGTAGCTTCTGACTGGGTCAGCCGACACTGCTGTGAGAAAGCGCGGAGTGGGGATGGAGCCTCCCCTCTGCTTACGTTGGCTCGTTCGTCTTGGGGAACCTTACCATTAATCATTTGGCCCTCTTAAAATTCTGTTGATTTTGTTTGATCTTCAGCAATTTTCTTCTTGATCTTATGTGCACATTAACAGGATGTTGTATGTACACTTTTACTGGGCTTGAATTTTTTTAAGGTGCAGTTGTAGCCAGAAGGTAGTGAAGGGTTTTTTTCCCTCCTCCTCCCTCATTAGGAGCTTAATGAAAGCAATCATTGTAAACTCCTCTTGTGTAAGCAAAGCAACAGGGTCTAGCTGAAGACTTCATATAGTGCAATTTATTTTAAGGGAAGCAAGAGTAATACCATGTTAAACTATGAGACCTACAATAGAATAAGAAATTGAGATTATTGTACCCGTCTGTTTCATGAAATTGGGAATAAAAATTTTTTTTGTACAACATTCAAGTAGCGTTTTGCATGGGATGAAAAGCCAAGAGGACAAACTGCATTTTAGGGTGCATTAAACACAGCATAGCCAGCCAGTCAAAAGAGGTGATTCTCCCGCCATATTTAGCGTTGGNACAGGAGGCCGAGAGGCGGCCTCGCTGCGCTCGGCAGCGCCCTGAGGAGGGGACGCGGAGGGAGCTGCCGGTCTCCGCTCCCTGGTCGCCGACGGGGGACGCACGGAAGGGCGCAGAGCTGCGCCGGGGGGGGGAAGGAGCGGGCGTCAGGAGAGATCTCTTTACCGTGAGGGTGGCCAGACACCAAACAGGCTTCCTGGCGAGGGGGTTGACGCCCCGTGCCTGGCAGCGCTCAGGGGGCGTTTGGACAGTGCCCTCAGTAATATGCTTTAACTTCTGGGTAGCCCTGCAGTGGTCAGGCAGGTGGGCGTGATGGTCTTTGTAGGTCCCTTCCGACTGAACTATTCCACTCTAAAAGCAGACTTTTGCTCTCCTGAGCTGGAATAGTGTGAATACTTCAATTCATTTGATGCTTTATTTATGCATTGTACTTCTGTGGGGGGGAAAACGGTCCAACTTTTTATGTTGTGAAAGTTCATAGTATGTGGTAAGCAGAAAGGCTGAGTTTGCTTTTGTTTCTTTGCTTATACTGCCAGTATTCCTTTAGCTTCGCTACAGCTGTGAAAGACTGCATCACTGAGACCTCAGTGCCTGTTACTTGTCTGCTGAGTAACTTTTCTCATGTCTTTGCAGTCATCAGCGTTACTGTCCTGTTTCTTCTACCAGTACATCTCTTGAAAGCAGCCATACAGGCATCTTACAATATGCTTTATTTAAAAACAGAATCAAACCTTTCCAGTGTTAAGTAATCATGGTTTATACTGTAACGCTTACTTTACTATCATAGGCAGCACATTTTCTCACCCTTCAAATAAGAGAAAGATTGCAGTTAAAGTAGAACATACTCCAGGCTACTGAATCTATTTTTGGAGAATTAAAATTTATTAAAAGAGAGACACTTGTGTGTCATGCTCCTGTATTTGCTGTTGCAGCGATTTTTTGGAACAGGGTTGTCCTCACAGAGAGACAAACACTTCTGAGCGTTACCTGCTAAGTTAAAAAAAAGCAATGTTGTATATGGGACATAGTAAATTGGATTTTAATTGGTTGTGTGGTCAGTGCAGTCAATAAAAAAATATAAAGCCTTATATATAAAGCAAACTGTGCATGGCTACTGCTGCATAGCATAGCTGGAAACTACACACTATGTGAAACAGTGGGACTACTATCTCTTGTTATCACAAAAGCCCAAATGTCCCAGCGTGACTGAGTGTGTGTCAGTTGCTCTCTGTCGGTTGTGCTTAAATCTCTGGATATTTGGCTGCATGCCATATTTTTGTTTGACAGCCCATTTGGATTTATAAAGTCATGTAAGATTTCTAAATTTGACTGTGACACCAATACCAATACCTCGAGGACCCTAAATTTTGTTAGATTTGACATGCTTGAGTATCAGTGAAATAAAATGCATGCCTAAGAGGTCTTGAGATTTGTATAATATTGTCCAGCGTCTCTCTTAACAAATGGATAAAAGTGGTGAGATTTCCAGGAAGGTAAGGTGAAGCAAAGAAGCCCAGCAGAGCACAGAGACATCTATGTACTTGTTGCAGTTTAACTCTTGAAAAGTCCTGTGCTCGCTTTTTAAAGCTACAATTAAAATTTTGTAATGAATTTGTAAGGAAACCAGGTGCTAGTAATGTGAAACAGTTATCATTTGACGTGGTGTAAGGTCTGTTCTTCAAATATTTACAGAAAATGTCATTTGATGTTGTTTCCTTTTTTTCACTTTGCAGATGTGGGTCTTTGCAGTTCTTTCCGATCTCACACAGATGTTGTCATTGTCTATTGTTTGCAGAGTGCTTGTTGGTGTAGTTTTACTAGGCTAAAAAGGGAACAGTTTGTGTATGTTCTCATAGCTGCATGAAGTACATCTCTGCAAGACAAAGGACCGTCGCTGCTTTTTTGGCAGGATGTGGCACAGGTTCTTCAGTAATACAGTTTTGCTTCAGGATTGGTAGGATCCTTCAGTCTTGAGGCCTTAAATGATGTTCCTGACAGTGCCACTGCATTCCCTCTGGTAATAAAAGTGAAATAGCAGAAATAAATATATTTATTCAATTTTATATAATAAAGAAAACACTGTGAAGCAAAATGTCACCATCAGTAGTCAAGGGTGTGGATTGCCTTCTTACTGCAGCTGGCAGTTCTTTCCTAATTTTTTTAAATTGCTGATGATAAATTCATACAGAAACCTGATCAGGGAAAAAAAATGTTTACTATAAATTTATGCTAATGGCTTATTATTAATTGATTGTCTTCTAATACATATGCTAGTAGATAAAGTTGTTTATGACTTGCCTGTACATATATGTGTATGTGATTTGTGCAGAACCCGGAACATTTCATAAGCCAGTGCTAGACTATTTTTAATTTAAAGAAGCAGTTGAGAACTAGCTGGAGGAAAGTCTAGTTTTGCAAGCCTAGACACTGAGCAGATCTTAAGGACAATTATTTGCTGTGATTCTTTAAATGTTATGTCTGTAATCCATGTGGTCTTTTGGATTAGACGTAACACAGTTGTGAGCAAAAAATGAGTGTAGAGAGACATTTTCTTGTCTTCTGTTTATTTTCTTTGTGTATTCCTGTAATACTGTAATTTTGTGTTTCCATATTTTTATTCTCTCAAATAAATGTTTTAATTCCAACTGGATTTTATTCTGTTTTAACATGAAATCCAAGGAATTAGGATTTGTAGCTTTCTGAGCAAATCCTGCTTTGTTATGTTAGCGTAGCCATCTTTCAGAATGAATATGCCTAGTGGTTGTTAAATATACTATTATTATCAGAGGTAATATGCCTGAAAGAATCCAGCTTTGTTTTCAGGGTTCATCTTGACTTGGCAGGGATCGTAATCAAAGGGGGAGATACAGGGAACATTTCAAATGTTGCTGTGATGCTGGAGGTATGTCATGTATGTTGTGGGGAAATTGTACTTATTTTCCCACCTGTCTCTTTTCAGGAAAAAAAAAAAAATCCTGAAATGTGAAAATACCGTAATTTTCATTAAACATTGTTTTACATGACATTATGTTTTCAATAATTAGTAATGAGAAGTTGTGCTTTTCTTAAAGGTAGGTTTCTCTTCCATTCACACGTGACGAAGTCGAGGCATAAAATTCTCTTGTCTGAGGAATGACCTATGGGTTTTTTTTTTTTGATCTCTTAGGGAATCAGTCCTGTATTTGTAATTTCAGTTTTACAACCTCTTCTTAGTGCAGATTGGTGCGGAGAGACTATTACAAGTAGGCAGTTATCATAGTGCAAAAGAAAAACAACAGAAAGTATTTGTGATCTGTTAAAGAATGGAAATAGCTGGTGGGTGGGTCTTGTTGCTGCCTTCATGCTGTTACTTTGTCCTTTTATCTGAAAGTAATCTGATTTTAAAACTACCTAATATATGCTTTTCATCAACTGTGGTAGGTCAGTTGCAGGATGAAACGGTGAAGTTATCGTCTCTGTAGCTGGTTACCTGAAAAGTGTGCTTATATCTTCCTTGGCTAAAGACGTGGTTGCTTCTGTTCTTCATCTTTTAATTGTTGTCCTTGGACCAGCCCAAATTGTTTGTGTTAAAAGTCAGAATAACTCAAAAGTAGCATAAAATCAATATTTTTTAATTCATGTGTGACATGATTGAATACGATCAGGTTTAATGACGTTTGCAGTGAATGAGCCAATATTTTAATCAAGGGTCAAAGTATGTGGTATTAGATAAGAAACTTTAACATATAGTGGTTGTGGTTGATTTGTTGCTAACCTTACTGACATTGTATGAGTGTAGAAATTACTAATTTTCAGGGTAATATCCCTTCTTTGTAATGACGGTATAATCTGTGCTCTGTCAGCTTCAACTGTCTTTTGTGTCTAGCAGAAGTAGCACTGTCACCATTTTTCGTGCAGGATTTCCTGTTCTTCTCTATCTAGATTAGAGTTCTAGAAGTGTGTTTTATGGAATTCACTTGTAAGAAGTTTTTATTGTTGTTAAAATGGAGGCATATGTGTTTAGTAACAAAAGCTTTTGTATGCTCATTTATACTAATAATACTTGTCTATTTTGTACACAAGTGAAAAAAAAATATATGTAAATATACAGAGGAGTGAATGTACTTGGTTGCAGAGGCAAGTATTTTAGGGAACAAAAATTGCTACCATGAGACAAGTTTTATTTCTTTGAAAAAGATGGATCAGGTATTTGGTTTTAATGTTTCCAAGTGCCTTATTTAAGTCCTTGTTATTGGTGACAAAGTTGGTTTCCTGTGAAATGAGTTGGGGGGGACTGTATTTCGGTATGAAGTTACAGCAGTATTGGTGCAAGAAAGTCAGGACGTGGCAAGTGTTATGACATAGGCATAAGGTGCTGTCTGCAGGCTCGTCTGCATCGTGCTTGTAGCTCCTGCGCTAAGAAATAGGCTTTGCTGCCTACTTTGCATTTGTTACAGAATGAATATGGGTAAAAGCATGTACCTGGACAGTCACCGCAGAGCAGCTGAGGCATGATGACTTATGTCAAAGACCTAATATAAAAAAGTATTTTTCTTGACAGCATTAATTGGAATAATTTATCCGTGTTAGACTTGCCCATATGTGACATTTGTACAGTATGTGGCTTTGGATATAATTAATGTGCTCTTTAATTTGTTCCTGTAATGTAAGATAATGATCTTAATGTGAGTTCTTAGATTCTGTATTTCGTGTTTTAAAAGAATAAGAAACACAGGTAGCATTTAAGTTTGTGATGGCAAGCTGTAGTTTAACTGTCAAGGATGGTTATTCCCTGTATGAATGCCTTTGCTGTACTCTCTTTATCTTCATGTGTGTTGTTATACTGGCCTCATACTTCTATTTTTGACATGCTTTTTTTTTTTTCCCCTCCTACTTTTCCAGGTGAAGCAGGAGCTGTAGAAGGAAGACCTTGTGGCTTGCAATCATGCCATTCCCTTTTGGCAAGTCCCACAAGTCTCCCGCAGACATAGTGAAGAACCTGAAGGAAAGTATGGCAGTTCTAGAAAAGCAAGATATCTCTGACAAAAAGGCAGAAAAGGTACAGTTGGAACTTTCCAGTTGCTAAACAGTAATTGAATGGAGGAAAAAAAAAAAAAATTTATAGCTGTTTATACTGAACCAATTAGGATTTTTTAATACTCTGATAAAGGACAGGTTATTGTGTACCTTTGAAATGGTGTGTTTCACGTTGGTTGGCTTTGCTTTTTTATACCACTGGCAGTTGATACAGTACTTAAAATAATTTGTCTTGGAATTGTAGGACTTTGCAGACCTTAATAAGCAGCTTACAGCCATACAGTGTTCTGGTGCTTGTGTCCACTGTAGTGCCTTTGCCACTGTACAATAGTTCTGTCTGTGCTTGTCCATGTGAATGGTCACAGAGCAGAGTGGCTCTGTTACTGAAACCAAGGAGCTCTGTGTCTCCGTGGCTATCAAGAGTATATATTTTTACCTTTTCTTGAGCCCACAGGAAAATGGTGTGATATAAAGTTCTTGTGCTACTGCAGTTTCCTTTAGATAGGATGGTTTGCTACTTCAGAATCTGTACCTGTCTCTCAGGATTTGTGCCTTGCAACAGTCGTTTACTTCTCAGCTGGTAGTCTTGATAGCTTCACTAAGAATTAGCTGCAGATTCAGCCAGTGTGCAGCCACATCCTACCTGCTGACTCGTCTGACAGGGGTTATTTAGTGTTTACGTGAAGTTTTTCCTGATAAACTCAGCACCAGGACATAGATGTCAATACTTCAAAAAAACAAAAAACAAACAAACAAAAAACCCCCTCAAACTAAAACAACAAGACAAGAAAATGAAGCACTCCTTCACCCCCAAAGTCCACCAGGTTTAGAAGCAGGCTATGATACCCTCCTCAGATCCTCACCCAGCATTGTTTAACTGTTTTGTGCCAGTCTTGGCATCCTTACAGAGTCAAGTGTAGGAATTAGTCGCAATCTTTTCCATCCTCACCAGTTTTCTAAGCACAGTGTGGCCAGCCTATCTACATCCAGTTTCACCAAGGTTTGGCACTACTGCTTAAAGTGTAGGAGAATCTGGGTCTTAACTGAATTGCTGTCTTTATCTTGATAGTCTCTAGGATCAGCATTTTCTACTAAAGTGCCAAGATGTGGTATGTTCCAGGTCTCTTGCAGTGTACCGTAGTATTTTTTCTCAATGCTTTTTCTTTCTTGCTAGGACTAGTGCTGTGTGGTCCTGTGCAGAGTGCATGCTCTTGTCTTGTTCCAGTTCTTTTTCCTGGTTTGTGACAGAGCATTAACATAAAAGCTGGGAGGGTTTTCATTTGCTGCTGCTTTCTTCTTTCTCTATTAAAGACATCTGTCAGGAGAGGAGTAGGTGCATTCTGAGGAGTCTGAGATGAGGCTTGGCACTGCTTCCTTCATATCAACCTCATTGTTAATTCCTGGAGATGTGGCTTGATGTTGAAATCTGTGCTTTTTTGTGTCATCTTTTTCTTTTTGTGTAGACCTCTAATAGGAAACAGGCCAGATTCATTCCATTGTGCGTATCATGTGCCTTGTTCTTGACGCTGTAACTACAGATTATTATGTACAATTTACTTCTTGCTGGCCTTTAATCTCATACCTCCGTCTTCCTTAAAGACCTCATTTATGAGTCTGCTTTGACAAGAAATAATGTAGTAAGCCTGTAGAGTTTCATCCTGTGTCATATAGGATGCACTACATTCTGCTTGAAGGAGAAGAGGGGCAAACCATATTCACTAGGTTAAATGTGAGGAGGGTTGAATACTGACATTCACATTCATTACTGAGATGGGTGGTGCTGGCCTCTGTCATCCTCATTATTTACAAGGGACACCACTTGATGAATCTGAACTTTCACAACACCTGTCCCCATGTGTCCATACACAGATTCTTCAGGAAGTAACTGTTTCGTTGGCAAGCCAAGACCTCCATGAAGGTAACTGTGGTTGTAGCAGTTTGTTTGGGGTTCTCAGATTGTTTTTGCTGGTTTGATAGACAACGTTCTTCGTTATCTTACAGGCCAGTCATCACATCTTTGAAGGTGCAGCTCTGATTTAACACCTGGAATTCATGCCCTCTTCTTGTCCAGTCTATTAGTTTGATCCAGTGGTGTGCTTTTGTAGCCTGTCAAATAACAACAGTGATCTTTCAAGGCTAAGTAGCATTGTGCATGTTCAGTGTTGATTACTTTTTGTGGTAGGGACACCCTTTTGGGTGTTAACTTTTGTGTGTGTGGTTACTTGTCCTACTCTACTTTGTTTCTTAAGTACACACAGGTGCATATTTTCTTTACTCTTGAACATACTAAATTTGAAATATGTATATAAATTAGACTAAAAATACTGCAGCACATGTTGAAGTGAACTGAACATTTCAAAAATTAATCATTGTTTTAAGTATTTCTTCTACAAAATTAAATTCATTGTAAATGCCCTTTTGTTTTATACATTATGTCTGGGTGAGGTTCCAAAGACAAACCAGTACTTTTCTACTGCAGTACAACAGTGGTTTGTTTTTAACATACAGTTCAGGGTAGTTCCTACCATGCAGTAGCAGCACAATGCTGCTATGAAAATGTTTAGTTTGCTTTTGTGCAGAGGATGCTCTTTGACAGTTTCCAAGCACATTTGGAAATACAGATTTTTAAAAGGAATTATATGAATAATTTTCCCTAGAAATTAAAGTTGTAGTTAATTATGGTTGAACAGACTACCTCAGATTCTTTGAAGCAAAAGATGTGAAACAACAGTAGTGGTCACAATGCATCTTGTTCAATTATGAAACATTCTGCCCTGTAATACTGCAAAATTTGTTTTATAAATAAAAATCCGAAGCTTGAGAAGTGAATTCTAGTTACACGTTAACCTATATCGTTTTGAACTGTGTGCATACTGGAGAAAACTTAACCAGGTAATTCTCCATGTCATTTTGAAACATTATTAAGGTTTGCAGCGCATACTTAGGAAATGAGATCTGAAGTGCCTGGAGAAGCTGGACTGTGTCTCACTGCTGACGGTCAGCCTCCTGTACCATGACTCTGGGTGATTGTTGAACGCAGCCTGTTACTTAGGATAGAAGCTATAGCTTGCTGTCTTTTACTATTTTTTGAAGGGTAACTTCAGAAACTTGAAATGACAAGTGCTTTATAACTGAGAAAGCGTTCATCACGTGTGCTGTTAGTTTTCCTTTTCTTGCTTTTTTTTTTCCTCCAGAAATAGGGGGCTGAAAGGGAGGGGAGGGGAAGGGAAAATCCTTTCTACCCTTGAGTTAGCACATGAGTTAGTATTTCGTTCTCATCTCTTCCTCCTCTTTGGCTTACCTCAGCATCTATTTTTATACTGCCAGTTCATTTAGTTTGTGGCACACATTTACTGTTGTGAAGGTAAATATTTACTTGTGTAATAGACTTGTTCTTCCCTACCCTCTGACCTTGGGTTAACCTGCTCCTAACAGCTGCAGTTTTGGCTTTCTGATAATTGGTTCAGCCACATTGTTAACCTGTGCAGGTTGCCTGTTGCAAAAAGAAAAAACAAACCAACAAAAAACAAACAAACAAAACAAAACAAAAAAAAACCCAAACCCACAGATTTTTGGCTGAAATGAAATACAGAAAGACACGGTCAGTCTCTTCTCTCTCTCTCTTCCTGAATTTAACCAGTTCAATACAGTGGGCAGTATATTATATGTATGGGAAAATGCAATATGCCGTTTTATTTGATTCAGCTGTCAGTGTAATTTTATGTCATGATGCCGTAGGCATAGATCAGATTTCATTCAGCGAGTTACCAGTGAAATTTACAAAGCAGTGAAATTTTAAATTTTTTATGCACATGTATGCAATTCATTTGTGGTTGAAAGAAAGCTAAAGGTTAAGTACTCGGCCTTGTGTACTGCATGGGGTTGTTACTCAAAGGATAAAGCTAGGGGCAAAGGTTTTTTTGTTTTGTTTTGTTTTTTTTTTGTAGTAGTGAGTGAGAAAACATGCCTCTCTTCTAATTGAACTTAGCTCTTTAATGATATCTTCATGACAGATGTCTGCTGAAAACTGGTGTGATCATTTTTTGCCTTTAAAGTTATGGCATTGATGTAGATAATCATATCTTTTACAGAACTGTAAGTTTTTCTAAGAGTTTCAAAATCCAATCAATTTATAGAATTTTTAAAGTGATGTTGCTTATGATAGATATTGCTTTAGACAAAACGATCACTAAATACACGCTCAAAACAATAGGTAGTTTACTTTTTTTAATGAATGTTTTCGTTAGTAATGCAATTTATGCAATTGCATTGTTGGTACGGATAGCACCCCTAGCCGTAGAACCTGCTGAGCTCTACTGTTCTCTAAGTAAAGGCAACTGTTTTTTCATAAAATAAGTACTGCAGCTGTACAAATCTAAATGAAGTATTTGGTAGTTTGGGAATATCTGTGAAATACCCTGGAGAATGGAATAAACAATAGTAGTTTGTAGCTGTAAAGACCTGCAACAGATTCTGGTGTGCCAGTCGTACATGTGATTTCATGGTGTCTTATTTTTAAATAACACCTTCCTATCACTGAAAAAAAACATAGAAAAATAAGTACTTTCTTTTCCTTACTTTAAGTTTTACTTCTATAGTCCGACTTATCCTCAAACCTTATTGATTTTCTGGCACCACTGAATTTTAAATGTGACTTGTCACAATTTTTCTCTAGAACTCTGCTCCATGGTTGCTTCTTCTCAGTACTGAGAGTTTATGTAATATACATACACACTCTGTATATATAAAATATACCCTGCTTATATAGATTGTTTTAGAATATATATATATATATGTCATGTCTGATTGTTAAGTCCACTTTCATTTTGATCTTGAGTTTTTTGGATGAATTTTGTTGTGCATTTTGATTTTCTGTAGAGATTTTTTTTCCTGTCAAAAGAAGGTAGCACACTGGGCAATTATTTAGATCTCTGTATCTTAGGAAATCTTACAAGTAATGGTAGCTAGCCTTTTCTTGTCTGTTTTGAATTTTTTAATTAGTTTTTCACTTAACTCTTGACTTGATATTTAATGTAGCATTATATTTTCAGGTGTAGCTGTCTAAATTCCATTCTGCATCTCAAATCACAAAAATAGTTCTGCATATTGAATATCTATAATATGTTAGAGTTCATGGAAATAGGAGAGTGGAGAGAGATTCTGGAACAAGTTGATAAGAGTTTACTTCTAGTTCTTTTGCTGTTGAGTTTTAGAGTAGAAGAGGAGGGAATATAGAAATGTGATCTTCTGTGAACGTATCATGCATCAAAAGACCTTGGTTATTGATAAAATACTTTCAGAAAACCTCATATTTCTATATTTGTGTGTATCCAGAAATTATAGTATGGCCTAAGCTGAAGTGATACAAGCAGGTCTATTTCATGATTTCATCATGAAAATGATCAGATATTGGCACAGGTTGCTCAGAGAGGCTGTGGAGTGACCACCTGTGGAGCTGTTCAGAACATGGCTGAGCATGAGGCTGATCAACCTGATAGGACTTTGCGGTTGGCCCTTCCTCGAGCAGGAGGTTGGACACTGATGGCCTCCTGAGGTACCTTCCGACCTAAGCTGTTTTGTGATTGTGTATTTTACCATTTCTTACCACTGAAGCGGTGTGTCGTTCCAAGTTCAGGTGAAGCACATGCGGACGGTCTTGACAGTTGTGAAGACCATGAGAAAGTAAATTCAGGTCCTGGTGTCTATTCTTGCAGTTGTACGCTCATGTTAGGGCAGAAGGCTTCTTTTAAAAAAAAAAGCACTCAGTGTTTGGAAACACTGTGTATTTTTTTCTATTGTTTTGTGTTTCAGTTGTTAACAATGTCTTGGGGTGATGCTGAGGGAGAACCTTTAAGTCTGTTTATTAAAGTGTGGGGGGGGTGTTGTTCTGTTTTCTGGACTTTTGGTATGAATTCCACTGGCATTCTTCTTAATTGCAGGCATGTCGTCAGTATTGCCACTGTTTTGTTTAAAATAGATAGCTCCTTGAACCTCAGCATTTGTTCTTCCTTCATCTTACTTTCTAAATTAGTGTGCAGGGACAAACTACAGTAGAAAAGAGGAAGACGTGATAAAGAACTCTTGGTAGCAGTGCTTCAAGGGCATCTCTCTGTAGCTCCATGTTTTACAGACGTTCCTGTTCTTTTCCTGGTGAAGTTGTATTTCTACTGAATTTTAAAGAAATAATGTGGTTATAATATGGTGAGCTGGCTTTCTCATTTTACATCTTTAGGAGATGTCATGAGTCTAAGCAGTCAAACCAAACACCTGCTTCTTGCTGTCTTACTAACAGTGTGCAGAAAATCCTTTGGAATTTCATTAAAGGAGAAGACAACTGGGAATAGGAACCAGAATTAGTGAGAAAATGGAGGCAGCGGACAGTGGAAAGTTGTGGAGGAGCTAAAAATGATATGGAGCCTCCTTAAAGGTCATAGAATCCTTACTTGCATACCTAGCAAAGCTGGAATGGCTTCGTCTTTAATAGTGCATGGGTCACGCTCATGTTAAGCCTCTCTAGATATAGCCCACAAATGAGAAATCTTTCTACAAGACAGACAATATCCAGAAAGGTATCATTCTTTCTCTTTATTAATTTTCCATGTGCTACCAAATAAATACTTTTGTTGGCAGGTTCATCTGATTACTAAAAATCAATGCACTTACAAGCCATTCATGCTTTTTAAGCACATGAAGGATTAATGTAATATACCTAAACCAGTTATTTATGATGATCATTTTCAATGTTTTATCTCCAAGCTATGCAAACATACATATTGAAAGTAGTTCTTCCCTTTTCCCTCCAAGATAACTGTGTTTTAAGATTCATAAGTGAGTGTTTAGAAGTGTTCTTGTTAATTTTGTTCAGTTTTACTTAATGAGAACTCTGCTCCCACTGCTAAACATTGCTCCATCCCAACACAGCAACTTAGGAATTCCTTGCACTGGCTTCCCAAAGTGCGTCAGACTTGACTGTCTTCTGTAAGATGTACTTCAAATGGGAAGGATCTGACACTTCTACTTGTCCCCTGTATTGATGTTTTCTTTTGAAAGACCCACTGTTTATGGGTCTGTTTGCCAGTTTGTTCTTGTATACTGAGATAACCTGAAGATTAGATGAGGTTCCCGTCAAGGTTTTCCTTTGGAAAGGAAAAAATTCATCCATAGTGACTGGAATGGGAGCGTAGTATTTGCTAGAAGACCTGATATGTTCAAAATCTGTAGAAGGAGAACATTTGGTCTCCCTGGGCAGTTCATTAGACAGGCACGTTTCTCTGTCATGTTTTCCAGTGTGATTCTGCTTACCTTTGTTTTACAGAATGGAAATTTTGCCTGGTTCTTTTCATACCATCACTATTCTTTAGGGGATTTTTGAATGGGAAGCTTAGAGGCACTAAAAAAGAAGAGATTTTGCTTTTGATAATGTGTCAACTAAATTGCTTGTGTCTTGCCTCTGCCCATTCTTTTTTTAATAAAATATAAGAGTTTTATTTGCAGAAAGATTATCCATTGTTTTCTTAACAGGTTGTCATTTCCTGATTTTTTTTTTTCTCTGTAATGGAAGTTTGCAGATGGCAAGAATAGCGTGTCCAGTTACAAAGACAAATGACATTGTCTATGCTTTAACTGTATTTTTTTTTTTCCTATTTTCTTTAGGCCACTGAGGAGGTTTCAAAAAACCTTGTTGCCATGAAAGAAATCTTATATGGCACAAATGAAAAAGAACCACAGACAGAAGCTGTGGCACAGCTTGCTCAGGAGCTATACAACAGTGGTCTCCTTAGTACCCTAGTAGCTGACTTGCAGCTAATTGATTTTGAGGTAAGAAAAGAAGTTTGATTTTTCATGTATTATATATGTTAAAATAAATACATCTGAATTCCTGTCACTTTAATTGGTTAAAATGTCTTTTGATCTACAGCTTTTATTTTCTGGCTGGGGCCAAATCATTAGAAAGAGGACTCAGTATTCCAAACTATCTAGAAAATTAAGCAAATACAGAATACGAAATCAGTGAATTTAGGCACATAAACTGCACAAAATTGAAGTAGATAAACCTCTAATCCTGATGATACAGTTCTGTTAAAATTCTGGTATAATCTGTAATTGTTGTGTGCACAAAAGGATTAATCACTTAGTACTGATATCACAGCGAACACAAGCTGGAATACTACAAGCCTGTAATACTCTATTCTCATCTTAATTAAGTTACTTTGAAAAGCAAATGATTATAACATTTTGAAGAATTTTAAATATTTAAGGTAAATCTGTTCCTTTTAGTAAGTCTTCAGTATTTCTCTCTCTTTAGAAGTGATGATGCAACCTTTTTTTTCTTCTTTCTGTTTCTATATTAAAAAAAAAGATCTTATCGATTACTTCAAAATAGAAACGCTTATTTGTATTCAAACGTATCTCTGTACAAACCTATATCTGGCATTTGTCACCACATCACATAGAATAATTTAGCTTCCCACTGCCATAGTGAAAAATCACCCTATTTAGTTATAAGAAATGGCAGTACAATTGGATTTTCCCATTTTCCCTGAGGTCCCACAAGAAATATGTGGTTGTCTAGGAAAGGAGCCAAAACCCATGTATCTCACTCCACAGCCTTGACCATAAAGGCCATACCACTTAAGGTTGCTTAAAGATGTTATTGTTCATAACCAATTTGTTCGTGATGCAAACGGACTTTGTGAAAGTCCTATTGTAGTATGACATTCCAAAAATAATAGCTTCCCACCCTGTTCTTTCTTCTGTCCTCTCCACCCCACGCATAACTCCCTCTGATTTGTTTTTAATTGTAATATGGTGGTATTTCTTTTCCTACCCACACAAATGTTTACACCAAACATAAAACATTCAGGTTGTTAAATAAGCAAGGAGACTGGGAAAGTTGAGAGTGAATGCTGAAATATGATGGCCTTTAATTGCCGAAGAAAGGAAATCATGAAACGTCATCTGGATTCTGCTGACCTCTAGATCCTTATCAGTTTGGTGTTTACTCGGCTTAGTTATTAGAGAAGGAAACCTTCATTATCTTCTGGTAATGAAGACTGATAACAATTTGTACAGGCTTGCTCTCGTCAAAGAGAACTATTCATTTTATTCTAAGGGGACTTGAAAAGATTATAAGTAGTTTCCTGCATTTAGACTTTCTGCTGCTTTGTTACACGAGGATATGACCGTTCCCCCTTGAGAGAGAACAAGTCATTCATGTTGCTTTCTAGGCTGGACCACATCTGCTTTTTAAGGATAGGGTCTGGCAGACTGTCCAACCATTGTTTTACCTAGAATTAATGTCAACACACCTGTGCTCCAAACCTGCCCTAGCTTCCCATCTTATTACAAAGTCAATCAGATGTTGGCTTTGATATCCCAAATCTCTATGGTTTGGGGTTTACTGCATTTGAAATGATTTTTCCATTGCTGAGGGAGATACAAACTTGATTTCCTATTGGTTCTTAAAGTTGAAGATTGAGTTTAGCATTTATTCCTTTTGGTGTACCACCAAAGCTTGAGGCCATTCAGAGATGAAGTAAATGTCATCTTTTTTTTTCTCAAGAGCTTCACTCTTCTTGAAGACGTTTTCTTGGTGGATGCTGAGCTAATAGAGAAGGACCATTTACTCTGACTCTTGAACTGTCTCAGATGTATTTGGATCTCAATATTATGGTTTAAAAAAAAAAAAGTTACAAAGGAAAAAAATAAAAAACAGAAAAGCAACAAACTTAATATTTTAATCTTGTAATTAGGAAACTGCCTGACTGTCCCAACCTTGTTGGGTGTAAAGGCCTGTTTAAAATGATATCCGTAGTCACCAAAACCATCTACTTACCAGTGTTACTAACTTTCCTTTCACTTATCTCCCTGCTGATTTGTGTGTCCGTAGGAGAGATGGCATCACATGCGGAACTGTGTTTTTTGTTCTTGCTTTTCTNTGAGACTTGCATTTTAGATGAATGGGTGAGTTCTCTTTGTAGTTTTATTTATTCTACTTCCGTAAGTTCCAATGTTAAGTTGAATGTTAACAATGTGGTCAGAAGTGCTCTACAGACAACTGATGGTGGCATTCCTAGAGAAGCAGGGACAATAATGGAATATTGAAGAAACACACTTTCAGGNAATGAAGAAAACAAAAAACAAAAACGCCTTTTGCATGAGGGAGCCTGAATCCTTCTGCCGGGAAGACAATGCTAGCACAGTTTCACTCTCACCTCTTGCGGTCATGACTATTGGCACAAGGTTCAGTGCCTGTTTGCTCTCATTAGCCCATGAGGTCACTTAGCAATGCATGCTTGTAACAATAACTAGATTTGGTATTACTGTGTACCACTATCAGTTCACTTACGTGAATAATAAGGAAATGTTGTTCTTGCTCGTGAATCCAAAGGAAATTGTGAGATCTAGAGCAAAATTGGCAATGTTAGTGAATGAGAGTTGATGACTATATTATGTGGAGTTTGAGTAAAGCAGTTTCTGGAAACACTGCTCTACTCATTTCAGAACAAAGAGTTCTCGTGTTGCTTTGGGCTGGCTTTCAATGGAATTATAATTGAGAAAACAAGCATTTACAAACAAACTCTTATATCCTGAAAACAACAGTCCCTCAAACTGTCCACGGTAATTCACAAACACGCCGTTTGTAAAACTACAGTCCTCCCACATTTTTGTAAACATTTGATTTTTTTTCTTATGCAGTCTCCTTTGTGTTGATTAGAAAACTGAAATAGTTTTGAATAATTGCTGTTGTTTTTTAAATGCTTGCTAATTAAATATAATCTGAATATGACTCAAAAGCTTGCTAACGTTACCCAGGGAATTTATAGTACCAGATAGTCAAGAAAAATGATCTACATATGGTCTTTCTATATAATGTTCAGGAATCCTTCATGTGGAGTTGCTCAACAGGCCTTTATTTGCAAGTTCAAACTTAGTACAAGTTTGCATGGGGTTTTTTGGATTCCATCTGATAACACGCAGTCTTCAAGTTGTCTTTATGGCAATCCAAGATGGAAAGTTAATTGCAGAAATTTGGCTTTTAAGTGATGCATGGGAATGACGGTGAAAAGTGCTTATATTTGTTATCAACTTTTTGTCCATACCAATTTGGCATCTTTAGCTGTGCTCTGACATGTTCTAGAAGAAAGAAATTAGAGGTGTATATATATTCAACAAAAAAAATGTTCCCAGTTCCTTTTATTCTGTCTGGTGCTATCACTGAG
>VXAL01014273.1:349801-383981 GCA_013399475.1 Chauna torquata | reverse complement strand
ATATAAATAGCCTGTGATCCAGCTGAAACATCTGGCTGGTACTGTTTAGAGTGCTTTGGCATATTTGAAATGGGTATAAAGAAACAATATTTGATCTAATTAAGATCAGAGTACGGAGGCTGACTGAACTGCAGAACTCACTGTGGTATGAATGCATGAGGTGATAATGTTTAATTCCTACTTGAATATTATGTATTTAACTGCTGATGTTTTTGACAGGGCAAAAAAGATGTTGCTCAAATTTTCAACAACATTCTCAGAAGGCAAATTGTTACACGAACTCCCACAGTTGAATACATCTGCACTCAACAGAATATATTGTTCATGCTGTTAAAAGGGTATGTACGCTGTGAGGCATAAATACACTTTTTAACGAAGTAAGAAGTTTTTAAATTCATGGAGAAGCACTGAGTTCTGAAATATTTTTTCTTCCTTTGCAGTATACTTGATTTTTTTTTTTTTTTTTGTCTAAGGGCCTATAATTCCCCTAAGTAAAGGAGTATTTGAGTAGTAAACACCAAAAATATATTTTTGCATGAAAAAGGACTGAAAATTGAGAACTGATAGTAACCTAAAATATTCTTACTGGGGTATTGCAGACATTCTCCTTTTGGTATACTATTTGATCCAATTGAAGTTATTTCCTTCTGAACTTACTCATTTATCGAATATTAAAGGTTGTTTTTTTTTTTTTTCCTTTAACCACTGTCCTTACGCGTTTGCTGTCCTATCCCCTGGTCTTAGTTTGTCTTAGACATTTTATTCGTAGTGATTCATACTCTTGTAGTCACACAAACGCATCAACTCAAACTTGACCAAACAGAGTGACTCAGGGCACGTGGTGCATGCCAGACTGCTCTTTCTTTCTCTATTCTTGTATTATTTCTGGCACTGGGCGTTGGAGAATCATGCCTTACTGAATACATGGTTGCACATGTAGAGATATGGATCTCAAACACGAAAGCAGAAATGTGTTGTTAGTGTTTTCTTGTTAAAATAAAATTAAAAAAAAAAAAGGGAGAGTGTGCTCCATGTAAAAAGAATTGCTCACATTTCTATTAGTATAAATTAGGAAAGTTCTGAAAGTTGCAATTCCAATGTGTTATTTTAGGATAGAAAAGTTCATCGGTATTAATAAACTATTCTTGACATGTAGCTATTTCAAGTATTAATTTTATAATTTGTATTAAAACTGCTGGGTAAGCTTACTTTAGTAAGCTTCTGTGGACTGCAGCTGAGAAGTACTTATTCTACCTACAGCGTTACCTAGAGGATGAAGGAATGGGACATGCTTTTCAGTGAGATGTTACGTCAAGTAGCATTGAGATATGAGGATAATCAAATATGTTTTTAACATTTAAACGGGAAGCGTTATTTTGTTTTTCCTTTTCCCTCCTCCTAGTTCATAGTTACTACTAGGAGATGCTGACTAAGTTCAGAGTGAAATCTGCCAAATACATGCTGTATTAGGCTAGTTTAACATTGGAAGATGTATGGTCTGCCAGAGGTGCTTTGATTTTTTTTTTTTTTTTTCCTGTGTTACAGCTGTGATTCTGGGAAGAAGCAAGGTTTAAATGTTAGAAGGACAAAAGGATTATTAATTGTGGTATAATATGAAAGAGAATATTGATTCAGTACCTCCTCAAAACAATTTACAAGAAGACAAATTTGAGATGCAGAGAGGTGGAACTACTTTCTCAGCATGCTCTCATTGATACGTGACTGAATGAGGGCTGCAACACAGTTGTCCTAATTCTTAAGTCTGTGTTGTTCACTCTTCGGAGAGGATTATTCTGACAGGGATTGTTGAAACATATTCATAAGTCAGGATGTTTGAAATGGGCATTTAATTAGCTTTAATGACTTAAGTGTTACATCTGGTGTCTGAGTCAAATTTATGCAAATTTAAACTATGTGGTAAGTTACAAAAAATCCAGTAGATTCCAAGTCTTCATGACAAGTTAAATAGGAAAGTATTACAGCATTTAATGTGAAAATTAATTTATAAGCAAATGTTTTTGTATGGTAATTTAGTTAGTGCTTAGTACACACAATGATGCTTTGCTCCAGAGTTATGCTGGTGCATTTAAATTAACTTCTGATGAATTAGGACCAAGGCCTTTTTAGGTGCCAGGTGGGAAGGCGTATAAGAGACTTTGCTACAGAAGCAGATAGGTAACAACAGACACAACTTTTCTGTGGATTGGGATAGTCTATGTTGCAACGTGCTGAGATCAGTTTTTGGATCAGAAGGGCAGTCCCATATTCATCCAGTTTCCTACTATTAGCATCCTTGGGAACACAAGGAGCTAGCAGCAAGTACAGAGATGTATTTCTATCAAATGTATCTTAGACACACTGTTGTGAAATTTTGGCAGCTGCTGTTGGCATATGCTAAAATCAGCTGAGAGAACACTGTAGTATTTGAGCAAGAAAGCCTGCCAAGACAGTGTAGCGACAATCTTTGAATGAAACCATCGCTGACGGCTTCATCGCTTTCATCAAATCAGTGATGGACGTGTTCCAGAAGGTCTCCTGTTAGAAGTTGCAGATGCTCCACTGGAGGCAATAAAGAGTCAGGCACAGAGAAGGTGTTCAATGTTGTCCTTAAAATCAGAGGACGCTGTTACCAACATCTCAACCTGGAAGGAAGCCTGTGATGTGTAGAGTAGCCACCAGTGATGCTGAAAAATGGTTTAATGAAAGAGTGGCCATGAATTAATGTCCAGTATTATTAACCATTTAGCTTCAAAACTCGTATTAAGGATAGTTTTATGTAAATTGTTGTTAGGCGTAAGCAAGCAGCTTTCAAGACAGGGATCACTTACTGCTTTTCCAGATGTCTGCAATTGCACCAATATGAAAAAAGAAAACTGACTTTGAGTATGAAGAAAATATTTTTATTTAGTCTTGTTTTCATTTTATGAAAGTAATTTATATTGGCAATAATTTGGCAATAAAGTGGCAATGATTTCAGTAATATTTCAGAGAAGTATCTGAAAGTGAAATTTAATGCAGAAATAAGTACTTTTAATTCTTTGAATTCTTGTTGACATGATAGCACTGAAAATTGTAATTAGCTGTGTAGCATTGCAGTGGTAACTTTTGAAAGTATTTATAAAGAATATGTGTGGTTTTTTGTGTGTGTGTTTTTTTTTTTTAAACAGGTACGAATCTCCAGAAATTGCTCTAAATTGTGGGATAATGCTTAGAGAATGCATCAGACATGAACCACTTGCTAAAATAATCTTGTGGTCAGAACAATTCTATGATTTCTTCAGATATGTGGAAATGTCGACATTTGACATTGCTTCAGATGCATTTGCCACATTCAAGGTAACTTACGTATCATATTTTAATCATTTCTGTAGTTTTCCACTACGTGAACTGAGAAGTTGTGTTGTACTCTTGAGCAAAGCAGGCTTAGAGAGAGGAAAAAAATGTTGGTATGATGCAAATGGGTAAGCTGAACATAGTTCTTCCCTATATCTCAGAACGGAAGACCTTTCTTTAAATATACATACTCTGTTCCCAGTAATTTTTATTCTTAGAAAGTAAGATTTAAATTATCATGGATTAACTCAATACATGCACACTTTCATGCCAGGGGATTTTAAATCTGTCTCTCCAGCTATTGAAGCAAGTGAACTCGTTTCAATTGCATTATATTTGTGTATTGAGTATATTTCGTAATGATGCTGCTTCTGGAGAAAACAAGAAAACAGGAAAAAAAATACAGTTACAGGACTATAAGCTTAATAGTCATCAGTATTAAATAGTGTGTCTTAACCTTGCCTGTGTATAGTTCTGTACAGAGCATAGCATTGATCCATAAATGTCATTCTTCAGTGATAATTGAACAGGCCTGTGTGAATTAACGTAACACATAGCAGACTTTTCCTAATTGATGCCAAGGTGCTTAGCAATGTGCAAGGAACTGCATTTATGTCCTGAATTTCTTTGTTTAATAAAATAGCAAAACTGTCTATTGGATTTCTTACATGTACTCACAGTTTATTCAGAATATGTATATAGCATATAAATATTTTAGTGAAAATATTGGTTTTATGCTCTTTTACAGGATTTGCTTACAAGACACAAGTTGCTAAGCGCAGAATTTTTGGAACAACATTATGATAGGGTGAGCAAATACATTTTATTATTCAGAATTTTCTAGTGCTGTGCATCTTCTTACCGTAAGAAGAATTTTCTTTCCTTGTTTAGATTCCTTTTTGGAAGTTTACATACAATATTAAACCAAATGAACTTAAAGTAATTTCTGCCAAAGTGGTAAAATTAAGATCTTACTCTTGAATGTAAAAAAGTGTAAAAACAAGAGGCTAAGGCAAAAATCTAGTTCTGTGAAAGTGTGTTTTTTTCCACTAGAGGGAACCCTTTCCTAGTCTTTTTCTCTTGTCTGTGTTAATGCGTGACAACCCAAGAATATAAGATAAGCCTCCTCCACCTGCTGGGGACTCCTGAAATCACTATAAACAATGTTCAGTACCAGGAACTACTATAGTTTAAGAAATAATAACTACTTCCAATGCGTTGCAGTCTAAACATTAAAACCTCCTACAAGAGTAAATACTTTTTTTAAAAGCATATACGATGTTTAAGCAGTACTGACTTACAGGAAACTACTGCGATTTCAGATTTGGTTTAGATTTTTGTTTATGGATTTCCATCTCCTACAGTTTTTTTATAATAATTTGAAAGAAGAGCGCTTGTGGCACTTGGAAAGGTTATAACTGTTCTCTTTATTCTGTGTTTAGTTCTTCAGTGAATATGAGAAGTTACTTCATTCGGAAAATTATGTGACAAAGAGACAGTCACTTAAGGTAAGGCAATTTTATTTTCTTCTTAGATGCAAAATTAGAGAATGCCTTTAATTTCAAGGTGGGTTGACTAATTGAAATAACTTAAGTAACTGTCTAGGATAATATTTATTTTACCTTTTTCATATGTTTAAATTCTGGGGATCAATTAATTTCCTTTAGTCGAGTCCTGCCATTATTTAGTATCCAGTACAAGACATTTCTCTCCCCATGCAGAAATGGCTATGTGCAAGAGTTTATTTTTGTTGTTTTTTTTTTCCTTCAACAAATCTGGACACATTTAAATAATTTAATAAAGAGGCTCATGTGATGTGACTTCAGCAATACTAGTCTTACATTCAGGTTAGTCAGAAATATTGAACATAAATATAATACATAAGCTAGCTTATAGCAAAGGTGGTACTTGTGGGGAATATCATATTATTCCTGTAATACAGGAGTGCTCCTTGTAACAGTGCTCCCCACAGCAACAGGTTCTGTGTACTTTTGAGAGCTTTGCTGTGTTTTGTTTGCTGGCATATGTTCTTAGGAGGTAGGGGAAATACGTGTATAAAATCCGCTGAAGCTTCAGCCTTTGTTTTGCATCCGTTCTGGGCAAAGAAGGTAGCAAAAGAAGTACAAATATTTCTCATTTGAAATACTAACTCCCTTTCCTTACCAAATTCTTGCAGGTGATATATAGCTTTGTGTAAATAGAAAAAAATAATGAAGTTGTGGAAAAAAGGAATGACAGACTTTTTCTTTAAATTCCAATTCATAACAAAGGGGGGAATAAAAGGATATTTTTCAGTTGCATGTTGAGAGAAAGGATATTTGAGTTCAGATTTTTCTACTTTTACAGACTGGTGTCAATTACTCAGCGTGTTTGAAAGCACTTATGAAAAAGTTCTCTCTTCTCTTATTTCACTTTTTCACTTTTAGCTGCTTGGTGAATTATTATTGGATAGACACAACTTCACAATTATGACGAAATATATCAGTAAACCAGAAAATCTCAAACTAATGATGAACCTTCTACGAGACAAGAGTCGTAACATTCAGTTTGAGGCCTTTCATGTGTTTAAGGTAAGTTTAAAATTAAATACACCCACCCACCCACTCACGTGCACCCACCCACACGCACACACAACAAACAAAAAAAAAGCCGCCACCAAAACAACAAAACAAACAAAACCCACCAGGAGTTGTTTAGTTGCGTAAACTACTTAGCTGAGCCTCAATGAAGCTTATCTGAATGTCTGCTAAGTGGTTACATAAAGAGAGAACTACTGTTTGCTGTTATGATCCATCTTTACAAATAGCTATCTTTGTATCCAGTGATGAGTGGCATTCCTCAGGGGTTGGTATTGGGACCAGTGCCATTTAACATCTTTGTCAGCGACATGGACAGTGGGATCGAGCAAGTTTGCCGATGACACCAAGCTGAGTGGTGTGGTTGACACACTGGAGGGAAGGGATGCCATCCAGAGGGACCTTGACAACCTTGAGAGCAAACCTCATGGAGTTCACCAAGGCCAAGTGCAAGGTCCTGCACCTGGGTCAGGGCAATCCCAAGCACAAGTACAGGCTGGGCGATGAGTGGATTGAGAGCAGCCCAGCGGAGAAGGACTTGAGGGTAGTGGTGGACAAAAAACATGAGCTGGCAGTGTGCGCTTGCAGCCCAGAAAGCCAACCGTATCCTGGGCTGCATCCAAAGAAGTGTGACCAGCAGGTCGAGGGAGGTGACCTCTCTCTACTCTGCTCTCGTGAGACACCACCTGCAGTGCTGCATTCAGCTCTGGGGCCCCCAGCATGAGAAGGACCTGGACCTGTTGGAGTGAGTCTAGAGGAGGACCACAAGGATGATAAGAGAGCTGGAGCCCCTCTCCTGTGAAGACAGGCTGAGAGAGCTGGTGGGGTTGTTCAGCCTGGAGAAGAGAAGGCTCTGGGGAGACCTCATAGCAGCCTCCCAGTACCTAAAGGGGGCCTACAGGAAGGCTGGAGAGGGACTCTTCATCAGGGAGTGTAGTGATAGGACAAGGGGTAATAGTATTAAACTGAAAGAGGGTAGATTTAGATTAGATATTCAGAAAAAATTGTTCATGATTGAGGGTGGTGAGGCCCTGGAACAGGTTGCTGAGAGAATTTGTGGATGCTCCATCCATGGAATTGTTCAAGGCCAGGCTGGATGGGGCTTTGGGCAACCTTGTCTAGTGCAAGGTGTCCCTGTCTGTGGCAGGGAGTTTGGAACTCAGTGGTCTTTAGGGTCCTTTCCAACCCAAGCCAAGATTCTGTGATCTTTCAAAAATTGTTTAGAAAGCACTTAAGGACTTGTCAGTGTAATCTCTCTTAGAAAATTTTGGAATTAAAAAAGATGAAGTACAGTAAGATAAGGAGGATTCCTTGATTTTATGTGAAATCATGGAGTATCTTGGAGTTCAAAAGTGTTTTTGTCATGCTGCACGATGTTATGAAGGATAGCAGTGTTCTAATCAAGTCAGCTAAATTTCAAAGCCTAAATGTAGTTTGCATATTAAAACAGATATGTTGTGACTTTGCAGCAGACAAGCAAATAACTAAGAGTTTGGAGTTACAGCTTGAAGTATAAAAGTTTTCAGTGAACTTTAATAAACCCATCTGATGTTGTATATAATATGGAATGATGCATGTGCTACAGAATTTAACTGTGGGATGTCCTCACTGGATTCTGCAGAGGGTGTTGTGAATAATCAACTAGCACAAACTGAATTTACCTCAGTACTAGTGTTTGGTTTCTGTTCTAATGCTTAAAAAAAAGGGGGGGGGGGTAGTTTTATTTTAAAACTCTGATTTACTCCATTATGTTTTCTGTAGACATTTTGGAATATATAGTAATTAAACCTTAATTTTAAGTTATAGTCAGCACTGTTTTGTTGAATAGGTTTGTTTTTTAACTTAGCCTTCTGTTTCGTACTGTTAATATAAATGCCTTTTATTTTATTGCAGGTGTTTGTAGCCAATCCTAACAAGACACAGCCTATATTAGACATCCTTCTAAAGAACCAGACCAAACTTATTGAGTTCCTCAGCAAGTTTCAGAATGACAGGACCGAGGATGAACAGTTTAATGATGAGAAGACCTATTTAGTTAAACAGATCAGGGATTTGAAGAGACCAGCACAGCAAGAAGCTTAATCTCCAGTAAACCCCTATAATATTAAACCCAAGTTCAGCATTTGCTGTTAGATATTCAGCATCAGGCACTCTTATCGATTCATGAGGAACATTACTGCTAATCTGCTGTTCAGTGAACGGTTTTTGTTTTTCTTTTTTCTTTTTTAGTCCAAGTTGAAAAACATAGCTGCTGCTTTCTTGCACAATGTGGACTTTCTTGATATTTGTGTCATTTCAGAATTCAAAGACACTGCTTGTTTTAGGAGTCCTGAAAAGAAAGATTCTAGGTTCATGAACGCAAACATATAGATACTAGTTTGGTTTAGGAAAGAAGGTATTAATGTAGTTAAGTAACAGGTTGCATGCTTGCAAATCTGAATAAATCTGTATGTTTGCACTTACGTTGTTTGAGATATGAGCACAATGTGACCTGTGCATTCCTGGCACCATAGTATAAGATTATATGCCTTGATTTAAAACAAAAAAAATGTGCAGTGCTTTATTTGTAATCAAAGGGGAAATGTATCTAAGATGTGAGCTTATTGGGATAAACAGTTGTCTTGCAAATAAACTGATACTGAAACTTAGCAACTTTTAAAAGAGTGAAATCTCAAGGTTCATAAGGAAAATGTATATATGCCTTTCACTGCTTTATAGATTTTTTTTTTGACATGATTTGATTTTTCTGAGAATTGACTTGTAAACTTGGAAATATGTTCTAAGGGTTTTTGTTAATTTTACTTTAAAAGTATTTCAGACAGTAGACCTAGCAGTGACATTTTGCATTTCATTTCAACAGTGCTTGCTGGTTTCTTTTGTATATAACTCCTAGGCTGCTCATTTCTTTAAAATATGATTTAATTTGTACAGCAGAGGAATGTTATTGTATTAGTCTGTAACTATTACCTAATATTGAGTTTTGCAAAATGAATGCTCATATGTAATTGAATACTTCAGATCACATGGAAATGCTGATTTAATGTTCTTAAGTACTGCAGCATTAAAAGAAAAAAAAAAACAACAACAAATTCTTTGTATTCACTTATCTAATGGGGTGCCATCAATTAGGGTAGGCTGAAATAGAGAACTGGAACCCTTTATACTAGATTCTTACTGGATAATATTGGCCTTATTCTATTAAACTAGTGTTGTGCTCACCAGCTCTGCAAATGACAAAGATTATGCTAAATTAATATTGATTCCTCTTACTTCTGGGGAGCCTGCAGTGCATCATTACTTTCTTGCAGTAGGTAACTCAGTACAGTAGTTATGAAAGTGAATGATTTAATCCCCTCTGACTTCAAGAAACATAATTACATAGATGTCCTAGGGTGACAAAATGATTTAATTTTGTTGATTTTGTTCTTTAATGCTGCAAACTATCAGTATTTATAAAAACAAAAATCCAACTGATTTTGCACCATGTTTTTGTTACTGTGACCGTACAAAAGGAATCTACGAATCTACTAAGCGTAGCTAAACAATGTTATTAAAGCTATATTTATCCATCATATAGTACCATTAAGATCACAACCAACCAAACGTATGGATTGGAGTCTGAAAGTTCAAATTCTGCATGGCTGAATCTGATTGAGAATGCTATAGAAAATGTTTGTTGCTTCCTGTCCTCTTCCTAATTAAAATATTTGCAATCAGCAAGGTGAAACTCCTAAGTGACATTTAAGCTGATTTGAAAGCCTTCACAAGGGAAGTCAGATATCTCCAGAAAATTAGGTGTTTTCACTCAGTAGTTTAAAATTTCTCTTAGCATTATAATTGGCCTTTCTAAATTCCTTAATGTGTCCTTTGCAAACAGATTCATTTTGCCTGCTGGAAAGAAAACAGCTTACTCTTACTGGAGATCACTTACACAGGCAGGCAGAATTGACCATGGGATGATGATATAGTTCAGTACTAACAGGCTTACTATTTTTTTGGTTTATCATAGCTGAGTGGAAGAAGACATTATTTGCCAAGTTACTCACCATAACATATAAGGCTTCCTCTTTAGAAAAGTGTAGAAGTGCTAAAGATTTATATATGTAAAAAAGTGAAAACATTTGGACTGGGTTATAGGTTGCTCTATATTAGGTCTTGGAAATAATAATGGCTATGGTAACTTTTTTAATATGTGAAAACATTGGAATGTTGGCTTTCGAAAAGAAGTTGTATTTAAATTAAAGCTCATTTGACGTGCTCTTCATATTAAAAAACTTGTTCTGGAAGTGGTTTCTTATCTGCTTGAAGGTTTTAGGATATTACTAAAAGTTATTTAAATGTGAGCGGTTTTTGGTTTTGCCTTTTTTTTTTTTTTTTTAAATAAGAGATGTATAGAATTGTAATTCTACTTCGTGGTAGCATTTCATTTCTCCTGAGGAAAATGCATTTCTTATCCGAAAAAATCTGGCTGGCCCCATAATTTAAATTGAAATAAAATTTTGAAGAAAAACGTGTGTGCGTTACTGTGTTTCTGAAGATTGGGAGTTTCTCGTGGATGTAAATCTTTTCACCTTTGTTGCCTTAGAGTGGAAATAATTCTAAATCATGAAAAACTCTGGCTTGAAAAAACGTTTGTAAGGAACTAAGACAAAGTGCTGTATTAGAGGTACAATCAGTTTAAATGAATTGTTGATAGCCTTTCTTGCCTGTATGTGCTATTATTTTCCAATTCTATTTGTTTTTGGTCTGACCAAGGGCGAAGAGAAGAGATGCTATTTCTTGCATTGTATCCAGAGACAGGACCTGACAGGATTAGTGGAAGTGAATCCAAATTTGAGGAGCAAAAGTGTGTGGGACTGGTAACTGTTTCCTCAGGAAATAACTATGGTTTCTTTACTTTTGAAGCTGTCTGCATCTGTCTCTTGTTCACATGTAACACCCCAAGTTAGGCAAGGGTGGCAATGTCAAGAGAATCACTGTGTTATACTGAAGGAAAACATTCAGGGTTTTTTGTTGCAGATTCTTCAGACAGTGTTTTTAGCAAAATTACTGAAAAATAGAGTTTCCTGCTGGGAACATACTAATGTTGCAGACAAAAATATTGGCTCTGTTATAGCCTGCACTAGCAGCTATACCCCTTGGAGCCTTCATATAGAATTTTAGTATTTTTTTCCCTCAGAGACTAAGACCACAGGTTAAAAGGGGAAGGGAAGGACTAATTTGTATTTGTTGTCAAATTGCACATTTTAATTAGAAGAAACAGTGCTCAAATTGGGTACCTGAATGGATGTTTGGCTGAAACAGATGAGGGAGAAAGGCATGAGAAAGCAAAGGGATGTTGTATTGACTTTGCAAAATTTATTTTCCCTGCAGAGCTGATCAGAGGAACCTGGCCCATGAGCTGATGCCTCAGAACCAGAGGAAAAGCTGCACTTGGAGCACATGGGAACCGGTCACGTACAAAGCTGTTCGCAGTAAGGTTACTTCTCTTTGTGGCCTGCCGAGTTGTTCCTAGAACGCAACTTCATCTGTTTTTCCTTTTGCTGCTATTCTTCTCCCCCACCCCGTCTCCGTATACTAGACCTGTGCTGGCTACTTGGTTGAATAATTTTTCTGTCCCTATTGCTTTCCTGTACATGTCTGGTTACTTGAGCTGGTGCCATCTCGTTGGGTGCAGTGGCTTTATTTTCTCTCGCTGTTTTGGTTGTTTCTCATGATACTTCGATGCTCCTTTAACCAAAGGTTTTGGCAATTGCAAGGCTGTTATGTGCTGTTTCTTTTAGCTTTTCAGCATATTGTAATTACAGTTGTTAGTCTCATGTGAGAAAAATTAATCCTATTATTTAGCATGTAATCTCTTTAAATCAGTGTTCAGCTTAATCTGTGAAGAGTTGTTGCCAGTGTTGAAATCTGTATTTACAAGCGTACCTGATTGAAACCTCATGTGACTGGAGGCGGGACACAAACTGGAAATAAATTAGAAAGGAGAGGTGAGAGAGACACCAGTATATTGCATTCTTCAAAGGAAATTGGTTATTTCTTGAAAACAAGAGACCTGTTTTGCTTCCCACTTAAAGATACCTGCTGACTTATCTCTATTCAAAAAAAAAGAACACAAAAAACCACAATCCCCTGAGTTCTACAGCCAGCATATAATGAGATTTTTGGCAGTGTGTTGAGTTCACAACAAAAATACTGTCCAAAAAAGACAAGCTCTTTTTTAGAAGGCTCATAGTGCAGATTCTGGCTTACATAGCAAAAGTAAGGATGATTGATTTATTTATTCTTCTTGCTCAATAGTGCACTGGCCAGAACTGGTCTTCTGTCACTTCGCATAAATGGAGCGCTGATGCTAAAACTTTCCTCACCAGCTGGTGCAGGAGAATTTTCCAACTATGTAGTCTTGAGGCTGAGTGTGACTCCAGTACACGGCATTTCATCTGCTGTGGGAAAGCATCACACACCTGAATGTGACACCAGCCTAACTGCCTTATGTGTTCCTAATAATCTGTAAAAAACAGAAGACATAAATGTGTATGGTACTTTTTATATCTATATGAACAGCTTTGTATGTACCGTTTCAGATAAATGGTTGTGACTGGAGTTCTCTGCTGTCTTGCCCAAAACTAAATCGACAGTACACCTTTTTCTGTTTCTTCCACAGCCAGTGCCTGGTACTAAGCTGTCATGGAGGATTCCATTACAGTTTCTTGTTTCTTCCTATTGTGGCAGCCTTTGGGAATGCCTCGCATCCTACCATGAAGAAACTCAGGGGGATAGAAAAGCAAGTGTTGCTTGAAAAGCTTCTACTCTTAAAACAAATGTTGAACAGGGCTTAATACTGCTTAGTCTGATTTGGAGACTTAAAGGAGAGGATTAATTTTGCTTTTAATTTGGACAGGAAATAAGAGTAGAAGCTTTATTGATCTTAGGGCTGTTTGGCAAGTTTAAGAATTTTGCGTAATCTATCATCTGATAAATGAGTAAGCCTTGGTAACTAGAATTCAAGGCATCTAAATAAGGAATGCAGTACCTGGAAGTACAGTGTTTAAACAGCTGAGATGTGAACAAACCAAGTTTTTGGCCTCAGCTCTTTAACTATGGAGACTCTACAGATTGTGTGGAATTAAAAGAAAACCTGTCAGTAAGACAAATCAGAATATATTGCAGGCTTTTAGACACCTAGAGAGGTTGAGAAATATAGTCTGGAGAGGCCAAAAGTTGCAAAAGGTTCACCTGGATATAAAACTTAGCTTGCTGCAGCTGAATTCTCTGCGCTTTTTACGTCTCAGAAATTACAGACTACCGGGTTGTGCCAGCTAATATCTCGATAATTACATGAAAACCACATTTAAGGATTTACAATAATAATACATTTTTACAAAAAATAAAATAAAAATTTGCTCTAACATTGTTCCTTAAAGAAGTAGGAGGAAAATCTCACAAAGAAAAACAATTTGTTGGCTGAGCTAGGTTTTTATAATGTTTCTTCAGGCTGTAGAACAGTAGGGAAATCCAGTGGGCTTAACTGTAATAACAAGTGTGCGTTACTGCATTTGCTTAATGTTTGACGGGCACTTGTGATATGCAGAAATACTGATTGGGGTTGAATCTTGGTCGTACATCATATTAGAGCAATGCTTTAAGAAGGAGAGAAAAAAAAAAGCATAGATAAAGCTAACATATCGGGAATAATGTACCATAACAGTTAGAAACACACAGGGAAGCACAGGATAAGTTTGTTACTCAGAAAAAGGAGGTTGTGAAAAGCTTGTAGATGTCTGTTTGCTTTAAAAAATGAAATGGTTTGGTGTATTAGGTTGTAGGCCATTGGGGTGCGCTATATGTAATATGGTATGCACTCTACAGACACAATTGGAATTCCGGATTTATGTTATCTAATGTAGGAAACAGATATTTTACAAAGAACAACGCAAAAGAGCTATGATGCACAGTGACTGAAAGTAGTCTTGCTTCTTCATGATGTTTGGGAAGCTGGAGGCCAGCTCTCAAGTTTATAATGCCTGTCTTCTGTTCTCTTGGTTATTCACTTATTTTGGGTAGAACCTGCAGGTGGAAGGGGAGAGGGGTGGTGACAAAAAGGAAATTACTAAAATATCAAGAAAAAGCATGTTTCTTTTCTCACTGCTACTTTTCAATCTGAAAATGTTTCCGCCTCTGTTATCTTTGGAACAACAGAATAAACTGAAAACTAGCATGGGATAATTTAAATTTCTGTACAGAAACTCTTAAAAGAGCATTAAGTTCTGAATGAGTTACTTCTTTTAGCTGAATATTTCTTCTGAGCTATGTTTTTTCTTTTAACCTTGTCTGGTATAAATTAGATTTCCTGTGACTACACATTGCACTTTTGGTAATTAGTTAACGTACGACAGCTGCGCACAGGTGTTTCTGTAGTTTGTAGCGTGCTTTGGTATAAGATTTGTATGTGAAAGAGCAAAGTAGGCTGAATTCATGAGTTACTGACAGTTCTAGAAGTCCCGGTCCAAAAAAATAGTCCTTCTTTTGCTAATAAAGATTTACAAAACTTAGGTATTGCTAGTAAGTATTGATATTTATGTTGGCTGATTGCTCCTCGGAATGAACAGTAAAGCACAGTCTGGTTTTGAAAAAAGTCTGCTGGACGGGTAACACCCAAGGTGGAACATTACTGTGCAGCTTGTGGTTTCAGCTCGTTTCACCAGCTCTGGGCTCTGCTGCCAGTTCCTTCCTGGTCAGGAGAGCGTTAGTGCTGCTGCCGGTACAGCTGCCCCTTGCTGTGCAGTCAGCGCGCTGCAGTCTCCTGGCTGCCTGACCGAGCCTCATCCCACACACGGCTTCTTCCGCAGCAGACAAAAACCTCCAGGAAGAAGGGAAGCAAGATAAGGCAGTGATGCAAAGGGTCAGAGAAGATCCAGTTTTGCAGCAGAACTGTCAACATTCCCATGGCACCGCACTGCAGCGTGAACAGCAGGTTTGTTACCTGTCTGACTCAGGTAACTGTTGATTCAACCATGTTAGCTGAACTGTTTCTGGTCTGGGCACATGGTGGTTTGTAAATCTTAATCTCTTCTGTCGCTCCCACTCCTTGCTTCTGAATTTATATGTATTTCTGTAAAGGATTATTTTCTGCAGCCCTGTTCTCTGTTGTTTAATCCCTCTCTTACAGTCTGATTCTTCACTTAAAAAATAGCAGTCCTTGTGACAAGTCACCTCTTCCACTGCTGCCCATCCCTTCCAGTTTGTCTTCCCAGTCCTCATCCAAGGGGCTCTTTTGGATATTCTGGGAAATGTTCTGTAATTGCTGAGTCTCATGTAAGAAGTGCAGTTATTTATGTCTAATCATTTTTCCCAGTTCTAAAGTTTATTGTCCAATATCATTGCTGCTGGCAGTGTGTGGTTTCCTGTGGGCCTGTATCTGTGTATCATTGGAAAACAGCGAATGGGCAAAGTGAGAGTGGATAATGACTACAGCACATAAGGGGTTACAGCACTGTGTCAGGCACAGGAGAATTTTTACAGTGATTTGGAGAGGGATGGGAGCAGCAGTAACGTGGTTTCACTGGGGTGAACTTCACTAATGGTTGAGGTGCCGCAGCTTTGGCATAAGGGTTGGTTGGCCAGGTAATGTTAGGAAACCAGATGATACCAATGCCTACACACAGCTATACGGGGCGCTAAATAAATGCCTGGGGCTTGCTGTCGGATTTGTAAAGCAGCCGGTGTTTCACCTCTGGAAATGCTGCCTGTTTGTATAAAGCCTGAGGTGGACGTGTTGCTTTTGTGTTTGGGTTTCTGGTGTCAATGATGGGCTCTGTCAGTGAGTGAGGTTTTGCAATCTTTTCTGTCATATCTCTGCAGTAGGGAGGTGGCTGGGACAGTCTCCTTCCTCCTGATCTAGAGCTAGCTGACCGGGTGTTACTACAGATGAAGCTTGCTCTTCAAGTGTGTTGTATCTGTATCGTCCTGTGCCTGGACGGCAGCCTGCACTGAGTCTTCTGAACTCAGCAGAGGAGATGAGATCTTAGATTTTCTGTTCTCTCAGTCCATTAGTCCTAAAAAGACTGTTTCTGCTGCAGCTGTTTGATTTGTTGTGCCACCCAGAAGTGACAGGTTTAAGGACTAATCTATGCCCGTAGTGCCCAGGTTCAGACTGACCCTTGCAATTTGCATGCAAGGTAAGTGTCTCAGCCAGACCCAGTTTCCCTCCGCTGCTGTGTGTCTTATTCATTAGCATGCTCAGGATAAGAAAAGGCAATTGCAAATCAAACAGTGTTTAAATTGGTACACCAAAGGGACAAATAAGCTTGAAACATTGCCCAGACAACTGACTTTCGTGACCTGATCTGAAGGCTATTCAGAGGACTGGCCTGGAGCCTCCTCTGAAGAGCACTGGGTGGCGATGATACCTGTGTCACTGTTGCTTGTTGATTGAGTGAAACTACTTTTTGTGCCAACATTTTCCACACCTCATCAACCTCATCCTTTGCCATGGTTTCATGCAGTTTGAAGGCTGCTACAAATAATGCTGTCTGAAGTAATCCGCTGGAGTGACATCCTTCAGCCTTTACCTGTTGAACCTCTGGAGATGTGTGTTTTGCTTCTGAAAGCTCTGCAGTGTCCACAGGTTTACATTCACTGTACAGAGATGTTTTTCTTTCTTTGAGGGGAAAAAAAAAGTCCACAGATCAAGGGCCAAAAGTCTTGTGACAGCCAGGAGATGGTTTTAATTTGATCACCCTTATCTTACAGTGTGGCCTTTACCTGTAGGAGGCAGAAGTGAGAAGGTGTCTCTACCCAGAGGGAGGACTGACAATTCTGATCTGATGTTCTTCATACCTTGAAGAAAATTCCTCTGCCAGCTTAGGTACTTTCCTGTCCCTTCTTCCCTCCACAGCAGCAGAGGGCGCGGAAGCAGATCTGGGCCAGACACTGCTTGTTCGTGGTGACATAGGTTTCAGGTTTTGAAACATCTTGGTCCTGTCCAGGAAGTGTCTTGTGGCTACAGTGGGCTATGTAGGTCGGTGGTGTCCAGCTAGACATGCATTTGCTGGAGGAATGAAAGTCTGCCATATGGCAGCATCTTACACATTCAGAGGGCTCTGAAACGTCCGCCCAGATCGGTGAGTCTGACAGACAGCAGTTGTCAGCAAAAGACAGTACGACAAACCTGCTGCAAGGAAGTCTGCAGCTGCCTCTATTTCTTCAGATCAGGGCCATGATTTGGGGTGCTTTGATGGAGGTGAAAATGGAAGTAATGAAACTTAGATGATCTCAGCTTTTTAAGAGCTCAAAGATTCAGTCATCCTAGGAAAAAACATCAGTCAAACGTGGTTAAGATCATCCCCTTCTCTCCCTGGGGGGAGTGTAAAAGAGTTAGTCTAACTTGAGTTCATTGTCCAAGCAGGGCGTCATTCCCACTTTACAGATGTCTTTGGGTCTTGTGATGTTCCCTGTGTGCTTATGGCTGGGAATCTTTGTGAGCCGATGGTTCTGACTGGGTTCATTTTGTTTATAATGCAAAAGACTAGCAAAAACCAAGCCTGGGAGCATTCACGGTTGTAGGAGAAATTTTTGCTCTATGAAGAGGACTTAAGGCAGCCTGCTTTCCAGTGGGTTTGTCTCCCCTTCTTGTTCCCTGTGACAGGCCTGCAGGTGGGGAGCAGCATGGAGGTGGCCCCTGGGGCTCTGGATCTGCACATTGCCTGGTTCACTGTTGCCAAGCAGAGCTTTTGCCTCTGCGAGGGGAACCCGTGGGTGGGTGGAAGCAACGAGCAAAGGAAGCAGGATGGGGAGAAGGAGAGACTACGACTATTCCCGGTGTTGAAGCGGAGCTGCTGAGTGGCAGCAGCCAGCAGGTATGTTACTCTGGGGTGGGAGTCATGGTAAGAAGGGTGAGGGAGCAGAGGTGGGAGCTGAGAGGCATGGGTTGGGAGAAATGAGAACGCTCTCCTGCAGGATGGCTGGAACTGAAGAGGATTGGGGAGGAGGAGGAGGAGGTTCCAGCAGGGAGGAAGGGACATGGAGGTGGGAATGCTAGCTCAGAAAGCATCTGGGGATTACTAGGAGGTGCCTCCTCCACTGCTGGAAAGCTTGTGGCTGGGGCTGGCAGGTGGAGAGCTCTGCATGAGGCTGCTGTAACCTTCTTCCCCCCTCTGTAGATGGGGGGGTGTTGTTTACCAGCACCCCCTGCCCCGTACAGCAGGCACCGATGACACTGCTGTGGGTGTCGGAAACACGGCAGTCGCAGAGGGCCGTGAGAAACCTGTAGTCCCAGCCCAGGCCTTCTCTGGGGTTGGGCGCTCTGACCGAACTGTCTCCATCCAGAAGTACCCAAAGTTGAGGTGACTTCTCTCGGTGCAGTTTGGTTAGTCCAAGTCAGTTCAACAAGAAGTACCATGTGTCAATCCTCTTCACACACCAGTCTTTTTTTAAAACTACTTTTTGGCAAAACAAAAGCTTTTTTCCTCATGGAAAATTGCCTTTTTCACCGAAACAGAATTCTCTTTGAGATATGCCCTATGGAAAATTCCCAGCCAGCTCCAATCTGAAAGCTTGATGCTTGATGCCAGAAAATATCTAGCAGGCTTTAGCAGAGCGTGACTTAGGGTATAATATATCATTTAATCCTAACTAGGGCACCATAGCTACCTGAATTCGAGAACATGAGCAGGCACTCAGCATCCCTAACTCAACATGCATTAGGCAATCCACCAAAAACATACAGGCAGAACAGGGAAAACAGTTACAATCATTTTTCAGTTTTGAAAGCTCAGTTCCATCCTGAGAAGGAAACTGGCAAAATGTTGTCAGATGTGCCATTTCTGCTTCCTCTTAGTGACTTCCAAATGCAAAGTGTTCGCTTTGCAAATAAAAAAGATGCATTTTTTTTAGCAGATAGTTTCGCCAACAGCCAGTCTGAAAGAGAAAAAGGTTTCCTCCTTCTATAAAAAGAATGTTGGGGAGAAAATTGTCTGGCATGTTTACAGGTACAACAGACTTGAATGTTGTTCTATTGATGCACAAGAAATAATAGTCTCCAGTTCTTCTCCCACAGCTCTGCTGCTGCTTTTCTACTCAGAAAAGAGACCAGCTGACTGAGAAAGTACTGTTGCCTTCAGCAGAAAAAAAGGATTTGGGATTCAAGTCTGTCTCAAAAGGTAACTTAAAGCC
The DNA here is from genome assembly GCA_013399475.1 of Chauna torquata. Taxonomy (NCBI): domain Eukaryota; kingdom Metazoa; phylum Chordata; class Aves; order Anseriformes; family Anhimidae; genus Chauna; species Chauna torquata. The sequence continues at coordinate 364,899 of VXAL01014273.1, read as the reverse complement.
TATTCATGGAAACATTGCCCGATTTAGCAGACATCTTGGGAAAAATTCAGGCTTCTGGACAGGAAACAGCATGGGTTGGCAGTGGTAGACAGTATCACATCGGGAAGGGAAAAAGAGGGAGAAAGGCAGGTGAAGTGCTTCAAGATGTGGTAGAACTTACATGTCCTTCCATGGTGTGTTGATGGGTCTTTCTTTTTGTCTAGACTGTACAGACTCATCTTTTAGGACTTAGCTCACAGGCTTTGATTACGTATCTCAAACTTTTGTCCTGAACATGGACGTTATTCTGGGTTAAGCCTGGCCAGACACTGGAGTACTTTTTCTTTTGTAGTTCCAGTGTAAACTGCTGGCTCGCCTGCATGCCAGCCTTTGATACGAACTGAGCACGGAGCAGCTCTGGTTCAGGTGTGGGTACCTGATGTCATGGGCCAGCGCTTGGTCTTTAGCAGCAGCCCAGCACTGCTACATCAGCACAGCTTAAGGGCAGAACTTCAGTTTTGAAACTTATATGTGGTTGCAAGTTAGCTTAAAGCATTTCTTGGAGCCTGAGAACAGGCCAAGCCACTACAGAGTCACTGACCCATTGCTGCCCACTGAAAATCCCAATAGCATAGGAGTTCTTACTGGATGAACAAATTCATTGCTCCTTTGTCTTAAGAGCGACTTCTTCCAGACACACCTAGACAGACTGTCTGCAACCAAATTGCAGCAGATACTCAGCCATAGACCCACCAATATAAATTATTGTCAAAGGTAATGAAAGGGCCTTTGTGATTATTAGTGATTATTTACCACTAATTTCACTCTGGGTATCAAGGACAGGTTTCTTCTGCCCAAAAATAGCTGTGAATTTTTGGACAGCTTTATCATAGAATCACAGAATATCCTGAGTTGGAAGGACCCACAAGGAACATCGAGTCCAACTCCTGGCTCCACACAGGACCACCCAAAACCCAAACCATGTCTGAGAGCGGTGTCCCAACGCTTCTTGAACTCCAGCAGGCTCGGTGCTGTGACCACTGCCCTGGGGAGCCTGTTCCAGTGCCCGACCACTCTCTCGGTGAAGAACCTTTTCCTAATATCCAGCCTGACCCTCCCCTACCACAGCTCCATGCTGTCCCCTCGGGTCCCATCCCTGTCACCAGTGAGACGAGATCAGCGCCTGCTCCTCCGCTCCCCTCGTGAGGAAGCTGCAGGCCACCATGAGGTCACCGTTGGCAATTTAGTGATACTCTTTTTTTTGCCAATTTGAAAACATCTGTTGCAGCTGAACTAGGTTTGGCTTAGCTTGGTTTTTGAATCCTCAGATTTGTTGAGTTCTATCTGCAGCCTTGAGAATCCAGTGCAAGATGGTCACTAACCAAATGTCCTTGCCAATGTGCCTGATCCTGGCTTGTACATGTCTTTGCCTCAGAGCCTTTCTTCTAGGCAAGACTTGAAATTTTAATGTAAAAGAGAAGCAGGAGCAACAGATTCTTTTTAGAATAAGAAAGAACTACCAAAAAAAAAAACCAAAACCAAAAAACAAAAAAACCTTTCATGTCCTCTATGTATTATGAAAAGGAGGAAAGAAAAAAGTAATCCAAAGGTTCTGTGCCCCCTTCCTTTGTAGGTCTCCTTTGATGATTTGTTCAAGCAGTTGTGTCTTGTTTTTTGGCTTTTCTCTAGTGTGAGCCTTCCCCACAAAGAAACAGATGAATAAAGTTTCTCTTGTTTGTCATTATGTAAAGAAGTAAGCTTTACATCGCAGCCTTTCAGGTGCCATCATAAGCTGCTCTTGCAGTTTGAAACAAAAGACCCATTCTCGCTGGCTTTTCCTGTTGTTGCATCTTGTTTCTGAGAGTAATAAAGATGAAAGTCAGAATGGACAGCACCATTTAGGATCCATTTTGTTTCTCGGGGTTACAGAGTAAGAAGCACTCAGCATTTCACCGTTCCTGTGGAAAAGACCAACCAAACCCTTAATGAAGGAAGTCTTGTCTCTGAACAGTTGACAACAGTTACAATCTCATAATGGCCAGATTTCCACTGGAGCAGCTGTTGGCCGTTCTGAAATGTTTGGTTAGTGTGTTATCTTTTCTGAATATATAAATATAAAGATGTACTTAAAGAGGTTGAAAGTAATAGGAAGTTAAGTCATGCAGAGTGATACGCAAGCCCCAAATGTACCTTGTTTATCTTGTATCTTTGCACTGAGTGCAGTATTGCAAATGTCACAAGTGCTGTGTATTTTCTCTAGGGAAGTGATGCATTTTAATTAAATTCACTGTTTAAAATTCAGTTATTCATTAAAGGTACACAGTTGTCCAGAAAGACATACCAACCTTGGATATACAGTCCTCTGGCTGAGGAGGACCGTTAGGGCTAGAAATTAGAAAGACATTATTTCATAATTAATAATAATAAAGTGGAGAGTTCCTTGGCCAGTTAATTACATAGACGTATGCTCTTCCACCTCTGTTAGTTTGTGTGAAAACTTGAAAATGACACAGTTCTCTGTGTCTGATACCAGCAAATCAGGGTGCGTGTGTCCTGCTGTTTCTCACCCATGGAACGTGGACTTTGCTGCTGTCAGTCGGCTCTCGCAGCCAGGGCCGAGCCTCAACCCCCCAGGTTGCTCCAGGCTCTCCTTTGACCAGGGTGGGAGCCCTTGGGTGTTCTTGGTTTGCTGTTCACCTCTGAAGGGCCTTTTCGTGATGGCAGCAAGCAGATATAAAAGCTTCGCGGGCTTCAAGCTGCTTTTATCCACAACAAAGCATGTACAGTTCTCATCAAACAATAAAACATTTATTCATTTCTGTGCTCTTATATTTTGTTTTCCACTGCTCAAGTGTTCTCTGTGTTGAGGTTGAATCTTTCAGGGCCCAGTAGCCCTCTGCCAGCAGATGTCTTCCTTGCTGAAACAGAGAGTCCCTGTTTTCTCCTAGCACCTTTTGTCCTTGTCTAGCCTCAGTGTAAAATATCCTTTGCTGTAGAAATATGCTTCTTGTTTCTCTAATTTGTCCAGCGTTCCCTTGTCTTTGAATTTCATCTTTTATCTTCTCAGATCTAGGACTAGTTTGACCTTGTTTTCCTCTGCTGGTGTTACCGTATCCGCAGCCAGTGAGACAGACAGACAAGAGAACTGGCTTTACCAGGAGCAGAGTTATTCTTCCGTTCTCCTGAATTCTGATGGGCCTGGCTTCTAATGGTCTTTGCTCAACCTGTGCATAGATAAGCAGGTAAAAGACACCATGGTCTTTACTTAACATAAGGAACACGGGGCAATAGGCAGTGAAAGACGGTCAAAAGAAAAGTAAGCAAAAAGATTTCAGACAAATGAATTGGATTGAAGAGTTTTCCCAAACTACTGAAGCGTCAGTGACGCTGTAACAGCTTACTCTACTTGTGAAAATTTAAGCTGCAGTACAAAATCCATGTGTGCTTTGGGGATGATAAAGGCTTGAAAAAGTAAGGCGTTTTTTTGGTTTTGTCAAGACAGTGGAATCTCTTACTATCTAGGAAAGCGTGATCAAAGAAACGCTGTCTTTGGGGGTTGCAAGTATGTGTGCTGGGCGAGCGAAGCAAGTGACGTTTAAAGGTCAGAACGCAGTTGATAAGATAGAGATATCGAAAGGGCGAAAGAACCACAGAAGACAGCAATTTCAGTTGCTGTGTCTTTACAGCAGGTGATGTATGAAGTCGATAGAAAAGCTGAACAAAGCAAACCACAATGCAGACAGGATATTTAAAGCAAAATGCAGAAACAAATGAGTCATGACCTTTTATTAAAGTGGAGGGAAATAGATTTCTACCTCAGTTAATTTCTCGGTGTTATATAAAGGCAGACTTTAATAAAAGGAAAAAAAGAAAAAAAATCCCAATTCCATTCCATTCACTTTAACCCAATCAACCACAATCCCCTTACGCTGTGGAAGTTACCAGTAATGTAGTATTACCAAAAAATCAGTATTTGTCAGGAGACTCAGGTTTAATCTTTCTTTGTAATCAAAGCGATATTGAGCTTGGTCGTAAACAAACGCATCTGTACTTGCAAGTCTATCAAATATCCAGAGTGAAAGAGCAGGAGTGAAACCAAGCAGTACCTGTGCCTGACAGCAAGCCCTCAGCCAGACGCAGCGCTGTATGAAGACGCCCAGACCCTCACTGAGATACGGCACGGGTCCGACACCTAACGCGGCTCTCCTGGTCCGGCTCCCAGCTAGTGGTTCTGGGCTAGCTCACAAACTGCTCTGCTCTGCTCTGCTGTGCCGTGAAGACTTCCTCACAAGGCCTTAAATGGTAGAAAGCATGGGTTTATTTGGAATAGATCAACCTCATGTAATAGGTTATGTAGTGATTTTTGGAAAATTATTTTATCGGATTTGGTGTTCCCTAGGGAATGTTTGACTTCCCAAAAGGAATGCTTATTTGGGGGAAGACCTTGCCTGTGCAATTTCCAAGAGATTACTGCTGATTTGTGCTTCAGGACCTCTCATGTGTTAAATCGCCTCTTTGTTCATCAGAAACTTTGCCTTTTATGCAAGAATTTGTTTTTATGCGAGTTCTGTTGCTACTTCTTACTCTGGTAGTAAATCAGATTGTACACTTTGGATGGCGGGGGTGCCCAGCTGTCACACAGGCGATGCCCTCTGAAACAGTCCGTAACAGTGCAGGCTGCTGCAGCCAGGAAAGCTGACTGCTCCTGGAGATTGTCCACGTGGTCTGTTACTATCTGGCTGTTGGTATGAAGATAAACGTCTTGCAAGAAACGAAAGTCTGATAATGTGCGCTGTGTGCGTGTGCAGGGGTAGGTTAATGTTGACATCATTAGTGCTCGGTCACCTAGGTGATGGATCTGGCTGCCATAGTAACCCGCAGGCTACATTACTCATCAAATATACATTTTAACAAACAGGAGTGTTTTAAGGTGTTTGTATCTTCTGTCTCCCTATAACTGTCTGCTGCCCTCTTAAAATATTTACGGGAATTGTAAAATGAGACTCTTAAGTAAAGGTTTTGTCCCATCCCTCCCCCCCCACTTTTTTTTTTTCTCGGAACTGTGTCCTGGAAAAGCCCTGAAATTTGTGCCCAAACATTGAACTTAGGCTAGTGATTTTTGAAGGAAGGTGATGTTATTGCTTATTGTTGGCCTTTTGAGCTCTTGCCTCTTACTTTTCCCCTACTAGGGAAGCTGATACCTCAGTTATTATCCAGGGCAGTTTGAGCCAACTCAATATACATCTTTAGGCATCCACATGGATTGGTCATATCGTTGTGCCAACATGATACCTGCAGCCATGTGCTGTGCCAGGGTCATGTCTGGAACGCGGATATTCTGTGTATGGCTTGTGGTAGGTTGTGGGGCACTAACTTCTTTTGTGACCCAGAAAAGAAGCAATTTAAGTACAAGAGATGCCTCCAGCTTGTGGCCTAGTATGTTCTCTCAGGGATGCAATGTTATGTGCTGCTGGGCGAGAGGTTTTCCTGGATTCAGAAACAGCATGTTTTGGTGTATCTCACTTTGAGATCTGTGAGAGATGACTAATAAGAAGCCACAAAAGCACAGAGTGGCAGATCAGCTCAGAAGAGTACTGATTTTTTTCTTTTTAATGACTGTGTATACAAACTGTCTGTATGTTACCAGTAGTCGCACAGTGTGTGTCCACCATTACCCAGTGTCTCATCTTTTTCACTTGGACAATAAAGATAGTATAAGATTTTTAGATTCCTATATAGTGGTACTTAATGTAACAGAGATTTGTAAGTTCTTCTTGGCAGAACAGGATGGGACAAGGGGAATATGTTCTGATGACTTGTGGGGGGACAAACGGGTATATCCTCCATAAGCTGACCTGGCTGAGTGGCCAGACTTTCTGCTCTTTGTAAGATTTTACAGGGAATGAATACTAATCTGAAAGAATACTAATGAAATCAGAACTCTGAGTGGTGAAAAACTAGACAGCCAACGTCCTGTCCCACTTACCCAGAGCACTCTAGGCTTACTGCGAAGACGGAGCAGGGCCAGCATGTGCACCGAGAACTTCATCAAGAGAAATCCCCAAGTAAAGGGGGAGCTGTGGAATAGGGCAGCTCATTCACCAGAAGCAAATCTGTGGAAATACCACCTGCCCAGAGGGTAACTATAGAGTCATGCTTGAAATGATCAAGAGTGCTTTGATGTCCTCCCCAGTAAGGAATTTTTGCCTGCTCCTGCCACAGTCAACTGATGTGTCTGTGTGCCTGTTGATGCAACTGTTTTAGATGTTTTGAGAAAGCCTGAGAAGAATATGTGTTCATGGCACTTCAGCTGTAATGTTAAACCTGAACGTATTTCCTCTGGACATTAACGAGACTCTTTAAATGCTCTACTGACCAGCCTCGTCACTGGCAGAACAGGGACTAGCTGTGTCCACATAACCTGCTAACCAGTAATTTCTTAGATTTAGGATTAAAGAAGCATACAAAGTCTTGGGAATAGGTGAAATTAGTGGGGAGGGATACAATTTAATAGGCCTTGAAGACAGAAACACAGGGAAATGGAGGCTGCCACTGGGAGGGTATTCCATACATAAAGTCATCTGGGTTTGCTACATATACACTACAAAGAAAGGGTGGACAGAGAAACAGACTGCAGCATAGTTTGTGCGTCTGTTTATATTCATTTGGGTTGCCCTTGCTCTTGGGAAGGAAGGTGTGAGGGAGTGTACAGGGGCAAGAAGAGAGAGTTTAAACAGCTTGCTCTAGCAGTATGGCTATCCAGCCTGTGTAACGGAGGTAATGTAATGGAGCTGGATTAGAGCTAAGTTAATTATATTTTTGTTGCTTATGCATTGGCACTATTGCCAATTAACTGTGGTGGCATCCACCTGACCTAATGAAGCAGTCACTTCTAATCGATGAGCAGCTGCCCTGCTTGTCATATGAGATTAGGCCAGTTTTAGAAGGAACAACAACAGTGTGAAGTACGTGTGTGTGTTTGAGAAAGGTTTCATAACAGCCTGTTCTTCCAAATGTTTCACCATTTCGTGTTTGTTCATCAGTCCCTTGGGAGGCAGATGGCTACTCTGGCAGAGAGAATTTGCCAACTGCTGGCAAATTGGCTGAAAATGAGAGTCCTGGAAGATCATCCTTCATGACCAAGTTCTGCAAGGGGCCCAGATCTCAGTTCCTGGTCTGTAAGATCATGAGGCCCAGATGCTGCTGCCATGTTCACGAAACTGGAGCCCTGTCATGTGAGTGTACCAGGCACTGTAAATAGGAGTGAGTAGCTACAAACCCTCTTTTTCCCCAGAGGAAAGCCAGCCGCTTTTCCTTAATCCCTTGGGAGATAAACCCAACTTCCATGTTGTCGGCTGAATTTGATTGTACCTCTCATCTTAAAGTTGTCTAGGATAGTGAATAGCAGAAATAAGGGAAGAGGGAGCAACTGTAATAGGTGGGAATAAATAATACTTCTAGCTTGTGTTGAATCGCTTCTACTTTTGTAGAACTGAAGCAACGGAAGGCTGAAGGTTCCTAGACCAGGTGTCTGCCTTCAGCTTCTTTACTGCTCGAATGTGTTTCAGCTGGTGAGTACAGGGGGAAGTAGACAGTTCCTATTATTTAAAACCAAGAATAAATTTTGGTACCCTTTTTCCTCTCAGTAATTTTCCTCTCTCATGGCTGAGTGGAAAAGTGGCTCATGGGCAGCTCTGCCTACAAAGCAGTTTTCGAGAGTAGGCCAGGGTGAAGGTGGAGCTAATTAGGCCATGCTGAGTGCTGCGCGCAGGCAGCTGGCCTCACAATAAAGAGGCTTCTGAGTTTACAGAGGTCAGCTATCCTACGTACGGATGTCCACGCTCAGGGTTTGAACAAACGCTATTTTTGGCAAAGGTCCTCTTAGATCTCCTCTTTGTTCCTTTGTCCCTGGGCCCTTCGGAACAGGAGCATTGCGATTTTTATATGTGGTTGAATTTGCTTGCTTTGGCTTTTATTTCATTTGGGCTGCAAAACAGGGGATGCTTATATGGCAAAGGCTAGATCAATTTCCGCCAGTTGCTGACTCCGAGTTTGCTTGAATTTGTGTAATAGGTGCTGATGCTATAAATAAAAGCAGCCCTGTCTCTTGCACTGAGAACTCTTTGTCAGCCACGCAATACTGAGGTTTTGTTAGGTACCAATTATGTTAGGGGTATGCATAGGATATGTAAGGTGTTGCTAGGAGGGATGGCAGATTCTTCCTGTGTGATACAATTTGCAGTAGGTTTGGGTACAACAGAGAAGGTAAAGGCGGTTTCCCAATTATCTGAAAAAAAGGGTTACTCACTGAGTTATGTCCCCAAAAAGAAGGCAAAACTGAGGATGTCCAAGCATGAGTGGGTTCTCAGTGAGATATTTTTTCTGCATGTTTGTCTAACATGCTGCCCATGGTGTTGATATTCTTGTTTTTCCTCTTCTTTCTGGTGTGTATTTTCTGTATGGGGTTCAAAGGCAAGAAACCAAAAAGAAGTACCAAATCTAAGGAACCAAAAAAGGGTGCTCTGGTCAATGAGCTGGCACCAGGCACAAGTTTCGGTAAAGACAGAAGAGGCAAAGAGATGGGAAAGGAAATTCAGGCTCTTTCTTGCTCAGTCCTGCAGCCAGTTACTATTGAAGTCTCCATCTCCTAAGGATTAATAGTGTTACTGTGTCCTGTGATACTTCATCCCTCTTGGGTTCAAGGTAATGGTAATTTTCTGAGCATGTAACATAAAACCCTGCGATGTTCATCAAGATCTGCTACTTGAAGAGACAGAGCAGACTCATTTCAGAGGACATAGCTGTCAGAAAACACCAAGAACTTATCTCTGAGCTTTGAAAACTAGTCCTTCAACAGCCAAACTGCTGGAGAGGGACCACCTTTCTCGCCTTCTTCCCTGCCTAATATGTTCCAGAGAACTAGTGGTGATATTCAGTGTCATGTTCCTTTCTCTTGAGCGTGTTCTGCTCTTGCCAGGAAGAGTTTTGTTCAGGCTGAGCATGCTCACTCACTCATAGCAATCCCTGAAGTGGAGCTGAGGATGGTGATACTATTACACCTCATTTGTTGCTGGCTTGAAAGAAGAAGAAAACTGAGACGTAAGAAAAAGAAAACAGGAATTGATTGGATAAGACCATTGCGTGTTCAGCCTCATGTCAAATGCCCACTGAAACCAAGCCAACTGCTTTACCTGAGCTTTATGGATCCGATCAGCTCTACGATGCTATGGAGGACAGGGAACGTTTCTGTGGCTTGTGGTAAGTGATCAGCTCATGTCACAAAGGTAGGGAGCTGGCTGCTGCTGTCCTAGCTGGCTGTGAGTACACGGATAAGAGAACAGCCCCTGGCCTGTGGTTTGCAGGCAAACGATGTGGCAGTGGTTTGTCCTGAGGCTTGCAGATGGGGTGGCCTTTGCTCACGGTGTGTTACTCGCTTGATTCGTGGGCATGAGTTGGTGAAAACCAGGGGCTGCTGGCGTAAGCTGATGCACACCTCTTGAAACTACCTGGCCCTTCTGTAGCCGACCAAAACGTGCATTGCGCTCAGGATTGTAGTTGCAGGCACATTTGCTTGGCGTTGGGCACCTGACACCACAGAAACTGGAGCCAATGGTGCTTCGCTCCCCACATCTAAGACCGATGTTATGCTGCGTCTGCACTAAATAACTTCCCATGGTGAGTCTTGGTTCAAGCACTGATCTGGCTGAGCTCATTACGAGGGAACGCTTGCCTGTACCCGTCAGTTTTTGCCAGGCCTAATCACTTCATGGTATTAGTCCTTATGGCGAGGGGGTGTCAGCCAACCTCCCAAGATCCCTTTCCACTCTTTGTTTGCAGGTCCCTGGCAGGAAAGAGGAGCGGGCTTTGGTTCAGTTTGTTGCTTCCAGAGAAGACAGTTGCCCTGGGCTTTTCCACATCAGACACGCAGAACATTGCAAGGTTGCTCAAGTCCAGTTCTCTGATACAGGACTAGAACCGAGGTGGCAGAAGGAAGAGGGAAAGCAAGAGCTCGGATTACATCTCCTCTTGTACTTGGGGGTCCCTGCTGGGGAAGGATAGAGCTTTTTCTTGGAGCTAAACTCTGTGGGGCTGAGACCCCCCAGCTGCCCTGTGCCACAGCACTACCTAAAGCTAGTCCCATGCCTTCTATTTTCCTAAACCAGCATCTCCCCTACATTCCCTTTCTGTTGCTTTTGTTTGTAATCTTTATCTTAACACTTCCATTCGAATGTGAAGGTAAGAGATAGAGCCTTCTCACTTCCTGGGCTTCCTCAGATTTCGGGCTTATAGCCTGTTCTTTTAACTAGTGCTTTCCCACCAACTCAAATGCCCTCCCTGCCAGTCACAGCCTTTCCAGAAGTGATACGAAGTACTCTGTGCAGGGTTTTTCAAAGTATTTTGGTTTGTGGACCACTCAACATGTTTCCAGTTAAACTGTGGATCCCTCTATAGGAAAAACTCCCACTAAATCATTAAATAAATAAATAAATAAATAAAAACTGTTTAACAGTTTTGGCAATCTTGCTGTCTCAGGTATGCTCCCTGCTTATCCTACAGGTCGGGTATTTACAGTGCCACCTCCAAGCCAGTTTCTCACCATCTCTCCCCACTTTTTCACATATACCTGTTAGGGTTTTTTGGTGCGACAATAGGCAACCAAACATTGACAAGCGTCCTGGCTCTGGCTTACAACAGTCCTGCCACCACGATGGTTAATTGAATGTAGTGGTTCATGTCAAATCAATTGTACATCTGGTCTGTGCATCTTTTTTTTTTTAGATACGGACTGAAGATGGTTTTAGCCTGTTGTGGACTACAGTTTATAAGGGAGAGACATCTGAGGTACCTGGAGCTTGCTTGTTTCCAGGAGTGAGACTTATCCAGGATAATTTTCACTATTAGGAGAAAATTACTTACCTGTTATTTTCGAAGTACATAATGGTAATAAATTTCCTTTCACCTTCCTAGGTGGCCCAGTGCTTCCTGCTGCTACCTAACCACCAGTTTTGTTTCTAAGGAGAGGAGAGAGGGAGCAAAAGACTCAATCCATGATAGCTGGAGTAGGGATCGACATGCTTCCCCAGCGGGGTGCAGCATGCGCTCCCGGGAATGGCAACAAATTCAGCTCAGTTCAGCTACAGATGAGCACTGTAACTTTCCATGGCAACCACTGGACTGATTCTCTACCTTTGGCTACAGGTAATTGCTTTGCCTCATGCAATTATTTGAGGTAATTAGAAGTAGATTGTACAAAGAATAGCAAAAACCGTCAGTGCATCCTCCCCATTCGTGGTCTATTCCTTTATAAGTGATAATGATTTCTTTCTGTATTTGTTTATTAGCCCAGCCTGTTTCTGTGCTTTCTACCCAGCTGATCTGTTACCAGGGTGGCATAGGAAGGGAAAATGAAAGTATACTTTCAGGATATTACGGAGTTCTGGTCATTTTTACAGCATAGTATCTAGTACCAGCCCTTACTGGAACTGCAGTGGAAAAGCAGAATGGCTTAGGGACTGTAAAATTCACATTTTCTTTCAGCCTGATATAGTTATGGACTATTAATACACCAGGCTGAACTCTGAAATAGATGCAGCTCAGTAAAAGATAAACAGATCCTGGCTGGCTTAGGATTTGTTAAGGCAGTCTTCATATGCTCTCTCTTTAATAATTTGATTTTTTTCTACATGAAGTGGTACACTTTTGAAAGGTGAAAAGAGGCAAGGTAGCAGGCAGTTTCTCTAATAAGGGTTTATAAAATTCCCACTGATCCATTACTTTAGAAGTGCTATCATGCTGCTATGCTTAATGAAAGATCAGTCAAGTAAATTGTTCCTGGGATTCAACTTAATTACATGCAAGAGATGGAAACTCTGTTATCAAGGTCTAATAAAATATCAGGTGGCTTTAATGAAGTCAGTAAGGTGGCAGTTTTAAACTGAAATCTGCTTGCTTAATAATGGAAGTGACAGTGGATTTGAGTAAGGCGTTTACAAACAGCATGTCATTTCTCCACTGCAAAGTGAGAGTCACAATTTTTAAGCTGTGTTAGTGAGAAACCCTAAGCTCATTGTCAGTGTTTATCTTCTAAGCCTCAGACTACAGGGCCTACAGCTGGAGGAGATTTCCTATTGAAAGATTATTTAGCCTGAAACTTGGCATATGACGACTAGAGTGATTTTTCATAATACTTACAAAGGAAGCCATTTATCCCGATATGTAATTGAAATCAGGAGATGCCTCAGAATGACATTGTTGTGACTGTTACTAAGTATTGAAACATTAAAGAAGTAAAGATGCTTAAAGTTTTATACCTTTAACGTGACTCGTTTTATAATAATTTGGATATATATACGTTTTTTATACATTTTCAAAATACATATTTTGGATTTGGAGAACAACTTGCCTTCCCTACCAGTCCTGACAATTTTTTTGTGTTTAAAAAAAAAAAAAGAGTATTCCAGTTCTGTTTGCAGATACTGAAACTGGTAGATTATTTGACGCACTTGTGAATATTTCCATTAACACAGGGCAGTGGGCCATCAGCTGGGACTTCTTTATGGAGAATATGAGCCTGATGCAAGCAAGCTGCTGGTTCTGAGCTGTGAACAGAAGACCCCCTGACTTACACGCTCTGATGTCGGTCTTGCATATTTGATCAATATGACTTTCCATTTAGAAGAGAAAATTAATTGTTTTACTCCAGAGAAGACCCAGGTTGATTCAGTACGTGACAGGCCAGCACGTGACTTGCATGGAAAGGGAAGAGCCACTGCTTCCTGGTGCTCTGCTGCTGACTTGGCGTGGGGTGGTGCTGCCTTTTGTTTTGTTTGCCTCTGCAAAAATCAATAGGCAAATTCTGTCACGAGCCCTGATGAACATCGGAGGACTTGTGCTTATTTCTCTGTTTCTTTCACAAACAACCCAAATATTACATGAGCGTTCTTTGCTCTCCTGTCTGCAGGCTTTTCCCACCACCCTGGCAGGCTGATTGGCTGAGGATGGGGAGTGGCGGCATGTTTGCCGCAGATGGAAAGATGAAAACCCAATTTTCTACAGCTTGTGTCTTTAAACTAAAGATTTTTGTGTCCGTCTTTCTCTGCTGCTTATCAGATGTACTGAGAGATTTCACATCCCTTTTCCCCAGCTGGCATCCTGGGTTTATATCTCCTCTCCGAGATGAGAGCAGAGTGCTCCGTGGACCATTGCGCTGGAGACAAACGAGGTACCACAGCACTTCCTGTACAGAAAGCTGTATGCCAGGAAGAGCAGAGCCAAAACAACCTTAAAAAAAGGCAGGGCCAAATCTATACCCAGGAGTTATGAATGTGGTAGAAAGCAGGATAAACTGGTGGATTGTGTAGAGTGGGGCACAGGGATTTCTGACCCTGCACTCCTGTTCGGGACACTTCCTTGCTCTAAGACTACAAGCAACCTCATTTAGGATAAACATTATTACTGTAGTTAGCAATCAGTGTCTCTCGTTACGCATGTTCAGTGTGAGATGTTTGTAAGTGCTACTGATGGCGGAAACTCAGGACCATACTGTCTCAGTCTGAGCTCCTAAGTCAGGAACTGTTTTGGAAATGCTGCCCTTTATCTCTGTGTGAGATAAAACTTGCAATCCTGATGCAAGTTTTACCCGCGCAGTGGGATGCTGGGAGGATTGGATGGCTTTAAATATCGAATAATGGCAAGTCAGCACTATGTGCAATTGTGAGTCAACTTTGAATCCTCGCCAAAGATGCCTTTCGCAAATAAAATTTAGCACTAATTTATCAATGGGTTAGTTCATAACATGATGTAAAGCACTCAGTCGCATAATGAATCCTTCTGGATCGAAAGAAAATGCTCATAATGACTTTATTACAAATAAATACTATGTTAAGTGGACAAAATCGATGTAAGGGGATTGCTGTGTTTTACCAGTGACAGTTTGCTACTTCCCTTACTATGTCTGCCCGATAGGCCGAGAGGGTTTTGTTAATGTCTTTTTTTTCTCCTCATTTTGTTGCCTTAACAAAACTGCCAACATTCGTTCTTTACTCCTTGCTGTGCAAGTGCTTCAGTGAGCCCTGCGTATAGCCAGGTAGCGCCCTGCTGTTTCTGCGGATCAGAGAGCCTTCGCATCCGCAGCCCTCCCAGGCAGCTCTGCTCCCTGCTGCTCCCCAAATGGAGTCAAGCAGCACCAGGCCAGCATCGGCGGCATGAAAGCAGCTCCCTGCCCCATCTCCCCCCTTCTCTTCTGAGTGCCACACTCTGCTTTTGTCTGGAAAGGCTTTTTCTAGATTATTGTCCCCACAACAAAGATGATCCATCTGTTGTTCGGCTGCCTGGAGCTGATCCTGGGGAGAGGCCACCTGAAGGCTCGCGGTTCCTCCATGGGTTCTGGTCTGGGGCCTGGAGATGAACGGCAGCTGGGTTCTTCCCCGCTTTCCCTAGAGCTACCTCCTCTCTGGGTGCATTCCCTGGCTGTCCCTTTCCCACAGCACCTGGAAAGGGCTAATTCTGCCTCGTGGGGCTTCCCCTCGCCCTCTGTCAGCATACTGATGGGGAAGAAACTTGCAAAGCTTTAAGGAAATGAGAGCAGGTGCCCCTTGCCCATGCATGCCTGCCTGTCCAGAGGGGTTCCTGGGGGTGGCCCTGGCAGCCTGTGCTGACCATCCCTTTTGCTTTGTGGTGGCAGCCCCTGCCAAAGGCTGCCCTGTTGGAACTTGTCCCCTGTGCTGGATGCAAGCAGAAATCCAGCTTCACCCAGCAGCACTGGAACAGGCTCCCCAGGGCAGTGGTCACAGCACCGAGCCTGCCGGCGTTCAAGAAGCGTTTGGACAACGCTCAGACACATGGTTTGGTTTTTGGGTGGTCCTGTGTGGAGCCAGGAGTTGGACTCGATGATCCTTGTGGGTCCCTTCCAGCTCGGGACATTCCCTGAACAGTCTGTCGTCTCAAGGATGCTTAACTCCGTGCGAGTGCATCGCGGCTTGAGGGCAAGGTGGCAGCTGCAGAGGGGCAGCCGCTTGGTGGGCTGTTTCGCTTTGCTTTTGCCGCCCGCCCACGGGCTTGCACAGGCAGCGCTGAACGTTCTCGCACCGAGAAGCGCCGGGGCGGCCGGGGGCGGCCAG
>VXAL01014273.1:189695-349690 GCA_013399475.1 Chauna torquata | reverse complement strand
TGGCCCCGGGCGCCGTGAGTGCGGGGCGGGGGCCGGGGGGCTGCGGGCGGCCGTGCCCCGGCTGCGCCGCGCAAGCCTCGGGCGCTTTGCCCGCTTCGCGCTGCTTTTCTGCCCGGTTTGCCGGGGCTGAGTCGGAACCTCGGGGTCCGATTCGCGCTCGGGGCTTGTTTTAGCTCGAGGGGACACCCTGAAAACGATGAAAGTGTCTGACTGCGGGGATGGTAGCTTACGTGCTGAGGGGTAAACAGGCGTTTGAAGTTCTGAGAGGTGGGGAGGGGACGGGGCAGGGTACTTGCTCCCTTACGGGGAGCTGCGGTGCTTGGGCGCTGAAGTGAACGGCCAGCGTGGACGAGTGGCATCAGGACTCGTCCCTTTGGTCTGGGTTTTTGCTTGGGGGAACGTGGTTTGGGATTTATCAGTCGTGGCTGAATTTCAGATTGTAGCATCTCTGAAGGCTTAGGGTTGGCATGGAGAGGAGGCGAGAGGAACGAAACGGCTGGTGCTGGAGCAAGATGAGAAGCGAGGGATAAGAGCACGCGCAGCTCTCTTTAGATGCTTTGCAGTTTCCAAGATGGGAATTGACGTGCACAAGTTGAATTTGCTGGCTTCAGGCAGTGGGTGTGAGAGAGGAGCGAGCGCTGATGCCCGCGGAGCTGGGACCGTGCCGGGCGCGAGGTGCGTGCAGGCGCTGGAGCAGCCCTGGCAGACGCAGAGAGCGGCAGGGGCAGCCCCAGTCCCAGGCGGTGCTGGGCACGTAGTGGTGCAGCTGGTGCCCATCTCGAGGAGGGAGCGGTTGCTGCTGGGGAAGAGATGGGTGCTGTCGTGTTTGGCCACGGGCTGAGCATCGCTGAGAAGCCTCTTGTGCCAGCAACGCCCGGCTTACAAGCTCCTCCGTGAGGGTAGACCCACCCCGGTAAATAACGCTTTGGGTAGTGGGAGGGCTCGGTCCAGAAAGCTGGGCCAAGTCCTTCTTTGTGCACTGCTTCAGTGTCAGAGGATGAGATTTAAATGCTGCTTCTATATATTCTTCCTAAATGCCTCGGACCATGCACGCAGTTTGATCGTTTATTGAACCCTACTATCTCCCTGACCCAGGAAGCCTGTGGGGGAGCTGCGGTTTTGCTCCCTTCTTGCAGCACCGCAGAGCGTCCCTCCTCACATGCCTTGCTGAGGAGTGCGAGTCACCTGCTCCAGAGGGCTGCTCTGCAGGAGGTGCTCCAGGAGGTTGCTCAGCTTTAGAGAGTCACTCTCTATGTCTCGTAAAGGTCTCTCCCATCACACGCTGGTGTGCTTGCAGCTCTCTTAAACGTGCTGTCCGTGTCTGAATGTGCTCAGTCTGTCGCTGTTGCATCTGTTAATCTAGCTCCTGGAAGCTCTCTAGAAACCTGTAATGGGGAATGTGGCCGACTGTGTTCTCTCACTGATTTCCAGACTTCGTCTTTTCTCATTAGAAACAAAAGAAGGTGGTAGGTTCTTCCCACCTTTGATGTCGAGCTCTGAAAATGCAGCCTTAAAGTTGAATGTCACGCTGGACTTCCAGCTCCTGCTGCCATCAAACCAGCTCTCTGCAGCTGGGAAGTTGGTCTTTCTGCTGATCCTGCACAAGCTCAGGCAGGATCCAGCTCCTTCTCATGAGCAGTGTGAGAACGGGAGTTTAAAAATAATGAAATAAAAAATAAAAGTAGCAGAAGTTTATTTCCATCGTGAGTGCTGCCAGATCCCAGCAATCAAAATTATTCCAGTCCAGGTCCTGCCAGATGAATGAAATTGCCTTAAGCAGCAAATAATATATTTTGGGTTCTTTTCATTGCCTTGGGTGTTTCTCTGACTTCTGGGGAGCACAATGTTGTTCTTTTAAGCTCACAAGAGCTGCAGAGAAACTTAAAAATATGAATTTAAAACAAAGGCTCTTCAACAGTTTCTTAATTCCAGCAGATGGGCATGTGAGGAAATCAGCATGGGACCATGACAGAAGAGCAGGAGCAGGTTGCGGTGAGGTGGTGTAACAGGAGGCTGCTCAGGGAGCACATCCGCAGACAAGGTGGCCTGTTCCTGGTGTTATTTTTCAGGATATTTATGACAGTGGGTAATGGTCTTTTGGGAGTAGTTCGTACATAGCTGGACCGAGGGGGTGTGGTGCTCTGTAAAACATCCGACCCGCGAGGCTGATCTCTCAGGAGCTGGGCTTTCTTGCCATGCTCTGTCCTGCTGCCAGTAATTCCTGTCTGTGTGTCTTGCTCTAGCTGCCTTGCAGCAAAATGGCATTGGTGACATGCAAACAAGATGCTCTGCATTCCTTTCCTCTTTGATCTCACAACTTCAATCCCTGTGATAGGAGCAAGAGCTGGGAAATGATTCAGTGGTGGCTTCCGCAGCCTGTGAATTTTGGCAGGTGCTTCGTAAGTGCAAAGATGCGGCAGGCAGGAAAATGTCTGTGATGCTAATGTGTCCCGAAAAGCAGTAGGTGAGGAGCCCTGACAGCAAGCTTGCGTGTGATGAGCCTTGTGTTGCTCTGCTGTGCAGCTCAGTTTGAATTGGAAAGAACGTGCAATTTGAACTCACTCAGAAAATCCATATAATTTTGAGGCAACTGCAACATTTTAAGGGCTTATAAAGGAAACAATCTTGTCATCATTAGCAGAAGCTGGGAGGATGTGGCAGCCTCAAGCAGAAAGCAGTTTGAGGTTAGGCAGTCAGTAAAATAATTTGTTGCGTTTTTTGGAAAATATTTTCAGTGAGTTTTAATTGAACTCCAAATTTAGAGTCTGGAATGGGAGTACATATATCTGCTGTATCATTAAAGGCTCTGGGATATACGCTCCGTGCGTTTGTGATTCATTGGGTTTCGTTAAAGTCTTCTGCTTCACGAGGGGTAAATGATAAGAATTGGAAGGAAGAGACTTCCCTCATGCCCCTCGTTCCACACGTAACGGAGACCGGCTGCTCAGCTCTCCGTGCCAAGATCCCTGCCGAGCACTCCTCCCTGCCGACCTGAGGTGCAACGTCTCTTACGGCAAGCACGGTGCCGCAGACCGGGGCCCCACGGGGCCCAGGACAGTTTGAAGATGAGAAGACATCTGCGTGCATCAGGGGATGCTTCCGCAGAAGCCTTTGGGGAGAGGAAGGAGAAAGCAAAACCTGTTGTTGCGTGTCTGGAAAAGGCTGTGCTAAGACAGGGCGTGCGATCGTGTTCGTCTTCTGCTTGCCAGGAAGGTGAACGTGGAGGGGAGGACAGTACCTGCTCAGGCCCTGACTGCTGGCTTTGGCTGGTGGGAGCGAAGGGCTTCATGACCGCGGCAGCAGGGTTGGGAGAGCTCTCAGGTACTGGCAAGCCCACTGGAACACCTTGGCAGCGGGTCAAAGCACAAGGGCTGGAGGGGCTGTCCAGGATGCGCACAGCGATGCGCTGTGGGTGTGACTGATGCTTCGCTGTTGCTTTCGGTCACGCCAGGCTTTGGTTTCACGCCCGTCATCTCATCCTCGTTCCCTGAGACTCTTCCTTTTGGCAGGCTTGGGATCAAGTATGGGAGGCAGAAAATGCTTCCCGCACGGACTCGTTTGCTGCCCAGAGCAGGAACCATCCAACCCTTCCATCTGCCTGCGTGGACTCTCTGGAGGCTGCACATCAGCCCAGCTGTCTGGTGGGCTTTCTCAGCTCCCTGCTGCGGAGCTGCCCCAGCGTGCACCCTGGTGTCTCAGGTTATTCCTGGCCTTTCCCCAACCCTCCTGTACCCGGTTGGACTGAAAGGAGCATTGTCGCTGCCTCTCGGTTCGCCATGGTTTGGGGGTGCTTGGAAGGGGAGGAAAAGGGCTGAATTGGAGGAACGTCTCTGGACCGTCACAGGATCCGCTCTAGTGCAATGTGAGACTCAGGTGTTTTACTGGACTCCGGGCATTAATGTTTGATATCCCAGCTGAGCATGACAGAGGATCTGGCTAAAACTGGAAGGGGAGATTAAGAGAGGGAATGACTATTTCTAGCAGAAACGTTGTAAATGGGACTGAATTTGGAAACATGGAGCTCTCTATCACCAAAGAGACTGAGACTGCAGAGCTGCGGATGGAGGAACGTGAAATCTCTGTCTAGAGATGTATATTCTCCCAAGGCTGGGGAAGAGCCTAAGCCAGTGCAGCTTCGCACACAGGTGCTCTTTACAAGGAAAGAAGCTGTTGCGCTTACCTGCTTTGGGCACAGTGAGGTCTTTGGGAAAAAACCACAGAAAACTAAGAAACGTCTTTAAAAAGCAGCAGTTTTAAAAGGAATGAATGAGCCAAATGTAAGCAAGAGGCAGCTTCTCTGTATAAGCTGCATGTAAAAATACGCTGTAGGTCTCTAGTAGTTGTCATGTATCACTGCTGCGACGAGGGAAGCTCCTGTACGGCAGCGAGCACCAAGCACACCACTGGAGAGACCGAACTTCTGAAGGAGAAGGGGTTGTTCTTGCGTGTGGTTTTGCAGTTCCTGCTTTTGTGCTACCAAATCTTTGTGAATGGGTTTACAGGAGATGGAAAATGCATTTTCACTTCTGAGCTGGTGTTTTCTTCCTGGTTGATGTGTGCAAACATAGGCATTTATATTTAATGCCAATGTTACTGTTTGAGGGAGGACAGTGTGGTAGGATCTGCTGGGTTTTTTGTTTTGTTTTGTTTTGTTTTGTTTAATCCTTCCCTCTGGATTTACTTTGCAGAGTTGTCTTCCTTGTTGCTGTGGCCACCTGCTGAAGTCAGATTGAACAATGAAGCTGAGAAGAGCAAATTTTTCTCCTCTCTCTTGCTATGGTTAAACTAGACACCGTTTCTTTGTGGTGAATTTTCAAGCGTAGGACTGACACTGTCAGGGTTTTCCTACGCTGCTGTAGGGAGGAGAAGAGGTATTCACTGCCAACATTTCTGAAAGGGAGCAGTAATGTAATTTTACGGTGTGATACTGATTTTTAGGGAACGGCAAGTGTTATAATCTGAGATCTGGTTCCTTGTTAAGGTGCTTCAGCTGGTCCAGCTCTTAAGTTTCTCGGGCACAGCCACGTCTTCCTTTCTGCCAGCCTGTCTTGGGAATCAGCCACCTCTGGCAGAAGAGTGAGGTGGATAACCAGGGACAGAGACAGCTTAATTTGCCGCAGCCAGATCAGCAGTGTTTGGCTTGCCCTTGTGGACATCCAAAATGGCTAATTTGCCCTTGATAGTGTCCACCTGCCTGACTGTAGAAGCTCAGAGGTGGGTGCTGTAATTTTAAATTACACATTTGTTTGGACCCCAAAACTGTCAGGACGTGGAGCGGTTAAAGCCCAGCCACGGTGTTCAAGTGAGCTCCTCTGCCCCGCTGGCGCCCTGCTCCGGTGCTTCGTCCAAAGCCATCGCTACAGGTGAATGGCTTCGCGTGAAATTGTAGGAAACCTTTTGCTGTGTGCAGGTCTTTCCCATGTCATGCTTTCTGATCTCAAAAGTGTTGAGACAGCACCTGATCCTTTGCTCCTTTTGCAAAATCAGTCGCTATCCCTCATAGCTCATGCCCACGGCCGCCTGGCCTCTTGCACAGATTCATAGGTGTGTTTTGTTTTATATTGGAGCAAATGTACAATTTCAGTGTGGGAAATGGTGCGTATGTGGCCGTCGGAATGGATGTCTGTCCACATGAGTGCCGTGTGACATCTCCTCGCTTTGGTGGGATGCGTGGCACGTCAGGAGGTGCCTTACTGGGGAGACTTGGACTTTTTCCTAGCTTGGCACCAATCTGAGTGCATGAATAAAACTGACCCTTTATAATTTTTCCCACGAGCTGTTTCTTGAGGCAATGAGACCCTAAGGACCAGCGCTTCCTCCCGCGATGTGTGGGTAACTGGAGCTGTCGGAGGAGCAGAGCCGACGTGGCGGGCAGTCAGGCTCGTGGCTTGGTGCTTCCTGAGCCGCATGTGTGAGTGGAAGCAAGCAGGCTGGATCTGTGGGCAGCTGGTAGCAGCTGCTCTGCCTCACCTGCGAGGAGGAGGAAGACCCCGCTACACCGAGAACAAGCTGAAAGCTCTTGGCATTTCCTTGCCTCAGTTTCTTGATGTTCTTTAATGTTTTTGATGTTGGTCAAAGGCCTTTCAAGGAGTCAAGTGTCAGCCCACCTGCACGTTTCTTTACCTTTGAATCAAGTCTCTAACTTTGCCAGCCCTCCGCTGAAGAGCTTTCTGCGCTCCCGGAGCAGCCCTCTGCTTCACTCTTGCTTGAGCTGCCTTTTGTTTTAATTACCCTGGTTAGGTTGTAGACCCAATGCCAAAGCTTCGCATTTTTTTGGCTTATGAGGGAAATCCCCTTTCTTTTAACTTACCACTTTAGGGTTGCAAACAAACCTTGTCTTTCACTTGGCCATGCTTGCTCCTTCCCTCTGCCGGGTGAGGTCTGCTCAGGCGCTCCAGAGCCTGCTGGCTGCAGCGCGGAGCTCGGGCGGCACAGGGCGGAGGGGCTGCCGGGGCTGCTGCAGCTGGTTCAGTGACGTGGGGCTGGTTTTCCCCAGTGTCACAGTGAGCGGCTGCAGCTCCTGTTGGTTTCTGGAAATCAGGCTATGTTTATCAAAATCCATATTTTGGGAGTCAGGCTGTTAAACACCCAGGTTGGGACGCTTTCTGCCTCTTTGTCACGGCTGTTTGTTTTCGCTCTGTCTGCCTGTCCGTTCAGTGTGACACTCGGGTCTCTAGCTATGTGCTGTGCAAGAACAGCCTTATTTTTACAACAGGCTTTGTTGGCTCTGCTAATGCCCTGAATGGTTTTACTCCCAGGAAATAGAAGAGAGAGGCTGGAAAACCTCCAGCTGGAAGTTGTTGTGCCTCTGCCAAAAAATAAAATAAAATATATAGAAATGAATTCCTCACCCCTCTGCAACGAGGGAGAAGAAACAGCCCCTTACTTCAAAAATCAGATGGGAAAGGGAGAAAAGAAGAGGTTTATGTCTGCCTTGCTGATGGGGGAGAAGGAAAATATCACTGAGTGCTTAGGAGCTCTCACATGCTAGGCTGCGTTTTTAACATCCTGCTGGCTTTGTCGTATAGCAACAACACCGTGGATTTTTAATTAGCCAGTGTTTTTTTTTGATATTCTAATTTCCAGTGCTGCAAAGTGACTCCCGAGGCAGGTGGCTTTGTTGCTAGTCACGTGCGGTGGTGTCGTTTAAAGATGCGATTAGATTCATTTATTGCAACCTTTTTGCCTTCGGCTATGATAGTCTCTTAATTACAGCCCTTTTTTTTTTTTTCTGGCTTTCAGGCATCTTTGAGTCCAAAAGCAATCAATTGTGTTCTTTGTGGAAATGCTGCTGTGTGGCCCTGCACAAGCACTGCTCAAGTACAGCGCGCAGGAAGTTCTGTTGCCTTGGAAACTGTGTGCCATATATATGTATATATAAATATATATATCTGTACGCGTGCGCCCGTGTGTGTGAGTATGCGTGCATACACACATCATTTTCTTTTCTCATCTAAAGTGCCCGTCGGTCTGGAAGGGCTGCCCTGTTCTGTTCCAGGTAACAGGCTCGTTCAGAGCTGTCATTGCTGGTGCTGAGCACCGACCCCTGTGGTTCTCTCTCAGGGCACTGTTCCCCACTTCGTGTCACCTGGTATTTCTCCTCGTTTCACCCCCTCTCCTCCCTCCGAGCATAACTGCTTCTGAGGACAGGACTCTTGTCATCTGGCAGAGAAGCCTTTTCTGGGACATGGGAGATGCTTCCATGCACGCAGGATGCAGATTGCCTTTCTGTGATGGTTTACCTTTCTGTCCCTCTCCCCCTTCTTGCCTTCCTCCATCTGCCTTTCCCTGCGCACAGCCTCTCCCTTTCCTTTCTCCAGAGCTCTGGCTTGGCCATCGCTCCAGTCCCGAGCCCTGGCCAACCATCCCTGCTCGCTCTGGTCATCCCGGGGAGCTGCTCAGTGCCCAGCCCTGTGGGTCTGAATGCCTCCGCATGGGAGCGGTTGTCTCTGGGAGGCAGGTCTGGATCTCCTTGCCCTGCGTGTATCCCCCAGACTCTCTGCCGCTTCTCACCATGCCAAGCAGCGGCACTGAGTGCCCAGCACCTGCGCGTAGGGTGCTGCCTGCGGGGTGACGTCGCTTTGCGTGCAGGAAGAGCCGGCTGCTTTGGTGGGGTTCACTTTCCCAAGACAGGTGATGCTCAAAGCCAAGTCTGGCAAGAGGCCAGTCCGTACCAGCTTAGACCCACTGTGGCAGCACTACAGTTTACCAGCAGTCAGCTGTGCTTTTTTCCATCTGAAGTCAACGGAGGTGTTGTTACTGCAGGTCCTTACATTCTGTAAAGCAGTATTTGTAGACTTTTACTATGAATGTGGGACTTCGTATGCTGTAGGTAGAGACCTTGAACTTACTTTTCATTTTCTTATAGTCTGTATTGGCCTTTGGTTGCCAAAAATTAGTTAGCAGCAAAATCAGTTAGATTTTCTGATGTGGGTTTCTTAGGTTTTGAGCCTGCTTCCTTTGAGGAAGCCACGGCTGCCTGTGGCAGTGGCTATAATTATATTAGCACGTCTTCCACATCAAGAGCTCAGGTGGCTTCCTTAAAACAAGCAACCTCCTAGAGGTGGCTGACATTTTTTACTGCCTTTCAGATAGAACTCCTCTCAAAACTGCACCCCTTTGAGTATTTACTCAGTATCATATTTCTCTCCTCACTTGTCAATCATCAAAATCACATCTACTATTTTTAGTTGCCCCAAGCTTCTTTGCCTGTTGGGGGTGTATATTTAGACACTTGTCAAGCTGTGTCCCCTGCTCATCAGGCCCTGCTACATCTAAAATGAAAGATAAGAAATCTGTGTGATTCATAAATGCAGGAAAAAATGGTTCATGGAGAACTCAACAAATGCATCCTTTAATCAACTAGCTGTGTACAAACACATCTGGCTCTAGGCTTATTTGGATATTATGTTATTGCTAAGAATATATGTGCTTATTTTACACTCATGGCAAGTTACATAAAAATAGAGGGAGAATGTCTTAAATCTCAGAGCAACCGGAAGGGGGGAGACTTTGAGAGAAGTGATGGCTGTGATGTTTCTCTATCTGTGTAATTAGATGTCGTACTGGAGGAAATGGAGTAGAGAAAACTGATAAGCTCTGAAAAGCTGCATGCCCTTAACTCTTTTCCTGGAGAAGTTGCTGTATTGTTTTGATCTCCTGGCAGCAGCTGACAAAGGGAGGCAGACAGAGCTGTCTCAGAAGCTGAAGAAACAGGAAGAAGGCATGAGTTGAGCCCATCTCTGCCGAGGCGGTATGCGTGCCAGGAGGGAGCAAGGCATGACATGACACCTTTAATTTCCACACTTTGTCATCTTCAGCAAGGCGTTGGTGAGGAAGAGAGATTGAATCAAATACCTGTTTTTCTTAAGCCTGTACTGTATTCGTAAGACATATCAAGGATGACACCTCATCAGGTTCTTGCCAGCAGCTCGTGCTAGGGTTGTGTTTGCAATGGCTGAGGACCTCCAAGGACTTAAGTATTTTTTTGAAAGGAGAAGTCCTTCAAAAAGATGGAGGACACTGGGCCACAGCAGTCCCACTGGGAATCTGCATGGAGCTTGCTTTAAGAAAATCTCTCGTGTGGATGTTAGTCCTGCGTACCCGCTGGGGAAGGACGCAGGGCGAGCGAGGTGCTGCAGAAGCCCAGTCGCCGGCACTTGGGAGCAAAAGGCGGTGGGCAGTTTCCAGCCCGGCGCAGATGCTCGCGGGCTGTTGCCGTCCCTGACAACGGAGGGCCAGAGCTGCTGCTGACCTGGTGGCTCGGGAGCTCAGACTGCAGACTCGTCTCGACCCCACCTCTGCAGCTCTGGGAAGCCAGAGGAGTTTTGCTCAGCAGTGGGAGCCCTTGGCAGTGCCCTGCCGACCTGATGGTTTCCCTTCATCGTGTCCTCAGCAAGCCCTGAAATTCTGAAGAAAATCCTGAAAGACTGAATTAGGACATTTTTTTTTACTCCCAAGCTAATTTCAAGCCTCCTCTACCAAATGGTCTGTAGCATAACCTCATCTCCTCCCATATGGATATCTGCCGCCTGCGCTCTGTTCCTGCGCTGTCCCTGCGAGCAGGCAGGGTGCTGAAGCATATTGAATATCCTGTTTTATCCAAGAAAAGGAATTCCTTTTTATATTCCAATATCCCGCCTGCTGCTAAGCGCTGGGCTGAGCATCTGCGAAGCAGTCACGCCTGCACACTGGAGCCGACTCGGCACATCTGGGTATTCAGGCTCACACGCTGGAGCTGCCTCTGTCTCTCGCCCGGTGGGATGAAGTATTAGCAGGACAATGCCTGGCAGAAAACCAAGACACGCGGGCGCTCTCCTTGAGAGATGGATGATTTCCCCATATGGAGGAAGAGCGAACTGTGCCTTTCCCTCGGGTTGCACGGGGCAAGGAGCTCTGCCAGCTCCCACACACAGGCCAGTGGCCATGGCCTCTTCTTGCTGAACTGGAATACTTGTCCCTGCCTCTGCCCAGGGATGTTTTTGACCCCAACCTTTCCAATTCTCTTGACCGAAAAAACTATATGTGCTTGAGGCAGAAAATTGGTAGGGTGGCTTGTTGCAAGAAGAGCATCTGGTTAATGAGTTGTTATGAAATATTGTTAAACATCTGGTGAACACTGTTAGACAGTGTTTTTGTGTGTTAATATTTTGATTTTTGCCCTTGGTCTCAAAGGCGTGATCTGCTCTCCAGGGGAACCATGCTGCTGAGTCTTGTTTCATGTCCCCGCTGCAGAAATTCATGAGGGTCGGCGATGCTGCTAGATCTGCAAAATCCACCGTGCCACACGAGTGCCATTTTGCTTGCCGTTTGGTGGCCTGGGTCTTGCTGGCAGGGATGCCTTTCCTGCACCTCACTGCTGGGACAGCCTGGCTCCCTTTGTAGTAAGGTTAGCTTAAGGAAAAGCTGCTCTTGTGTTGGGAAACTAGGCATTCCTGCAGCAAGGATGGATGGAAATCAACTGTGATGGGTATTCTGTTTTAAAATAATCCCATTTCTGCTGCAGGAAGAGGCTCTCCTGTGGGAAAGGACATGTGCTGTGCCACAGGCAGGGCAGCAGCCTGTGGAAGAAGCCTCCTGGATTCTTCCAGCGTGCTGAAGCTTTCTCTTCCCAGTTGAAATGCTGCTAGAGCAGGTTGGGCACGGCTCCTTCCACTGTCTGTCAGCACTAAAACGCCTCCAGCCCGAAACTCAGCTGCCGACTGACGTGTAGTTAGTTGCTTTTAAATTACGGTTCGTTCATAGTGGCAAAGGCTGGTGGCCTTTAGATCTGGAAGGAGAAGATGTACGTTTCAGTGAAGGCTTGTGCTGGTGATTTGTACACGATATATTGCAGGGCTGTGGTTAATTGGTTAATTGTTCCCTTTGGCCTGCACGACACCATTTTTAACCTCACTGTCTTCATCACTGCTCCATCAGAAAAGTGGCTGTTGAGTTTTTCTTTCCTCCTTTAGATTTGGAGGTGGTTCCCCCCCCCCGGTGTTTTGTAGCTTCTCCCAGGGCAGCAAAGCTCTGAGTAGCTTCCCCCACCTTCTCCCGAAATGCAAAGCTGAGGCATTTCTCCCTAAGCCAGGAAGGCTTTGTAAGGAGCTGAACCCGTCTCCTTTTGCAGGGAGTGGTCAGATGTCTCACTGTGTCCTTGGCTGTGCAAAGAGCACAGACCTGCTCTAGCAAACAGCAAACCAGCAAGGGCTTATCTGGCCCTCCCTGCCATTCTTCAGGCAAAGTTTTTCTTTTTAGAAGGTTATTCTGAACCCTCTCCCCAGGCTCGCCAGGGAGTTAGCAGTTGCAGCTCCTCGAGGCAGCGAGCAGTGCGTTATCCATCATGGGAACTGGCCTCCTGTTGGATGTGATTCTCTTGCAAAGTGTTAAGCATTTTCTCTGCTGTGCTTCAGCGGTTAGTAGCAGGAGAGCTCTTCGTTCCTTTTCACCCCCACTGTCTGCACTGTTTCTCTGATGACAAGAATCTGGGGAAATCTCTTTTCGTGAAACACTTGACATATAGCATGACTTTTCCATCCGTGCAGTTCACATCAGAGAACCTTTAGACTTCTACAGAATTGTGATTTTATTTTTCTTTTCTTTGTGGCTTGTCACAGTTGCCACCCCTTGTCTGTAGGAGGAGGGGAATGGAAAAAGAGGAGGTGAACTTCAGATGCTGTATTTTTCAGTTTGCTCATCCCTTTGTTTGCTGGCGGAGTGGCCACAACCTGATAAAACACTGGTCCTTTAGTGTAGGGAGCTGGCAGTGAGTCGAGGTGCTGCAGGTCTTTCCAAAGCTGGGATGAAGGGGAAATAAGTATAGATTAATTTCTCCAGGTGGTGTGCTGGAGCTGCAGCTCTCCCACAGCTCTTTGGTCAGGGGCCTTGGGGCTTCAGCAGCTGTACCATGCCGCGAGTTTTGGCTGTGCTGCCCTGGAGAAGCACCTCCTCCTTTGCTGATATCATGGGTATAAAAGTGATGCATCTTAGAAATGAGAGGCTGTTGTTTTCTTTTAAATCTGTTCCCCCAGCTTGTATCAATCTCTGGTTAGCCATGGAGAGAGTGTTTTTCTAATCAAATGCCTCAGATCACAGACAGTGGAGGGAGATGATCTGCAGGAGCCCTCCCTGGCATCACTCTTCTGTCTGCCTGCTCATCTGAGGATAGCTTTCCAATTTTCTGGGTGGAAACTGGGGCATCTGTGAACGGATTTCTTTCATCTACTTCTGAAAGCCCTTACATCCTCCTGCTTAAGCATTTGGAGGGTTATTTTAGCAGGAAAAACAGGAGCATCGTGGGCTGGGATGCACGGTCCCATTGCCCTGCCCTCCTTTTTGAAGGGTGTAATAGGGTGAGCTGACTCCAGCCTATATAGGCCAGACAGCACTGTGAAAAAGGCAGATATCTTTTCTTTTGATACTCTGACCACCCTGCATGTTCCTGGAAGGTGTGCAGGAATCTGCTTGACAATGAAGGTGGGGCGATCAGCAGAGCTGTGTGGGTCGGCTCACCCCACCAGTGAGGTACCAGTAGGTACCTCTCTTAGACCAGTAATTTCCATCTCAAAACTTCCCCTGAAGAATACCGCAACAGTGACAGCATTTCAACAACAACAAAAAGGAGTATAAATACAAAAGAAAAGCAGTTTTACTCAGCAGCCAGTTATCTGTTACTTCTGCATTCCTGTTCCTTCTTCCTGATTTCCCTTTTTTTGATTGATCCTTATCGCCACTGAAACAAAGCCTAATTTTGATCTGAGCAGTTGGTAGGAGGCAGAGCATACATGTATACTTGCATGTTCACACACATGCATATATAAATATGAATATATATGGGGCATGAGAGAGGAAAATGCATAAAAAGGGTTTTACTCTCACCAGAACGCTGCCAGATGTGAAGTCTAGTTGCAGGACCCTGCCTGTGTTCTTCAGTCACACACCACAAGCTCGTATGCGGCCTTTAAATGAAATATTTTTGATTTTCTGGTCCCTTGCAGCAGCAGCTGACTGATGCTCTCATTTTTGCCTTGCAGGAGGAGCAGGCTCCCGCGGCGCAGGGCCGGAGGTCATCGCTCAGCGGGGTGTGCTACTTGACCATGGGTCTCCTCGTACTGCTCCTTGGCTTGGTCTTTGCATCGATGTATGTCTACAGATACTTCTTCATCACCCAGGTATGGGTGAGTCAGGAAGCACTGCTGGATCCTCAACCCGGAGCAGCCAGACAAGCTGCTTCAACCTTTGAATTGGTGCTGCTGTTTCTTGCTATGCATGGTGGTGTTTCAGGAGCTGGTGCTTCTGGGTGCAGCCGATGGGGCACGTCTGAAGCAGCGGGTCCAGGCTCACCTCCATCCCGACTGTCAGCAGCGGCCTTCTAGAAATCCCCCTCTTCTACTCCCTTGTGTTTTGTTTTTTTTACTCTATAAAAACATCTTGCAATTTCTGCGTTGTAAACCCAGCATTACTGCTGTCAGTGGTCAAACGGTTTTACAACGTGGCTGGTTGTGAGGGTTGAGCAAGCCCTGGAGAGGGCAGGGGGGTACAGGCAAGACAAGGCAGCTTTTTGCAACGTTTTTTTTTTGGCTCTAGCACAGAGTAACTCTGTGGGCATAACAAAAATAGGTGCTGCTATTAATAAAGCAAGCAGAGAACAGAAAAATAAGCTGGAGTTGGTATGGCAGGTGGGCCTACAACCTCTGTTAAATTTGGCACCTTTTTCCATGTAGGCTTTGCAAAGCCTGGCCTGGCAGAGGCACTGGGCTTGCAGCACTGTGGATTTAAGCAGCGGTGGGTCAGAGCATGGGGAATGAGACATGGCAGAGCTGCTTTTTAAGTAGGAAGCTGCTGAGCTCTGTGGCTCACTGAGTGCTTAGCCAAGAAACCCCAGAGCATCGATTTGCACTGAAGACCTCATTCTGCTGTGGATCAGCTATTAGTGAATGAGCTCTCCGAGGACGGCCGCCTGCATTCAGCTCTGCAGCCAGCACTTATCCACTCAGCAATATAGTCTTTTTATACACTTCCTTGCTCCATACATGTTCGTGCTGTCAGATTAATTTGCAGTCCTTGTTTTCAGATACATCAATTCTTTATTACCTGTGCTTATTTATATCTCATCTGGAAACCCGGTGACAACCATAGGGCTGCTCGCCCCTCCCACACACCAGTATTAATATGACGGACTCTTGTGCTGGGATTTTGGTGCAGGCACTTGTTTATGACTAGGTGGCAGCCCCTGGTGTTGAGGGTAGCTTATCGACCAGGTGATGGACAGTGTTTGGTCCATCAACTGGTCAATAACCTACCCTCAATGCATGCTGAACAGTGCTGGGAAATGTCATCTGGTCCATATGGGGCTGCCTGATGTCTCCCCCACTGCCTGCTTGTGATGCCAAATGACAGCTTATATGCAATTACACGGCAAAGCCTGTTCAACGTAGTCAGAGATGGTTTGGGGACCAAGGCGATGGGGCCTTTATGCTCCAGGTCTCCGACGGCTGCAGTTTGTCCCTGTGATTCTAGTGCTCAGACTTCATCGCTTGCCCTGTGGTAGTTCTCTTGCCTGTAGTTTGTGCTTCTGGAGTTGCTGGAGAGCAGCAGCTCCTGTTTTTGTCTTGGTGCATTTGCCATATATAAGCTACGAGTACCTATAGAGGTGATGCTTTGCTTGCTTCAAGCTTACATGCCTTATGCAGAAAAATAGAATTGCTGGAAGCTGTATATATGGAAGGATGTGAACAGCCCAGTCATGAAATTTAAGAGCCTACAGACAGACATTTTACCTTTCTGATTTACCCCATGTGAAATCCCACAAGGAATCGATTCTCCCCTTCGGACCTGGCTAGCAGAAAGGGAGACATGGTCATTTCACAAGGGTATTTTGCACTACCTTCTTCAAGAACATTTTCTGACCAATAGAACGATCTTGAAATATTCTCAAGTGCCTATTTGAAAAGTGTTTTTACCCAGTTTGGGGACATTTCTTCCTGTGTTTGTTGTAGTCGTTAATACGGTGTGGGGTGTATGTGTGTTTTATCTCCAACTGGATCTCATTCCCGCAGCTTCCCCGTGAGAGCGTGTTTCACTGTGGTGTCCTTTATGAAGACTCGCTGTATTCGCCGTTCAAAGGGCAGCTGGAGCTGCATGAAGACGTCAAGATCTACATTGAGGAGAACTATGAGCAAATCAATGTCCCGGTGCCCCAGTTTGGAGGGAGCGACCCTGCAGATATCATCCATGATTTCCAGCGAGTAAGGAGTTCTTGGAGTCTTTCTGGGCATAGCATGGAGCTGAGCTGGGGTGCACCAGCACGGTGCTCAGGGTCTGACGCTATTGCTGTTGTCACATATCCATATGACGATCTTGTTTTTGAGCTGTCCTCCTTCTCGGGGCCCTGTATGAGCTTTTCCAACTTGCTCTTCTTGCATGTTAGGCCTTTATAGGGAGGTCCTTGGACAGGATTGTTGCTTAAAGCAGTTTCCTGTCTTCTCTGAATTTTCCTTTTGGCTGTTTAACGTCAGTGTGAGGTTGGTGCTTGCTGCAGACAGGAGGCAGCAGGAGGGCCTTCCCTGTGATCTGGTGGGATGTGCCAGTGTGACTGAGCGTTGGGCACAGAGTGGGTGGTTGAAGGATGTTTCTGGTGGAAGCACAGGAGAGCCTCTGGCACAGCCTTCAGGAGGCGAGCTGGGTGCCTGTGGCCACGTGAGGAGGAGCGGGGAGGTGCAAGGAGATGGGAGGGAAAATGAGGAAGAGAAATGCAAACTCTTGTTCACCGAGTGCTTCCTACAATGAGCAGAACCGAGGGCTTCTCCAGGGCAGGTTGAGGGTGCTTCAGTCTGGAGTGCTCCTGGTTTGGTGAACAATACGTCCTTCCTGCCCTGCTCCTCACCTCAGCTTCTTTTCACCCATCTTCACAGTCGTATTTCATTGAGAAAGGCTCAATTCCTTAATTTCTCTGCTTGGAACACAGGGTCTGACAGCCTACCATGACATAACGCTGGATAAATGCTACGTCATCGAGCTGAACACCACTATCGTGATGCCTCCACGCAACCTGTGGGAGCTGCTCGTTAATGTGAAGGTACAGCTGCAGTAACCTGCTTTATTTTGTGTGCTTTTCTTGAGTTGGCTCCTAGGGGCCAGCTAGAATCTCTTGGGAGACAGAAACAGAAAACAGTGTCTGTGGAAGTAAGTCTTGGCCCTGACAGAGCTGATTCTTCATGTAGAGCGAAGGCTTCGGGGGTTGTATTTGAAATATTAATTTTTCAGACAGCACGGTAACACTGGCGTGATGGATGAACCTGACCAGGGTAGCTCAGAGAGGCAGCAGATTCCTTTCCCCTGGTGCTTACTGATAGGAGTCAAGGGGGGAAAAGATACCCTCCTTTCACTCTTGCTGCTGCATTTTGCCATTTGCAGAGATCTTGGTACCCCATGGGGAGCACCAGGCCTCCTGCTTTTACCCCGTTGGGGGTGGAATCTGTGCTGCTTCCCTCGCCGTGCTGCGGGCTGAAACACAGCACTTGGTCTAATGCAGTTTTGCTCACAGCAGGCATTAATTGGGTCTAGTACCGGCTATTTTGTTCAGTTCAGAAGCCCGTGCTGGTGTAGTGCAGTGACTGAACACAGTCTTAAAATAGAGCAGTATTTAATCTTAACAGCAGGAGAAAAAAACAGATTTTTTAAGGCCTCAGAAGGTAAAGCAAAGCACTGAGCCTGGCTCTCTTACTCCCTTTCGTGAGGGTCTGTTTAAAAGGAAAAAACAATCTTACCTCTTTCTCTAATTCACTGCAGTCACTTGCTGCTATGTGCAGGGTGATGAACTTCGTAGGGTTAAGCTGAGAGGTGAAAGGCTGTGCCTTGAGAGATGCCTGATCTCCGGTCCTTGTCAAACTCCCAGCTTGTTTCCCAGCAGTCCTCACAATTTCATCCACTCTGACGATCTGTTAAATGTGCTGGGAACACCACCGGGGTGCAACACACATTTATTTTCAACTCGCTCCAAACCAGCCACCATGGCAGGAGACCGGTCCCTGGGGCAGAGGGAAAAGGAAAACAGAAGATTGTGGAGGCTGACAGTAGAGCTTCGGAAAAAAAAAAAGGGAGATTGGAGTTGCTGGTCACATCCTAAAATAACAGGTATAAAATTACAGGCAGTGAAAGTGGTGCTGTGTCTTTATCAGAAATTGAATTAAAAAGGGGGGCAAAAATACAGTTAAAATGGTCTTATGAGCATTATAACCTTAGTTCTTTAAAGAGTGTACAAAACAGACATGGGTTTAAATATATTTCTTTCTGATTATTGGGGTGGGTAAGTGTCCAGTCTGTCTATGCAGGTTTTAACATGCACTTTAGAAATATCGTTTTCAAGTGCTCACAAAAAGTTTCTCATCGTGAGGACAGTGAAGCAGTGGAACAGGTTGCCCAGAGAGGTTGTGCCGCCTC
This sequence comes from Chauna torquata, assembly GCA_013399475.1. Taxonomy (NCBI): domain Eukaryota; kingdom Metazoa; phylum Chordata; class Aves; order Anseriformes; family Anhimidae; genus Chauna; species Chauna torquata. The sequence goes on along the minus strand of VXAL01014273.1, from coordinate 331,768 downwards.
CGTCACGAGAGGTTTTCAAGACCAGACTGGATAAAGCCCTGAGGAACCTGGTCTGATCTCATAGCTGCCCCTGCGTTGAGCAGGAGGTTGGACCAGAGACCTCCTGAGCTCCCTTCCCAGCTGAATTACCCTATGAGCCTGTGGCCCGCTTGTCCACAGGCACAGCCGTGCCGGTGGCCTGTGTCAGGCAGAGAGGGCAGATTTCTCCTTGCTGCAGGGACCTTCATTGCCTGATGACGTGGTCCCCTTCTCCGAAGTGTTGCTATTTCAATGTTGGATGAGCTGCATTGGTTCTTCATCCTCTTGCTTGTCCTTTTGCCTTCTCTGCTCCTCTGAATCCAGTCAAGTCCCAATGACTGAGACCAATTTCCACCTGGAAGTTTAGTTTTGAAGATGTTCAGTGGCTTCAGCCCTATTTCTGGTACCAAATCTCAGCCCAGCAAATAATGTTAGCTGTTTGCTCTGGCAGACTGTGGCAGCACAGGGACTCTGTGAACCCCTTCGCCCTTTCCTAGCCCGGCACCACGTGCCCCTTTGCAGCGCGGCTGTGCGTGCCCTGTGCCTGCTGTGCCTTCCCCGCTGCATGCAGGCACGGCTGCGCTGGACCCCGCTCAGGTCTCAGCCCTGCTGTCACTGCGTGCGCCTTACCAGGCCCCTCGTATCTGAGTTCTTTGCTGCAAATGGCAGCTGAGCTGCTTCTTGCAGGCTTGTGTCTGGGTAGGTGTAATGGTTCAGTGAACAGGGCTGCGCGAGTATCTGAGAGAAAAGGATGGAGGGATGCTCCCACCGTGCAGCAGCAGGAAGCTGGAGGTGACCCAGTTAAATGATGGATGATCCACGTCTTTTGTAGAACCCAAGATTAATTTCCCTATGGAGATGCTGAGAGCTCTAGTTTTCTTAAAACTGTTGGCAGAGAATTGAAGGTATCGTGCTTGTTGCACAGTCCTGTGATGGAGGAGCTACAATTCCTGAGTATTTCAGCTCCCACAGCTATTTAAATATAAAACAATGAAAAAAACTGGATGTCTGTTTCTAAGACCTCTTGCCATGTCAAGGATACGGCAAATCCTGAGCCCCAACCCCATGTGTTAACATGACAGCTCATGCCAGTAACTGCACATATTGTGTGCCCTCTCCTGCACTCTCCCACCAAGAATCAATAATTGAATTTCTTGTAGAACTGTTGTGTTAGCATAATATAGACTTCCACTAATAGTCTGGTGCTCCAGCATTAGAGGAGAGCTTTATTGATCGAGAAGGCTATGCCAGCCCAACAGCACGGCGCTAACTTAAGGCAGTGTGTTTCCAGGTACGTCTCTGTGGAGATAACCAGTCCTGTGGTGCAAATTGAAGAGATGAAGTTTGAAATTGTGCTGCTGTTGCTTGCCTTTTCCCCTGCTTAGATTTGTATAGGCTCCTTTTTCAGGATCTGCTGATTCTTTCATTTCTTTGACTCTTCTTAAGCAAAAGGGACCATAAATGAGTCTTTGCTTCATGGCCTGGTTAGCATCTAGTCTGCTCAGAAGTGCCCCCTACCCCAAGCTGTACTTGTAGCGCGGCTGCTTATTGCCCCAGTGGTGCCCAGGCAGCTGCGAGATGCCCTGAGCACCTGGGCATCTCCAGCCCGCTGCCTCCACGAGGCCGGGCACAGCTTGCAGGGTCCTCACTGCTGAGCAGATCTCTTTCCTGCAGCGAAAGAGGTGGCCTCCATCCCTGGGGTGCTCCCAGCTCCTCCCTTTTCTCTCTCCCATTTTCTCCAGCCCCTGGCGGCTCTCTCCTACGTGTCGCCCACCAAGCATCCCACTCACCACCCTGGTCTTCATAGCCACCTCCACCTCAGCAGCAGGGAGCTTGTGTGTGCCCGTGGCCCATTTCTAGTCCCCGATACTGCAGGCTGTAAGGGCAGGAGGTCACTGGGGTTGTGCTGAATGGGTCACAGAGGAGGGGGAAACGTGGAAAAGTTGGGCATCTCTTGGAATCTCAGCAGGGCTGGGGTTTTGTTTTTTTGTCTTTTGAAGTAAATGTAAAATGCACATTTTCAATGGAACTTCTGGTGTTTCACTTGAGCCTTGATCCCTCTCCAGATGGGTTTGTCATGCTCTCAGAGTTACCGCTTTGCACGCCCTCCTGTAAAACTGGGTTTCTAACAGGGTTAATCCTACACTGGCTTCACCCTCTATCCAAGTATTCAGTTTTTGAAACTAATCTGTTTTGTGCACCCTGTGCTAGCAGCAAGGGACAGTTCAACGCAAGGGCAGGCAAGCCAGTTATCCAGCATTGGTAAGTGCAGCCTGAGCCTTCAAACAGCGAGTTCCCCCAGGTGTGGCTGTCTTTGGCACTCTGTGTGAGCCAGGTCTTTCTTAACAGATTGCAGCACTGGTCATGCTTTTTTTTTGGTGGAAACTGTCGTTTCAGAAAGGGACGTACCTGCCTCAGACATACATCATCCAGGAGGAGATGATCGCGACAGAGCACATCAGTGACATGGAGCAGCTCGGCTCCTTCATCTACCGTCTCTGCAGCGGCAAGGAGACCTACAGGCTGAAGCGGAGGAGCGCGAGGAGACGTAAGAGCCGTGCAGTTTTCAGCTGCCGTAACTCGCTTTCCCCCTGCATTCCTCATTATTTCTGCTGCAACAGCAGTGCTGGCCTCCTCGTGGCAAGAGGGGCAGTTTCCCTGTGGGTGTACGCACACAGAGCTTTTAAGGTGTTTCCCACCTAGTTCAGCTGAACCCCAGCCTGTGATGACGATGCTGCAGATGGGTGCTGGGTGCTGCCTGTTGTGTTTCCATTGCTGCATCTATCGGCCTAATAGAAACGTTAATAAAAATGCTTGCAGGAGCCAGCAGTTCATTTACACGTGGACTCCTGGGGCTGAACTAATAGCAGTACTGTTGGGAACTGTTTGGAAAATTTCCCTAATGTAGATACCTGCTTCAATGGCAGGTATTCAGAGCAGATTAGATTTGCAAATTACCTTTAATTAATTAAGTTCCCAATAATTTGGAAAAAGTTGTGAGGAGGGAACATTACACTACCTTAGAATGATTTCATGAAAATCAACAGTATGTATCTTATATATGAATGCTAATATTGCTGCAAAAAGCTCCTTAGTTTCAGTATTTGTAGTTACTTGTTTTTAGATACTGATGCGTTTAAAGCCTCACCTGAAACATGAACCTACGCATGGTTGGGATCTCTGGGAAAGCTGCGTGGTGCTGACTGTTTGGGTGCAAAGTCACCGTGGCTGTACGTGGTTGCTTTCCCGATGGAGCTGCCACAACCCCACGCAGAGCGCAGGCTGGCTGCTGCTCTTGTGCAGCCCTGGCACGGTCCTGTTTGTCAGCAGGGCACCGCCGGCTTTCCCATAAGAGGCGAGTATCTGCCTGGCATTGCTGCCCAGAGATGAGCTCCTGCAGTTTAAGGACATGGGAAGCATTCCTTGTTTTCCAGAGAGGCTGAGGCCATGGCAGGATCAGTGCATATGATGCTTCAAACAGCCAGAGGGTGACGATTTTAAGCCCGCCTTGGCTGCATTCAGGGCTGTGCTCTGTTCCAGCCTGTGACTTCTGCTGGTTTTGTGAGGCTTTCTGGTCTCTGAGATGACACTGAGATGCTGTCAGCTGAAACCAGCTGTTTCTGTGTGGCTCCCCCAGCTCATGGCAGCTCTTACTGCAGGACTGTGGCCTAGATAATGTGGCTATTCTTCCAAAGAAGAGATGCTGCTGCTTTTTGTATGGGCTGTGTTGTTCCTGCATTTCAGTGTTCAGTGGCTGCATCCCATCTGTTTTCCTTCCCCTACTTGATGCAGCTCTGGTAAGTTAACATTCATTGAGTTTTCTCACCATATCTCTCTCTCTTTTAATCTCTTCTAGGTATCAGTCGACGTGAGGCTGGGAACTGTCATCGTATTCGTCACTTTGAAAACACTTTTGTGGTTGAAACTGTTATCTGCAAAAAATCATGAAGCCGCTGTCCGGTTGTAACCTTCCTTGGCTTTGCTTGCACACACATGCTCTCAGCCCTCTTTTTAGACGTGGTAATCTGTCCTACTTTTTTTTCCCACTCCCTCTCCTGCTTGTGCAGCTCTGACCTCTTGAGTCTGTCGTGGCCTCACAGTTGATTCTCTTATCTTTTCTCCCTACCGCCTACCTGAAACGTTTTGCTGGGCTTAAATTTACGCAGTGGTCACAGATAGCCTGGGAGTGAACACAGCCTCTTCCACGCCACAGGGCGGGAATCTCTTTTAGGAGCAGGTTTGAGGTAGAAGGAATGGCCAAGAAATAGGATGCTGGAAATGGATGCTCTTTTCCTGGCTGAGCTATTTTGTGCTGGCGTAGTGTTCTGAGGCTGCCTTGGCACCAGGACAGAAGGTGTATGACAGGAGGAGGGCTACCAGTTTGATGCTGATGTAATGACCAGAAATACGTAATCAGATGCCCTTACGAAAAGAATAGATATGAGGCTACAAACAGAGTGACTCAGAAAGCTCGGCAGAGGGAGGGTTTCTGCCCAAACTGTGCAGTGGTGCTCCCAGCTTGCTGCGTGTTGTCCCCCTGAAGACCAGGTTTTCAAACAGGGAAAGCAGCCTGTACGTGTTGTTTCTGTGACTGGCTCCTGGACTCGCTCCTCGCCACGCGGCAGTCTGCTCCTGAGCACGGCATGGCTCAGCACGGCCCACTGAGCAGCGCGGGGTGCCCTGGTGTGAGCCCCTCACCTGGAAGGTGGACGCGGGTTGGTGAGGTGGGGTGGGAGCGACACGGGGATCACAGCACTGCTCTGGGGACACGAAGCAGAGGGTGCAGCGCAAGGCTGCGTAGCCTTTTCCTGCCTCTTCTCTGTAGAGGAACTCAAATTGTGGCTGATTTGGGGTGACATACCTGGAGCCAACCGGGATGTACTCCCTCAGCCTTCACTAGAACACGCAAGTCGCATCTTCTGTGGATCCTGAGCAGATCTGTTGTCACTTTGCCCAAGTAAATAAAGAGGAGAGTCCTTGATGCACACTGCCAAAGCTCTGCTAATGTCCCATCTATAGGCCACGGCTGCTGATGGAACCGGGTGGTTTATTCCAGCCTGTGTCTCTCCTGGGAGCTCCTTTAGCCTGGGAAGATTAGTTATGCTCATACAGGTTGGTCTTCCTGAGTTGTTGAGATCCTACCTGTGTGCAGATGGGTGCCACGCCTGCATGCAAAGTGGTGTCAGCAGTGGAATCGGTAGTTACTGGAAAGTATGGAAGCAGAAGATATTTTTTGTTTTGAGAGAGAGGAGAGTATTCTTGTATAACTCCTCTTATGAAAGCTGTTTTGGTAGTAATTCCTGTAGCCCAGCTGTATATCACATCGTCTGAAGGCACCATTCTAGTACAGATATTGACACAAGGCAAGATTCAGTGCATCAATATACAACAGAGAAATTGTGTGAGCAAAATTGCATTTCTATTGATCATCAGAGAGAAGAATTGCAGAGTAATTAAATATTCTTCCCTCTGATCCATAAATATAGTTAAAACTAATTAGGTTCTTAAAATGCAGGCAGTTTTTTGGCTTGAAAGAACAGAGTGAGGTTCAGCTTGGCACATTCTTGTCAATTGGTTTCCAGCAAATCTGGACTTGTTCATCTGTTGAAATGAGCTTGTTGTTTTAGAAAAAGGAAGGATAAAGTAAATGCAAGTACAATCATTAATTCAGCAGGACCAAAAACTGAATATATTTTAGAGTAAAAGTTTTAATAGTAATACTGTGAGCTAATTACATGAAACAAAACAGTGTCTCAAAATAGTCATCCAATACAATAGGAATTAGTATGTCCTTAGAGGCTGAGGATTTTTTTTTTTTTTGTATAAATGTAGAGTCAACCATAAACATCATTACATTTTAACAGATAGAGGAGGAGATGTTGGTCTCCTGCTTTAAGCTTGATGTAAAGTGAAGAATTGCATGCGCTTCATGCAGGTTGGTAAGGAAAGTTTCCACTGCCAGAGGGGTATTTGCTTTTCTATGGTAGAGCTGTATTTTTCCAAATATAACTTACTATTAGCCCTAACCTTTCATTGCAAAGTGGATGGCAAGCGAGTCAGAGAACTGGTTTGCTTGGTGGAAGTACCACAAACTGGTAAATTTAAGCCCTGCTTTTCTCTTTGTTTCTGGGAGCCTAAGCCTGTACTCAGGTGAGCGCACAGACCTTTTCCCCCTTCCTTTTAATTCTGCATGAATTAGCTGGTCATTGAATATGCTAACTCTGTGCAACCCCGCAGCTGTAAGGACAAGCCCTGGTTCTTTAGGATGAACTAACGTGTTCACTGTTTCATAGGGTGAGAATGCAGTTGTCTAGAAAGAAAACACAAAATGCTTTGTATATTTTGTCTGGTAGGACTTTTACCTCTTAGGAAACATCCATGGGATAATAAAATCTTTTACCTCTGATATGTAAAGTTTGTGTTTGTTTGGAATGAAAGCACATCCCCTTCGTGAAGCTGTCGCCCATGCCTGGAGGTGTGGAGGCTCTTCCCTGGGCAATGGGAGAGCTGCGTGGGGACGCGGCCGAGCCGCCTGCTGCCGGAGCCTGCCCATGCCTGCAGGCTTCCAGGGCTTCCCTCCTTGCCGCGCGGCATGCGGCCAGGCAGGGCCCACAGGGCTCTTCTGAGCTGTCTACCCCCATTCCATCCTTCTGGTAGGGAAGTGTCTGAACAGTGTTCCTGAGCTGGAACACCGAAGCTCTTTCCAAAATCAGTCTCTGGTCAATCAGTGGGGAAGTTAACCTAAGGCATTTTGCTTGTTACAGTCTTTGCATTTACCTCTTCAGTACCTGGGTGCTTTTTCCTCTGTTGGGGTTCTGCAGAAGAGTTTTGCATTCTACAGTAATTGTGTTTGCCAAAGCCTGTTCTGAAGCTAAAGCTAATAATTTGGGTTGATGTAAAGATAGAAATGCTGTAGCTTGCAAAGGTGTTTTTTGGAGTTGTATCTGGCAAATATTTTGTTCCTCTGTGCCTGTGCCTCAGGAAATTCCTGTGGCTCTTCCAGAGGAGAGGGCAATGAGGAGAAAGCTGTGATCTGGATTGTGCACTGCCATGAGATTGTGTATGGTGAAAATCAAAACATGTTGTCCTAAGAAGTAAATGCTGAGGAGATGATTTCAGTATGCAGCAATTAGGACCATCTGTCGCAATATTAGAACAAGAAATGGGCATATTCTTGCTGTTGATGACCAGTGCCTGGAGTACTCTTCATCATTGCCACTGATTTCTTTCTTTTGCATCTAGCTAAACATTTGAAGGATAACTGAGATAGTTATGCAAGATCTGCCCTTACTGTGAATTTTAAATTCATTTGTTTTGACCATGTGTGACTACAAGATTACAGGATAACTTCACCTAAACTATAATTATGGCCAGTCTCCCTGTCATGGAGCATGAGCAGCCCATCCTAACACCCTCAAGTGCATTCCTTGGAAGTGCGTTCGGGTGCGTGTGTCCCGCGGATCAACACTATGTCCCTGCTGCAGGCTGGGGCAGTTAGCTGGGTCTGGGGGTTTAGTCCTGCAAAAGTTACTTCAGTGTTCTTACCTGGCCCATTCGCCTCAACGTGAAGAGCTGATACATTATGTTCATGCCAAGCTAATGAAAGCCTGTTCTCACTGTTGCACATACTTACATGTGTACCTTAGGATGTCCAAGTTGTTCCTGAGCATTTTGCTGCTGTTGTTTTGAATTCCAGCCAGAACATCATAAAAGTAAGTATTGTGGATGCTGTCACAGCTTCCCAGAGAAAAAAGATACACAGGCATGTTTGGACAGCTGTATAATTTGCCAAAAGTAGCTTCCCAAGGTAAACGCCCATTTCTTGACCTTTTGGTGAGTACAATTTGTGATGGCAGCTTTCAAGTCCCAGTGAAACCAACAAGGTGCTGCAGCTCTATCAGAGGGAATGTTTTCTGTGTTACATGAACAGAAAGTGGAGTTCCAGGGGAGAGAGGCCCTCACAAATACTGGTTGAATACTTTCAGCTGCAAAGAAAGAAGTCCATTATTTTCTATCCAGTATTCAACCTTAATCCCAGCAGGGCCAAATGAGACTGAAAAGGGGCCTGGAGCTTGAAGTGATGTTTGGCCCATCCAACTTGTCGTACTGAAATTAGGAACCTTCGCTTCTAGAGAGTAAGGGTATTTCTAGAGGATGATTTTTTGAGTGCTCAGTTTAGGAGTTTCTGCATACCTTAACCTCCTAAGTTAGACAATGTGAACACCCTTGTGTATCAGATATTTTTAATGACTGGTATTTTATAAAACGCGATTGGCTTCAGGGCAGGGTGATACTGTCCGTTTCTTTTTGTGGTGGCTGTGTAACAGCCCCATGTACATAGAACATTTCTACCTTTCTGCGTGAGGACTGGACCCAATCGTTCTGACATGCAGTGGGGTCTGACTTGCTGTGCCTGCAGGTAAGGAGGTAAGTGCTGAGCAGTTGTGTCCCCTTGCCTGCTGGCTTGGGGCTGCTGCATTCAGTGTCTCTGTTGTATTTATGGAAAATCTTGTTTGAGGCTGGATCCACCTCCTCAGCAACTCCAGATGATCACTAAGTGGCCTTCCCCATCCCCATAAGTCTCCTTTTGTATAGCCCCTCTTCCAAGGGGAGATGCTCCATGCCCACTGCAAGGGATGGTCCCCAAGAGGTATCTCTTGCTGAAACGCCTGCAGACCAGAGTGGTGCAGGGCAGCCCGGAGCCTCAGCCCCTGCCCTCAGCCCCATGACTGGTCTACGCTGGGAGGAAATGGGAGGATGCTGTAGAGATGATATAGCACGCAAGGCAGTGCTGCAATTGGGACTGATTATGTATGCTTATATACCTCTGTTGTAGGCAGGTCACACCAGAGGACAGGCTGGAGCTGGGTGTTAGTCAAGCAGGAAGAGCACGTGGTGTATGGACTCGTCTGCGATTACCAACACCTTAACTCCTTCAGTCTTGCTGAAACCTTAAATGGGTGGGTTGAACAATCAAGAATCAGCTGTTTCCTTGAGTTTGCCGAGAATATTTGCTCTGGGAATATTATTATTCATAGTGCATGTGGGATGTGTTTGTGCCAGCTCTAATTAACAATTCTTGCTAGCACAAAGATGTTCTCCAATGGAAGCCAGGATGTTGTTCTATTCATTTGGACTAATTAATCTAAAAGGCCAAATATGTAATTTCATACTTAAGCTTTTAGATCTGTATTTGAGTTCAGCTGAAATCATGTCATGCAATGATTGAAATATTCTCATGGTCTGACCAGGGAAAGAAACTTCAAAAAAGAGGACAACTGATTGGAGCATTTTGAAGAAAACCTCTCAAATTAAAATTCATTGTCTTTTAAAGAGGTTTCTCTAGGATGTGACTCTGTTCCCCCATCTGTTATTTGTGGAGCAACTAGTTTTTGATCTTACTGTTTAGCAGTTTTTGTTCTCCTTTCTTTTAAGGAGTTAACAGTAAAGAAAGGCTTTGGATCAGGCCCCAGCGACTTCTCACTGTTTTCAGATGGTGATATTGTGGTTGCCCCTGCTAGAACAAAAGTCACTCCATATGGGCTGTTCTCCCTTCTCCATAAATTGGTGCATGTTAAAACTTAAAGAAGCAACCATGAGCTGACTTGCTTTGGCACCATGGATGCATGGGGCTGCCTTCTGGAAACGCCCTTGCCTCACACATGGCTCTGGTTTGGGTTTTGAGTACTGAAAGCAGCAGCTTCAGGCAGTGTTTTATATGGCTTGGCTGAGTCCGGTTTGGTCTCCAAATGGGCTAATTGCTTGCTAGGTCGAATATCTGTGAGCAGCCTGGTAGACTGCTGTGTTGTTGTTATACATGCTACAGATAAACATTGGAGGTCACTGCAGCACACTTCTGTGCACTCTGCCAGAGGACAGGACCCATGAAGGACATGGGGGCCTACTGAGCAAGTTCTGCCTCCCTCCCAGTTTTGGTCACTTTTTTCTGTGTAGGTGAGGACACGGCTCATGGACGCCTCTCGCTTCCACCCCGGGTGTGCGCAGGGACGCGGGGTGATGGGGAGGAAGTGTGGCTGAATTGCCTGGTAACAGTGCTTTGAGGAGCGTTTTGCAGCATTTGGAAAGGGGGTGTTCAAAACCGATGCCCGTCTGCCTCTCCGAGGAAAAGGAATGCTACCAAAATGCAGGCGGTCGCAGCACAGCCTGGGCCCCTCTGAAACATGAGGCAGGTTTGCAATAAACGTTTCAGACCATCTCTCTCTCGGCTTTATAACTGCTTTAAAAAAAGATTCAGTTAAGATGTCATGGATATAAATGCTCTCTCTTCCACCCCACCACAGAATTTTAGTGTTAGCCCATGAAATGGATGAACAAACAGCAAACAAGACCAAACCTCGCTGCTTTTACAACAGCAGGTACCAAATAACAAATCTGCTGGCTGAAACGTTCAGTGGGGAGAGGAAGGCACGTTGCTTCAGTAATGAGGTTTGCAAAGGAAATGTACTTTGATTTCATTCAGTGCTTTGGATGAAGTTGTTTAATTGCACTAAAGGGTAAATATTTGGCATTAATCTCCTTGACAATTTGAACTCATTCAGCACTGAGCGTAGCTGTTTCTGCAATGCTGCCTCTCACCAGAGCAGGACTTTGAGCTTGCACACTGGAAATCAATGGGTCTCTGAATCTTCAGTTCACTTTTTGCCCCAAATTTTTCATTAACCTCAAGTGCTCAGCTATTTTTGCGTTAGGACCACTGGAAGAGCCTGTGAGCTGGGCTGAGGGCGGCTCAGCTGCTGTCCCGTAACGTGTGGGGCCGCTTGCGTAGATCAGCATGTCGTTAGCACCCCGCACGGCCCCAGCACTGCAGGTTTCCTGGCGCCCCGCAGCCGCTGTGGCGGCGGCACTGAGGGCAGGCCAGAGCCGGGGGCGTGTGCCAGCGGCCTGCGCTCCGATCCTCCTCACGTGTGGTTTTGAATCCGCTTGCGTAGATGTCCTGGTGCTCGCCCAAGCACAAAGTGGGGATGTTAAAACAAGTAATTTAGCGTCGAAAGCCATCTCCTTTCCTCACAGAAATGTGGCTCTGTGGGGAGTGTTTTGTCATGGGAGCCGTGAGCGTGTCTGTGCAAAATCTTCCCTTGGTAAAGGAAATTTTAAAAATTAATGCTGTTGTTTTGACTGAAACTCTTCTTGAATTTTGCACATAGCTTTCAGGAGAAAGAAGAGAAATCCTTTGATGTCCGTATCTAAAAGAGACCCTCGATCTGCCATGTTGAGGTGCGGTCTGCCCACGGCCATTCCCTTGTCAGGGACCGTCACAAAAATGGGCACTTGGGACTCGCTCTGGAGGCCAGATCCCGAATGTGGAGCTGTGTTTAGGAAAGTATTTTGGAACTGTTCTTCTNNCTTGTGGGGGGGGGGGGTGGTCTTCATGGATTTTTTTGTTTTGTTTTGTTTCTGAACAAACCCGCTATGGCAGAGGGCAGCATGAGGAGGAAGGGCTGATGCAGCAGTGTGCTTTCAGGGGGTACACAGCACCACGCGGGATGGCATATTTCTTTGTCATTTGTCACTGTTTTGTCACTTGCCACTGCTCTGTCATTTTCAAAAATGTGGTCAAGGCAGCAGCTGCCCCAGTTGAAGTCACATGCTGGGTAGCAGCAGGCGCTGGGTGTGACTTGCTGTGCTCTGATGTCAGTGGTGTCATTTGCAGTTTGTAGGGAAAAAAACATCTTATGTGACTAGGGCTTGACATGGAAAAAACCTGCAAAGCCAGGAAGAGAAATGCATGCAAAATGCATGGTTTATTCAAAACACTGTCACTGCGTTTACCTTTTCTTGACATTTTCTCTCCCTGGCAGTTCAAGGGCAGGAGTTTTCCCCTCTGATTTACCAGTGCTTTGAAAAAGGCCTTGAATGCTGTCAGCCTCCATGGCATGCTGTACTGACTGCTGCGCGGCCGCTCGTCAGCTCGCTCTCGTCAGCTGCTGTGGCCATCACGGGACGCTGCCTCGGTCCTCCACAGTTTCCCTCACCTGGCACTCGCCTGCGGTGGGGCAAGGGTGCTGCTGCCAAGATCTCCCAAAGCAGCTTTTCAGACCTGGGCACCTGCTGAGGAGACTTGCTCTTTACTACCTCTCTGCTTTTTACTTCATTTCTCTTTCTTTCTTTCTTTTATTCTTTTTTTAAATTTCTTTTCTGTTTAACAGTTTGGTAACAGAGGCTGAAAATTGTCCCCATCTCATGGTATGAATAGGAGTTAAGTGACAAAAAGAAAGTTAAAGCAAATCTGATTTTCTTTTGGTTGCATCAACCAGCTCCCACCTAGGGCTGCAAAATCAGATCCCAAAATGCTCTGAAATCTTGTTTACAGTTTAAAGAGCGGCTGCAGTCTCTTGAAAAACCTTGAGCCCAGAAGGATTCTGCTGCTTTATCTCTAAGTTTCCTTTATTTCTCCTTCATTGTTCTTCCTAATGAATGCTATTTGCATGAAAAACACGACCTTCTGTTTCTCAATAGCCGATCCATCCCTATTACTTATTTCTCATTTGGACATTGACCACTGGAGTCTGAGTCTATCCACGGAGTGCAATTGCATATTCAATCAGACTCTCCAGACTCTAATCCTCTGGGATACTGCTTTCATTTCCACTGATTGTGGTATAGAAAATGGGTTCTAACTTCAGGTGGATTAAGTATGCAACACAAGTTGAGGGAATGTGGTTGTCATAAGAATGGGGTGCACTAATACAGGAAATGTAAGTTTCATCGGTGAATTACCTGTCTAACAGAGATGTTTCCCCAGAGTCTTGCTCTCCAAGGGTGCAAATGTAGCTGTTTAAGAACTAAAATTTACCTGTGCTGTTTGCAGCCATGTTTGTAACCCCACTTCTTCCCAGGAAGCAGTGAATCGCGGATTCATGCTTGCTGGATCTGCTGCCCATTTGCTCCAGCGGGCTGCCTGCTGGGGAATGTTTGTCACACGCTACAGGCTTGTGGTGCCTCTTCTTCATCTCGTTGAATTTGGGAAACTTGCCTAATGATACTTTGTTCTGACTTCATTAATACTGAAAATGTCGCAAGACTTTTCTGGGTGCCCTCGAACTGATCTGCAAAGGTCTTCCATCCTCCCAGCTCCTTCAGGATGAACTTCAGGCTTTGCTGCTTTAACGTTTTTTGTTTATCTGAGAAAATAATTTGTACCCTGGACAGTTTTGCCAAAACTTTGGTAATCGAATGTGACCTATGTAGTTCCTTTTGCATCTGTGTTTAAACACTTAGGTGGGAGCTGGAGTGTAGACCTAATGTGACTTGTGTTGAAGAAAGTTGGAAAAAAAGGTACTTGGATGTATGCAGCTGAGTTCTGGAAAAACAACCACTTCATCTGATGCAAACAAACAAAATAGTTTTTGGTATGGGAGTCTGGCTGCCTTGTTATGCAATCTGGACAACCTGATAGACTAAATGTCAGAATCAGTATATTCACCCACAGGATCAGATTTTTGATTGTCAAGAAGCAGGAGAGAGGTTTGGGACAATTTTTAAAGATGTTTTGTAATAGGAATATGTGGGGATCCCAAGGCAAGTGACCCAGGCTGATTTAAGAGAGCAATAACACATAATAGCATGAAGTATAATAATGATGTGAATGATGTGACTAAGTCCAGGAATGAAGTCTAGGATGACACTCAGAGATACTGCTTGATTTCTGCCCTATAGTTCCAAAACAACCTAACATATTATTTCTGTCTCTGTATTTTGTGTTGCAAAGGTGGGGGGCATTAAATGTCTCACTGTTGTTACGGAGTATAGAGCTAAGTTTTATCTTGCAGTTATTGCATGGAGTCATTTACGAATGCAAATGGTAATGTGTCCAGCCCATTGCTTTACCTCCACCTACTCCTGGTAGCCTTAAATTTTATTTATTTATTTATTATTTTTATTTATTTACTTATTTATTTCCTGAGGAATCACAAGGCAAAGTGTGTCAGATTGTGCTTTAAATTGTATGATCTGGCTCCTTTCTTACGATTTTTGCATTATTTTTTGTCACTGATCTGGACAGTCTCACTGATGAAATAAGAGGCTGTCCAAAGCTTCCATGCTGTGATGGCTGGGGCAGACCCAGCCCTTTCTAAATGGTGATGGTGGGGACAAGGGCACAGAGCAGCTGGGACTTATGTTGCAGGATGTGCACGCACAATGCACACTGGCTGTTGCTCAGGAGGAGAGACTTTAGTTTCCCTGGTAGGTCTGTGCCTGGTGGTAAACGGACCAAAGTTCTTTTCTTGTTATCTTATTTTGTTCTTTTTTTTTTTTTTTTTTTGAGAAAGCGAATGTTTATTCTCAGAGTGTTCAGTTTCCCTTGGGAATTGCCGGGGGTTGCCAGGTGACCTGGGTGCAGACCTTACCTAGCATGCTTAAATTCAAGGAGCGGGACAGGATTCAAAAGCCCTCGTGCTGTGTGCGATGCCCTCAGGAGTTGGCGGCTTCTGGCAGCCTTGCTGTGAGAGGCAGGTAGGGGTGAGAAGGGCCCCAAATAGTCCATCGCCCTTCGATTTGGCATGGGAGGCTGGATGGGATACCCCAGAGCATCTCAAGTGGGCATGAATGTGCCTCCTGCCTTGCACAGCAGGGTCCTGCCCCAAGGTCCCAGCTGGGCCGCTGCAGGCAGGAGTCGCTCCAAGAGCCTGAGCTCAGTGAGAAAAAGTATATCAGAGCTCAGCCTTTCTTTTTTCTTCTCACTACTCATATAAAATGGCCCACATAAACATAGTCATTATTAATACCAAGTTATTTCATTATGCATGAGGGAAACAAATCTATCTGCAGGGTTTTGTAGCCTTGCTAACCTTGGTCTGTTGAAAGTCCCGTTTGTTTATTTCTGCTCCCTTTCAACAGTGATGTTTTTGAGCCACTGCTCTTCCTGTTAGCATGGATAAAGTCTGACCGGTCTCTGCTGTCTGCAACTTCTCATGCTTTCCTAAGCTCCTCTGTATAAAGCTATTTCAAATAGTGTCCTTCATTGTCTCAGATACTGTAGTTGGCCGAGTGGGACCAGGTTAGATCTCTGGGAGACAGCTTTACCTGTAGTCACAAAGTTAATACTTAACGGGGAATGGTCAGGTTTGTGTTGATGTACTCTAAAGTGCAATCTAAACAGGATTTCCTGGGTCTGTAATGCTTAGTTTTGGATAAACAATTGACTGGCTATGTTTATGACTCTAAACTGCTGATGTTTGCTCTCAGATATAATCCCAGTTTAATGCCTTTTTTTGTCTTGGAATAGATAGAAGGATTAATAGGAAACTGTGGCATATAGCAGGTGAGAGGTTTTACATCCTTTGGTGTCTGTTAATGGCACTGATTCAACTTTGCTTCCTGAGAAACATTTGCGATTCTTCATAGGGTTTTGGTTGTATCGATATCCCACAGCAGCTGTTTTAGCACATTAGAAAATGTGGTAAATGTCATTCTTATGGAGTGAAAGTGTATAAAAATTGGGATAAGAAGAATAAATGAGGTGAAGGATAAAGAGAGAAGTTGTAGATGTGCTCTGCCTTTCTTTTGTAGTGGCTAAAAAACATAGACTCATTGGAGTTTGTTGACAGAAGTTTCTCAGTGAGCAAGAAACCCAGTGGAGGGAAATGTCTTTGCTTTTCTAGAGAATTCATTGCCTCTAAATTCTGGAGCTGAAGACAGAGGCATGTGAAAGGGAAGGAAAGATGAAGACAAGGCCGTGTAAGGCAGGCTGCTGCACTTTATTGAACTGAAGTTTTGCACACTGGCCAGTTGGAAATCCAGGAGCAAGCTGCAGGGTCAGGTTTGAGAGGCAAAGCATCCTTCCACTGAAACCAGGCATGTCCAGGACTCTGCGTGTCTCTGTCTCCATCATGGCAAGGTTCACAATGGGAATGCTCCTGTTTCTCTCATCATGCCACTTACGACGTTTCTGTGCCTTTATAGGACTTCTATCTCATAGCATCATTACCACCAGTAAATGCGATTGATGAAGAGAGCACACAAACAGCTTCGCTGTGTGGGGAAATAACTGTGAAGTGAGCTAGGGTGTGATTTCTGCCTGTACCCACTTGTAGTATTCTGCTTTCAAAGCAAAATGAGCTATTTCACGCTTCTTGTCTGTGAGAGAGTTTTCTCAGACAGCTTCTCTCTAGCATCTAGTGTGCTGTAAATTCATCTTTATCTGACGGTGATTTTTTTCTGCAGAGAAAACAGAAGACAAATTTAACCCTCTCCAGTGTCAACAGAAATGTTAAAACCACTTTGAGAGGAGTGTATGCATGTGAAACTTTCTGACCACAGGTATGTCATTGCTCATGGCAAATATTTTGTTCCATTCATTGTACGTAGATGTCTTTCATAAAACACAAAAGGCAATAGTGAAATCTGTAGGGGGATACTGCATGCTTGGAGTCTGGGCTGATCCTTTCCTTTTGGGAGACAAAAGCTTTGGTTGGGATTTTCTTGGTTACATGCAAATATCACCAGTGGTGTTTTTCTAATAAACCTTTTTCTTTCCTAACCCAAACAGATACTTCCCGAGCCTGATGCACAAGCTAATAGCTGTACTAAAAGGACAGAAATTTGGAAAGCAAAGGACAGATGCCCAGAGTTGGTGGATACCTAAGTTAGAGCTTCACTGCTTTCCCAGGCAAGTGAGGCTGCATGAAATAAGACATCTGGCTCATTTAAGTGTGAAATACGGAAGCTGCTGAAACACAGTGTCCAGTTTCTTAGTGAAACATGCAAATAAGTGAGTAGGAAAGTTACTAATGTGAATACAATGTATGTGTGAATGTCTGCAAGATAGGTGTCTCAGCAAGAAATCTGGCAGGCTCAAGGAGTGTTTTGTGAAAGGCCTCTCAAGTGAAACAGTGGCCTACAAAATTATGTATGAGCGGGAATTGTACTGATCTCTGTAGATACATCTGGGTGATAATATTACGAAAGGGAAGCAATTATTTTGATTAAGATCAATACTGAAATAAGAGAAAATGGACGGGAGCTGTCCCTGGATAAATCTCCATGTCCATGTGGAAGAGGCATGAGGCAGCCCGCTGGGAGAGGTGGGCCCTTAAAGTACCAAGTGCTCAGGAGGGCTGCGGATGGGTGCTGAGAACAACTGCCTGAGGGGCTTCCTTGCAACAGCAGGATTGGCCCTGGCTTACCAGGTGCTTCTGTCCAGCATGAGTTCCAGGGGTTTGGGCGAAGTTCCCCATCCGAGCAGCTTCCCCTCTCATCCCACAAACCATTATGATTTCAGTGCTGGCTTAAGCCCTTCCCCTTTCACTACATCCAAATGCAAAACCAAGTGCAAGTCGGGGACAAAAAGGCTCTAAAACAGCTCTCCCTCCCCACTCTCATTCTTTCAAAATAAACTAACTTGATTTTTGGCAAATAACTGTGTATGTTAGGAATAAATCCTCAGTTCTTAGGGTTGAATCATTTCTAAACAAATCCTGGATTTTGCTTTCTTTTTTCCTCAGATAAATCATTAGCAGTGTTCTGGAAAGCCTGTGATGGCTTTAGATTGCAGGTTTTCAGATTTTTTTTCCTTTTATTTCTTAGCACTGTATGTCTTCAATATTCTGTTGGTGCAAATGGAAATCTCTGCAGATTTCTCACTAGATACCTGGTGTCATGATTTGGATGTAAAGCTGTACAGATGAATAAGCTGTTACAACTACCCACCAGAGCAAAGGGAAAGGATCAGAGCGTGCCTGACTTGAGCGGGAAAGTGATTGTTCAGAGGCCTGGAAGATCCAGTTGAGAAATTTATAGTGGAAAACGTTGCCTTTGCAAAATTATCATTTTCCCCCAGAAATCTAGAATGGAAGTTGTTACCCTGCCCTGATAGTCAGTGCTTTCTTAGAGCTGGTAGAGGCACTGCGAGCCATGTACAGAGGCAGGGAGCTCAGACAGGCAGTGGCTCGCTGTACCCTGTCTGTGGGGAGGCAGCAGTTTTTCCATTCCTCCTGTTTATTTTAGAAAGAAAAAAAAAAAATCAGTTCAGAAATGTATGGAATGGGACTTGGGAGAAGAAGAAAAGCTTCAAGCACTCTTAACTTGTCCTTCATACAGTTTTAACTATGCTTAATTTAGTCAACATCACTGCCTCTTCTAAGCAGTGTGTTATTGCTGAGGGAGGTAGCCAAGAAGCCAAAATTTTCTAAATTTGGTATTAATCTGTGCTGTCTATCAGCACTTTAGATGAAATTACTATTAAAGTTACTTCGTGATCTGTGGGACCAAGGACTGCTGGATAACAAATGAATACGAGCAGGCATACCAGAAGATGGGGAAAAAAAAGCTGAGCAACAGAGGAACCATAAAACTGTAGGTGAGTTTCTAGTCTCAGTTATAGCTGCATAAGCCCAAAGTAATGTCAGTAAAACTAATGGAGCTGCCTCAGGCTATAGAAATGCAATTGAAATCAGTTTCCTTGTATACTTTGGCATTTTCTGCCTTGTAAGGTACTGACAAAATCCCTGTTCCTATGTTCAGGCATTATCAGTTAAAGTGGAGGACCTCTTGGCATTGCTCACTCCTTTGAAATGTAAAATAAATCTTCTGCATCAGCACCGTTTTCTTCTATTATTTGTTAACTCCGCTTCTAAAAGGAGCCTGAAATCTCCGTAGCAAAACCTTTGTGTCTATTGAAGTGCAGCTAGTTAAGGGGTGAGTTATGAACACAGAGGTGATGAGGATTCAATATCTGCTAGCAGGGAAGCCAGCCAGATTTTCTGAATTTACTGGGGGAGTCAATGGAAATGGCAAATGATATGGAGAGGGGCTTCTTGCTGCAATATCCTGGTGGGCTTTATTTTCATGCACTTGGACATAACCAGGACGTGTATCCTCAGAAGCATGACTTATGTGCTGAACATCAAAAAGGTGTCACACTTATGTCTGTTTCAGGTTCATGTTTCCCTGCTCAGCAACAGGACTTATTTGGTGCAGTCTCATACACAGATGTAGCAACTTCAAAACATTTCACTTCTACAAACTGGGGTCTCCACATGCAAATTTGCCCAGCTCAGAGAAGAAATTAATACACGGTTTGTGCACAATCTTTCTCACAAGTATACAGAGAAAAGATGGTTCAAAGGCTGGGAGTAATATCCCTGCCTAGAAGATATATTGCAAGGATCCAGCTCAAGGTGAATATGAAAACTAATTGCTTTGGTTGTCATCATCCTCATCCCTTGGGAAGGGGGCAGCTGGCCGCGGGAGTAGCACTAGGTGCAGCCATGGGGGACCCCAGGGCAGTGAGCCGCCCTTCTCAGGCTGGGAGCACGTTGTCATTCAGTTTATCTGGATGCCTGTGAGCACTGATAAGAAGTAACTGACTGGCACGTGATGCTCCTGCCAGTGGATTATTTTTTATTGCCTTGTTTGTTTGGGAAGTGGTAGTGCTCAGCTTCCTCTGAGGTCTGAAAGATTGCTTTCCCCTGGGGTCCTATGGTGCTGGCTGCTGCTTTGAGGATCAGGGCTATTCTTATCTTACTCCCCAGGAAAGCGGGGGTTGTTTATTCAGATTCATGTGTTTGTCAGTACATTGGGCTCAGGTTTTTTATTACATGCTCTTGCTTGGTTTGGCTCTGTTCATGAAACTAGTTTTGTAGACAAGTAGGCAGGAACAAATTCGTGAAAAGTCTGCAAGGAGAGGAGCTGGTAAGGAAATCTGGAACTGGGATAGTCTATAAATCTGAGCTATCTGGGGACTTGAGCTAGTTGCAATATTAGTTAGAAGTGCAAGGTGGTAGGGGCAGGATCTGTCGCTATAAAAAGGGTTACACCTTACACAGCAAGTCAGCCAGTGGAAGAATGGCATGCTATACCCATGTTAACCTAAAGCTGCCTTTGGGTTTAGAGTTAATCACATTTTTTTCTAAACAGCACATACAAATCTAAAACCAAAAGTTTTGCATGTGTGTGAACATGAGCACATGTGATCAGGGCAGGAGAGAAAACAGAATTTAGTCTGAAGCTTTTTGCCATAAACTCCAAATCTCTGATTCTTTGTAGCCCAATTCTGTAGTGACCGAAGGCTTGGGGGGGTTGCAGATGCAGTGTGGACAGGGAAGGTGAAAGACACTACCGTGTATAAGTGAACACTTTCCTTTCCAAAGTAAAGAGGAGTCACACCCAAAGAGACATGCATCACCATTTATGGGATATGGGATATGATCCCCCCCGCCCCCTTTTTTTAACCCATAAATGCCAACACAAAACATTATGGAAGGGAAGGAAATAAATTAGGAGCAGTTTCCTGGGAATGGACTTAGTTCTGTGTTTTATCAAATATTTTCAGATCTGAATATTTAAAGTAAATAATTTAGGTAAGTAGTTCAGGATCCTGCGGTTTTCATGAAAGCATCTCCACATCTCATCCTAAGTAACTAATGTGCAGCATGTGGATCAAATCTTTCTCCTGGCTGTTTATTCACTGTTTTGTAATGAGCCTTCCAAGGACTCCTTTAAAACAAAATAGTAACAGACCCCATCCAGACAGCAGTTCAAGTTTGCCCAGCAAAGGGTGACTTGAAGGATGTCTCGTAGCGTGTGGTGACAAGTGGTGTGTATGATGCTGTTCTTCACCAAAAAGTACAGGAAGAATGTCACATGGTAGGGTGTGAAACAGACCAAAAATGTGATGAAGTTTGTCACTACTATCTTCTCTGCTCTGGTGGTGTGTGTTTGGGGGTTGTCTGGTTTTCTGCGCTTTCTCAGACATCTGACGATCTGAACGGTGCAGAAGGTCATGGCTGCCATGCTGCCAAAGAAGGTAGTCTCCAAGGCACTGAACAGGCCTGTGTTTTCCCATGTGCTTTTGGAGAAGTTATGGAAGCAGGATGAGATGTTGTGGCCCTCTTCATGCAGTTGGAAAGTAGAGACAGTCCCAGCTGAGATGCTCAGGCAGATGACAGCACAGACCATAGCAGCTTTCTTGGTGGATCGCAGGGCAGGAGCTGTGAAAGGGTGACAGATAGCAATGTAGCGGTCTGTGCAGATGCAGAGGGAGATGAGGATACTGCCATACATGTTAACGAAGTAAAGACTCTCCAAGATGGAGCAAAACACAGACCCCAAATTCCACTTGTTCTGAAGGTGATAGGAAATGATTTTAAATGGAAGAGTGAACAGCAGCAAAGTATCCAGGAAAATAAGGGCTATCATGTAGACTGTGGATTCTGACAGCTTTTTAGCCTTAAAAAACAGGAACGACAAGGCCATCGTATTGAACAGCAATCCCAGGATAAATGTGGGAGTGTACATGATCAGCTGGAACAGTTCTACTGCAGGGCTGATACTGCTGTTGGCACAGGTGTCATTCATATCTCCAGGTATACTGGAAGAGAAGAAAATCACCTTCACCACAAGGAAGAATGAAGATCACATTTAAGACCTGGTACAAAGGCCAGTGAGGTCTGTAGGTGTCCACAGACCAGGAGATGCTTTTTCTTCTCGGGCTGGCGCACACCGAATTGCAGCTACCAGTAAAGCGGAATTGCCTAGTGCCAAGGGATCTTGGAGCAAGGAGGGCACGAATCCTCCTCAAGGAGGAGCAAGGCTTTCTGGGATCCAAGCCTCACTTGCACTGCTACCTGTTACCCTAAACTGTGCTGCCCTATAATTTAGGCTAGGCAGAGTATAGATGTGACTGCATCATCGCCATGGAAAGCCGCAATCCCTATGCAAACCCAGGGCACCAGTCGCTTGTTTTAGCATTACTTGGATTGTGGGGATGGATGCAATTAGTCAGATCAGGTTTCTGGGATCAAGCTATTACAAGAGACCTTGGGGAGCCAAGAGCACAAGGGTCCCTTACATTTATTAATGTGAAGAACCCAAACAGTAGTTGCCAGCCTGCAGAGGTTAAGACTTCAGAAGAAAAATGAGACTTAAGAATCCAAGCATTTGCTTAAATCAGGAAGACTTACCACAGCTGATAAACTGCTCTCTGCTAAAACAGGGGTGGTAGCAAATGTGCAGCAGTTTCTCCTCCTCAAAGAGGGTACTAAAAATGTTGAGGTAGACACGTCTGAGCAGAGGTCATGAAGTATTCCTCTTCTTTAGAGGAAGAGTGCTGGGTTGATCCTGCCCTCAGATTCTCCTAATCAGGACCAGGAAGGCTCTCATTGGTTTCTGCAGTCCTGGCTCAGCCACAATCATTTACAAATGCAAATACAAATGAATACCTGGTTCTTTCTTCCAGCCAATTCTTTCACAGCAAATGTAAATAAAGTCTTCTAAAGATCTTTCTGTTAATGCCCAGAAATCACCTTCATCTGCTGCTCTGTAACTGTCATTACTTTGACCTGGTGCCTTTCCTACATGAATTACCAATCTTGATGCTGTTTCATTTCAGATTTGCCAACCTGTCATCAACTGTGCAGCAGAAGCTCCTGTTCTGCAGATTAAGTCACTTCCCTGGTATTTCTGAGGTAAGCTCGCCTGTGCTGTACTTTGAGATAAAGATCAGCACAAAGGAAATAAATATAACTCTTACATAAAAACTAGCAATTAGAAAGTAAGAAAGGGTTGGCAGTTTTTGCTCCTTAAGGACATGCTGATGCCAGGTAAATGATTCTGTAAATTTACTAGTTTACATTACAGAAATGAGAAAACCAGCCCCAGAAACTCAGCCTGATGAGGAGAACAGGCTGCTGGCAGGGTCACAGGTGTAGGAAAGCATACCTCTGCTGGCGTCAGGTGCAAGGATCTGCAGCCTGTGTGCTGCTGTAGCCAGTACAGGTTTTTATTCAGGCTGCCTGCCCAGGTGTGTATATCCCCATGGCTGGCAGTGCTGCTGGCTGTGTAAAGCCCTTAATGGCCTCCTTCAAGGCGGGGCACCACTGCCCATAAAGCACGGGGGACATGGCTCAGTGGGGCAGCAGCCCTGTCAGCAGCGCCTGCTCTGCCGCCATCTGCGAGGGACTGAGGGAAGTTGAGCGGAAAAGAAGAAAATCCCGTACCCAAATATAAAAGGACAGGAAAGCCTGAGTTTGGGAAGAGCTTGGGGATCTGAATGGCTGGAAGGGAAAAGCATCCCTAGCGATGCTGCAGGTTGTTCAGTGCCTGGGAGTTCAGCCCTCCTGCAGCCGCGGGGCTTGGGATTTTATTGGGAGCTGTGTTGGGTCCCTGAGCCTACAGATTCAGGTGGGGTTGCACCAGATGAGGGGTTACACTTAAAACCTGTGCTCCACTGTACAGAAGGGTGGCCTAAGCTCACCAATGCAGTATGCTGCCCTTCCTGCAGAGGTCCCATTCCTCACATAAAGCATTGCGAGTTCTTTCAGTGCTGGGAGGGAACCCACTACTGGGAGCCAAAGGGATGAAAAGTTAATTAAGGAATTCCTGAAAAGTTATAAATATCAACAAAGTCCTTTACTTCATTGCCTCTTTAGAAGATTTCATTAGTCTTTTTTTTCTTCTTCTTTTTTTTTTTTTCCTTTCGGTATAATAGTGTGTCTAAGGAAATTCTAGGTCTAGAGAAATAAAATAAGCTGAATAAAATTTCAGCTTCTTACCAAGATTTTTACTTGAGAAAAATCTAGTTATGATAAAAAGGCATTTTAGGCTAGTCTGTCATGCAGATTTCTAAACAGAAGAAAATGCCAAAGAATAGCTCTGTTCATTCTTAAAAAAAAAAATGCTATAAGCAAACCAAATTATGTAAAATATATTTAGTTTTCAGATCCTGTAGCAAGAAGAAAGCTTTTAAGGTGAGGTTTCCCTACAACGAAATATTGTCTCTTGTCATCTTACCTTTGGGTTTTCTCTAGCACTGCTCGTTGACTTTTTCTCCTTATTGACTTGTAGAATTCTTGAGTCTTGTGTTTTCTTTGAAGGCTGTGGAGTGAGCTGCATGCAAAGTAACAGTTAGTGTGGATGTTAGAAAGCATGAAGTGCTGCTGCTTTTCATTTCATCACGTATTTCCATTACAGCAATGGTCTCCCCATGCTGTGTCTGCACACATGCACTATGTACATAGTAAGTCACACAAAGCTCATTTAAGGATGTAAATAGATTGCTTTGCGGGGCTTGCATCTCAGTGAGTCACTCATTTAAAACAGTTTCCATTAACAGAGAAGGAAATTCTGGCCCTGCAGACCTTCGTGATTTTTTTTTTTTTCTACAAACAGGATTTTATGCATTGTATGTAACTTCTGTGGGTAGAGTGTTAGCTGTTAAAATATGCTTTAAGCAAAACCCTGAGCTAACACTGTCAGTTTCCCTTACTTTTCATGATACCAGAAAGGAAAAAAAGATAGTCAAATTTCAGTGGTGATTTGATATGTTCATTTTGAGTTGGTGTTTAAGAAAAAAAAATGTTACTCTTAAATCTGTTTACAGTACTAGCAGGGAATGTACCTATGGTGAGCGTCAGGTACTGATTTTGTTCAGAGGGAAACAGGAAAAAGATTTTTTTGTGCATTGTATGCAGTTTTGCAATCTTCTTACCAAAGGGGAAAGAGTGGCTAAATGGGTAATTTTGCTTGGTCCTCTGCCTATCCCTTAAATATCAAAACTGAGGATTTTCTTGGCTGAAAAAAGACTGTGCATCTGTGAAAGTGGTGGGGGATGAGGGAGGAGGGGAAAAAAAACAGTACTTTGGGGTTCTGCGCAGTATTTTAGTTGACAAGACTCAAGGTTAAAAAAAAAAAAAGAAAAAAAGAAACAACACCAAGGGGAAAAAACATGGTCTGAATGAACAATACCTCACCTCATCCTTAGCTAGGTTTCACTTCTGTGCATCCAGTGGTGGTCTTGTGATACTGCATTTTGGATATTTAAAAATAACCCACAGAGAGGCACCACTACCTTGAGGAGGCATCTGGGGCCCGAGGCAGCCTGGGTGGTGGGAACTGAGGCTGCTGTGAGCGTGGAATGGGAACCCAGCCACCACAGATCTCTTTGTGCTCCTGCCCTTGTCCTGGATTTGCAAATGCCACTCCTGATAGAGCCACCAGTGCTCAAAGGAGATGTTCTCTCTTCCCCCTTTGCACGGGTTTCCCCTCACATACTTGGGGTTTTCTCTTTTCTCTCATTTTCCCTTTGATACATATATTCTCATGCCACCTACACACTGCCTGCCTTGCCAAAGGCTGCCCAGAAGCACTTCTGCTGGGCAGAAAGCCTTATGTGGCTACATGTGTGGAGAAAGATGCTTTGGAAAGGGGAGGATGAGTAAACAGCAATGCCAGGGTTGTTCTCGGCACACCGCAGTCTATCCACTACCAAGGACTGGGCTGCTTTCCATCCCCCCCGCCCCCAGCAAACGTCCTGGCAAGCTTTCTAGGTAGGGTTCTGAGGAAGAATGGCCAGGACAGCTTGCAGGTTGCTACGAATGCACTTGGGCAAGGTATGAAGGCTCCTCTCCCTACAAAATTAAAAGGGTGGAAAAAAGCGATGCTGAGGATTGATGGTAAGGGGGAAATGGAACAGTGTGAGTAACATACAGAAAGGTTGGGATAGTCCACGAAGGACTCTGACTATTGATTAATAGCGTAACTTGTGATGCAGGAGCGAGGAAGCTGTGGGAAGGCAACGTATCTTTCTTCTCTCACCACAGGCCCTCCTCTGTGCTAATGGGCTGTGACTCTTCAGTAAGACCTCAAGACCGAGCGTGCTGTCCCTTTTCTTGCAGACTAATTGGTTGCATGGTGGGGAGAAGAGGGCTGCACCCTGCAGACTCTGCTCTGTTCTTGCTGCCTCTTTGAATGTCACTGATGGCACTACCAGTGAGCAAAGCATCACCTGATGCCGAACGTGTCACCTTGTTCCTTTTCTCTGAAGAATGAGCTGTTTCACATGCTCATCTGACTCATCTGGAGGACTTTGCTGTACGTCCATGGCTGCCACACATACCTTCCCTTCAGGCCATGCAGGCAGCCCTGGGTGGCAACTGGTGAAGCTCTGCTGATTCCCCGGGCTTGCCCTTGGGGCCGACCTTTCCCTTGCAGTGCTGAGCTGTGCCAGCCATCCCAAGGTGCTGCTGGTCAGTTGCTGTGCTCAGACACCAGATGGCACCAAGGGCAGCACTGCCATGGTCTTGGGTCTTCAGCTAGTGGTCCTGGCTCTCAGGAAGGACATTGGTATGGTGCTGGGGCTGCTGACAGGCTTCCAGTTTGGGAGCCAAATCAGTAACAGTTGCACTACACAGGATTGTGCAGCGGAGACATGATGTTTTTCTGTTGATCTAAATCAGAGTCTAATCAGTGAGAAAAATAATTGTTCTGCTTGAGAATAGAGAGCATCCACTGCTGTGGTCCCCTTGCTTTCTTCTTTGATTTCCGTCAGATACCCTTCAACATCTTTTCCAATTTTTGGTTTTTCACCTCCCCTCTGCCCTCCAGTGTCCCCAGGCCTCTGGATTTTTTCCCTTTTGGAAGGGCTGTTGTAGGTCTCTGCTGGGGAAGCAGCTTCGGGAGCCAGCCAGAAGGGAACAGCAGCAGGTTGGTAGACAGAGGCCACAACAGAGCAATGTGGAGAGCCTTGGGACAGTCCTGGGGAAGCTTTTACTGCTAGAGAATGCTTTGCTGGGATTGCCATGAGGGGCTGCGAGCATGTCTGAGCTCCTTGGTCCTGCTACGAGGCCTCATTGGGTGGCACCCAGGAACAACAACCTCTCCCTGCATCCCACCTGGGACCAGGAGGGCCAGGAGGCTTTTGGAATTTGTTCCTGCCCACCTTGAGCCATGGGCCACATCCTGACCTTGGGCCATCACAATATTCCACCAGGACTGCCTGCAACCTCTGGGTGAGCCAGAACTGGGATGAAATATCTCATTGCTTACATCCAGTGGCTCTGCAGAGCCATTTGTTACTGAGTTGCTCCACCTCGTGGTTGCAGGGGAAAGGAGAAACATGGCTTCAGCCCTGTGCTGTCTCAGCCTCTGTTTGATCACAACGAGGAAGAGTTTGTCCTGTGGCTCAGACAGCTTATCTCACAGCCACCTCCACCAGCCAAGCACTGGACTCCCGTGTTCACCAACTTTGCATTTGCCCCACTGTCTACACCGTGGACAGCCCAGGAGAGAAGAGCAAAGAGAGCCAAATGCTCTGCCCTTGGTGGTGGGAAGAGAGGGCAGAAGCACAGAAACAGCTGAAATGGAACTTTTCCGTAGAGGAAGTGACAGTAAGCGTTGCCCACTGGTCACTGGTGAGGCCAGGAAGCTGCTGTGCCAGTAGAGAGGTCCGAGCCCAGGTGGTGGCCTTCTCACCAGCTTTTAACAGCTTGAAGGAGGAACCAGCAAATCCTGGCTGTGCAGCAGAACCACGAGTGTCTCAGTGGAGAAGGGTTTTTTCAGTGGTGGAGGAGTTAAATCTGCTGCCTGGGAGAGTAGGTGAGCTGATCTCTCTGAGCCCTGGCATGTTTAGTTTTGAGGTGAGCTAGTATTTGCTGAGATGGATGGCTTGGTTTCAGCAGAGCTATCAGCTGGGAGCGCTCCTGTGGGACTCTTGAGGACATGTCAGCATGAGGGGTATTTTCTGTGTCAGTGCTCTGAGACTGGTGAAATTTGAAACCTGTGGATTTTGAATAAACTGAAAGGAAAATATACTTTTTTCCTCAGTCTTCTACTACATGCTGATCTAAAACCCAGGCAGCTCAGGCATTCCGCTACGTGCTTGTTCTGCCAGCTGTCAAGCCGCAGCACCAACTGGTGGAGGTCTGTCTGTCGTGATGCAGCTTCTGCACGTTTGGGTACTCTCCCACTCGGCAGAGCAGGCGTTCAGGCAGTGCTGGCGTGCCCCAGCTGAGGGCCCTGCACACCACAGCGACGAGTACGCCTCTTTCCAGCCTAATGACTGAGTCATTTTGACACTTCAAAGGTAATTTTATATTTTTTTCCTACTCAAACCATTAGCTACATTTGTCTTCAGCTCACACTTACCTTTGAAAGTCCTGAAACAGCATTTTTTTGGTAATGCAATTATTTCCCAGCAGATCATACAAACCTCCAAACCGTAAGACTCACACTGCTGGCCTGACAAGGCAGGCACTTCAGTTGTAATTTTGCAAGGTGGGAAAAAATCTGTTACTGAAGATGATCAAGGAGATTTCGTTTTGTGTTTTTCACAGAGCTGAAGTGTACATACCAGTCTAGGAAGGTAGCTGCATAATTGGGCCTCCTTTCCAAAAGGCAATCGTGTGCATTTTGAGCCAGCTGGGCTGCTCGTGTGGCCAAGGAACTGTCTCCCACCAGTGTACAGCTTGTAGTGCCCAGGAGAGTCTTGATCAGCCACCGCATGACATTTGTTCTCATTGGGAAAGGTCACTTTTCCATGCATCATTTCTGGGGCCTGTGAAAATAGCACAGCATGTGTGTGTGGTGTGTGAGAAATTGTTACTGCAGCCCAAAGGTCATTGAAAGTCATTATGAGAAAATAATTAACTGAGCGAGAACATATGAGTCATTTTAGGCAAGAGAAAAAGTGCTTCTAGTAGGGTATCCTGTCTTTGACTGAAGCCAGCAGTGGATGTTTAAGGGAAGAACATAAGAAACTGGGATCCTGCTGCTGACAGTGGCTTAAAAAATAAGGAAAGGGTGGTCATAAAGCCTCCCTCAGTTAGGTTCCGCTAGTGACTTTCTTCTTCCCATTTCCCACAGTGTTTTTCTGCTGAGGTCTTACAGATATATGCTGTGCATTTAACGTGATATACCTGTGTCTTTTTAGCAGACAACTCTAGCATTTTATTGTTGAAAATATATATATAACTTTTTCGTTAGTGTTTTAGGAAACCAGTTATATAACTATGAATTGTATTACCTAGCAACACGAACATTTCTTTAAAACAAAACAACAAAACCAAACAAAACCAAACAAACAAAAAGCAGCATATACCACAACTTCACTATTCCAGTAGTGGTAGTTTGTATGTTGGAACTGACAGAAAAAGTAGGTAGGTTGCCAGCTGACTCATGGCTTCTGGTCTTCCTAAGGTGGCAGAAATTGAAGGACAGCAAATCTCGAAGTGGATCGTGTTGGATAATTAACATGAAAA
Source organism: Chauna torquata (assembly GCA_013399475.1). NCBI lineage: Eukaryota > Metazoa > Chordata > Aves > Anseriformes > Anhimidae > Chauna > Chauna torquata. Next base: position 302,756 of record VXAL01014273.1, on the reverse strand, counting down.
GATGAATTAAAAATTCAGTCACAGTAGTCAGAATTTGGCAACAGTACTTTTTCCCAAATTTATGTTGAAAACATACTCCCCAAGGAAAATATTTTTACAGCAAAATGATATCATTTCCAAAAGACTTATTTGGGGGGGAAAAAAAAAAGGAAATTGTTTTTTTTTCTTTTTTAAAAAAATTCATTTTATTTTCTCAGTGTTCTGCTGTGTTATTTCATTATCCAAGCTGCATGTACCGCTATTGTGCCAAATGTCAAGTCGTGGTATACTACAAACTTAACAGCCCAGCAGCAAGGCATATATTTATTCTATCTTGACATACTAGTTGGATTTAACTTCTTTGCTATCGCCAGACTTACAGTACACAGAGGATTTGGCAGTTAATGAAATTCCCTCTCTTCTAGTTGTATGCATAGCCTGGACATGTCAGTTTGGTGCCTGACTAACTTTATAACCTGCTGATCAAATATTGCCTCTGCCAGGTGCTGTGCTGATGAGGTGTTTGCTGTTCCTAACCAAGCTGTTTTTAGGGTGGCCTGGGTGTCTCTACAGGGCATCGCAAGGCACCATGGCAGGCTTGCATGGTCAGGCACTCAAGTCTGGGGGTTTCCATCGTCTCCTAAATATAACTGTTCTGATGTCATTCTGGTGACAGAGGTAGGGTCTGTTATCTTTTTGATTTTACACATGGGAAATCGAAGCAGAGATATGCAAAAGGACTTTCCAAAGGTGATACAAAACATTTGCAGTGGAGTGCAGTTTCCCAGATCCAGATACCTTCTTCCTGAGGCCAACACTATTTTTGGGCAATTCCTTCCCAGGGACCAGCTCCCTGTCTGCAGCCCAGCAGAGACAGCATTGTGTCAATCATGTCTGGAAGTTCACACTCCTTTGGGAATTCTGCAGTCTTCAGAAATGATTGGTGCATCTGCCCTTTCGTATGGAGAATTAACTATTCTCAGTTGGTAAGTGCATTTCTTAACTGTGTTGAAGCTGTGTAGTAACATGCAAAAGAAGTAATGAAGAAAAAGGGAACATGTATTTCATGTCATTTTCCATATATAGGTGTTCTCTTAATTCATTTGAATTTTTCAATCTATTTAATTTCAAGAACATTTTATTTAGGGTGAGACTGTGTATATGTGATAAATACATAAAGTCCTTGCAGTTACATTGCATGCAGATTTCAGCAAGGATTAGGAGAAGAATATCTTTCTCTCCCTTCTTTTTTCCGTAGCTGAACTCACGAAGTGGTGTCCTTCAAGCAGGTCTGGCACTGTTTTAAGTGTTGATGGTATGGTGTTCCTGCTGAAATGCTTACTGTTTAGTCACCTGATGTATTATGAAAATTTACTGAGCACTCGTAATTCATCATTCCTTTTTCCATTTTTACTCCTGTTAAAATGATCCAGCTTGGAGAATCTATACTTCGAAATATTTGCTTTCTTCATCCAAGAATCTCTTGTGCATTTAGCAGAAGGTTTTCTTTCTTTCTTTCTTTCTTTCTTTCTTTCTTTCTTTCTTTCTTTCTTTCTTTCTTTCTTTCTTTCTTTCTTTCTTTCTTTCTTTCTTTCTTTCTTTCTTTCTTTCTTTCTTTCTTTCTTTCTTTCTTTCTTTCTTTTTCTTTTTCTTTCTTTTTCTTTCTTTCTTTCTTTTTCTTTCTTTCTTTCTTTTTCTTTCTTTCTTTTTGTTTCTTTTTGTGCCTTGCCTTACCAGCAGAGTTTCTCTCATGACAAGCACAGGCACTAAAACCCCGATCTGGTGACACTAAAGCCTATAGCAGTTCTGCTGATGGTTTTTAGACCACAGTTAAGCAGTGGTGTTAAGCATTTGCTTTCCCCTATGTGAAACATATATGTGGCATCCCACATGTTTCTGAATTGCAGAAAACAGTCTGAAATAGCCTGCATGTTTTTGTTTCCTTTTCACACATTTCTAATTTTCTTACCTTTGATGCAATAATTTTTAAGTAGTTTTTTTTTTTTAATGTGCTGCACGATAAGCTGTTTTTTTTTTTTTTTTAATAGCTTTGGTTGCTAACAGTGAGAAGGTTATGCAGAGGGAAGTCCATTCCCTCATTCCAGTCATGTTCAGATGAAAAGCAGAGGAAGAGGAACACTTCTGATAGCTTTGTGTCCCTTCTTGTCATTGGTACTGTTTTGCACTAGGGTGCAGGTACCTTTGCAAGAGCTAGCTTCTGAGCTGCTCTCTTCTCAAACCAGCTGCTGCGTAGCAACTACATTTGGGCTCAGAAAGGGAACTCTGAAGTTCCAGTCCAAATATCACATGGATATCATATCCATATCATAAAACTATCAATTTTTATCACCAAATCCTTTAAAAGTCATTGACTGATGACCTCATGGGCATCTTCCCATAGCCTGCATAGAGACTGATGGGAGGAGAGCTCCTCTGGGGATGGGGCAGAGTGGGGCTCTTCTGCAGGACATCAGGGACAGGAGCCAAGTCCCCTAATGGCATGTGTTGGCCAGGACTTTGCAAGGCACTTTGGGAGGGGGTCACTGGCTTGTTCCCATTCTGCTGGCTGGCACAAGCGCTTGTAGAGCTGTGTGGTGAACCAAAGCAGAGGATCAAAGTGCCTGAAAAAGCAGCTGGCCAACCAATGGCAACATGGTTCGGTAGTGTGAATAGTCCCCTCGATGTCGGTTTACCTATAAAATGAGGAACTTGTGAGGTTTGATGTTTGTGAAGCAATACAGACAGAACTGCTTTACTGTCATATTGTCCTATTTCTTGAACTGCATTCAGGACTTTAACTGACAGACATAAAAATAGGTTCAGAAAAGCTTTCAGCAAGTGGTGTGTTTAATCATCTAAGCCCCTTGTACTGCAGGGGGGAGAAAGTTTCAAGCATTGTCTCAAGAAATAACCTGTAACATAACCAGTTTTAAGGGAAGCAGTTCTTCCCAATACCCGTTGTTTCACCATTTTGTATTATTCCATTGAATCCAAGTAAGTTCTTGGCTTTGAGACATGAAAGAATGCAATTTAACAGATTTCTAATTTTTGCACTGTGGAAGTGGTAGTTTTCTATCACGTTTGTAAGTAAAGGCTTTCCATGTTATTGTTTAGGCTGATATTTGTTCCGCTTTTTTGCACCCCTAAGTATTTAGTAAGGCAAAATTTAGGGCTATTTTTGACCATTTCTTCTCTCTAAGATAGACCCCTTATGACTGCAGGATACTGAAGAAGACAGAAGTAATGGAGCTTCGTCTTGCTGTCTGCCTGTCTGTGCATGCTTGTAGGGAATTACAGGGCACAATGGGAGGGAGAGGAAAGAGGGAAGTAAGGGGGTCTGATGGCCTTTTGACGTCTTCGTGCTTCCTGGTGTGGCACATACACCAGATCATAAGGACAGGACATGCCGGCACAGCTGAGCATCCGCACTGCTGCCCTGGGTCTCATGAGCCCTAGGCAAGCTGAATGGGCGTCCCGTTACCCAAATGTTGCCCCTTTGGTTCAGTTTTGCCTTGGATCTGCCTTTTCTGTTATTCATGGTTCGTTTACTCATGTCATCAGGCATCCAAAGATAGAGGAAAAAAAAAGAAAAAGCTGAATTTATGAATTTTCATTATCAGTAAAACTCCACAGGGAGTCAGCTGAAATTTTGGGGGATTTTCTGTCCTTATGTCCTTTCTCTATCTGTCCTTGCTGCAGGTGGCAGGGAGAGGTTCATGTCACCTGTACTCTAAGGTAGCCTCCATGTAACTATATGTTATTTTATGTATGCATGGTTAGATATGCAGTCCCTATGGAAGGGGACCCACATGGCACCACAACTTGAGTTTCTACCAAAGGAAGGGAGAGACCCTGCTCCTGCCCTCTCCCTCATGGCATCTCCCCTCTCTTCTTTCCGCAGGTCGTCTCTTGCTTTCTTCAGAGGGGTGGGGTGCTAGAGGGAGGCTGCACCTCTCCGTGCCTTTTTTCTGTTTTGTTTTTCCTGTGTCTTCAGCGAAAGGTTTAAAGGGCTTTCATTGAAGAGCATTTGCCGTGAGTTTAAAAAGGTCAGTTGAGGCAGTTGGACTCGATCTTCGTAGGTCCCTTCCAATTGAACTATTTTAATTTTTAGTCTTCCTGCCTGAAAATGGAGTTTAATTGCTAAAGTTGTACAGTTATATGGATACTTTTAAGACTTCTCATACTCATTAATTCTTAGTGAAATCAAATTCATATGAATAAATACTACCCTGATGAAGTTGTTACAAACATTTATCAGGCCACATCCTTTTCCTGTTGTTTTCCTGGTAAGCAGTTTTAAGACAAGTATTTAAACATTTTAGCATAAAATTTCTCTGGTATTGAACATTTCTTTGTAAATAACCACAACCACCAAAGCAAAAGTAACTAGGACTGTAGCTCTGATGCTTAGTTAGCAGTCAGGCTTGTGATCTGAATTAAGGGGGAGGGGGCAAAAGGTGTCGATGTCTTTTTTTTTTTTTTTTTTAACTACAAAATTCTTAAAAATTGTTTTACTCATCTTACCCTGGTTCAGCTTCTGCAGTGTTGACTCCTGGTTCTTCTGAGTAAATTGTTTCAGGATCCAGAATATTGTTCTTCCATTCCATTCTCACAAACTTGTGAAAAGTACTTTAGATCAAATTTGAGATCAAGATGAGTCCAAGCTTCTAAAGCTGAAGTTTAATAGTGTATATATAGTCTGTGACATTTCAGCCAAGTTAAAAATTTGTTCCCCTCCAGCAGGAAAAAGAATAGTGATCCTGAAGTAATTATTTGTAGTACTTGCTTTCTTATTCTTCTTTCAACTTGTTTATCATGTTTAACCTGTTTATCATACTAAGAAATATAGACCACTTCTGTGTAGGAGAACTCCTGCTTATGATTCTGGATTGAGGAGAAGATGCACATTTGAAGGAGAACCCATGCATGTTAATTTAAGTGTAATTCCCCTAGAAACAGATGGATATGCTATATAGCTGTGGGTTATCAATGTTCTGCTCAATAGCACCTTCCACACCCATGTCCAAGGGGACTGCTGGCAGAGGGAGCTGCTGCTTGGGAGGACAGCCTGCTCCCAACAGCAAGTAAACAATAGGCTAGGAAAAACAAAACAAAACAATACAAACAAACAAAAAAACCGACCAGGTACGTGATGCTGTTGTAAACCTATTTGTATTTATTAACTCGGTGCTAGTTATACCATGACACTTCTTTTTGTAAATACTGGAACTGCAAAGCGGTGAGAGCTGGGTTGTGCTTTGCATTCAGCTGAATTTTTGCAGCTGGCTTGTGCAGCCAAACCTTCTCCCGCTGCAGCAGCATGCGGGCACACAGGCAGCACAGCATGTCTTCAGCCCCCCTCCAGCTTGCAGAAGCTCCTGGCACCCAGTGCTGCCCCAAGGGAAGTGCAGGGAAAGCAGGCAGGCCCCCAGCATGAACCCAAATATTGCCACCTTGCACCTTTCTCCTGGTGGGCTGTGCTCAGAGACAGGCGAGCTCCTCTTCAGAAATCTGCCTGTGGTGAAGGGCTGTGTTTTAAGGTGTTTTCATGCCAGATAGGTCCATCTGTTCTCCTGCTCACACTGCACCAAGGTGCAGGAGGCAGCCGGGCTGCGTCCTGCTGCTGAAGGTGCTCCTGGGCAGGTGATTGAGAGGGGTCTGGGTACTGCACAGTGAACCTCCTGGCAAGAAGGAAACCCAGACAGATTTTTCGTGTCACTTGCCAGTCATTTCATTACCCCCAGTTCTTCACTTTTTACTGAGCACCATGTTCTCCACCCCCAGACATACACAGACCTTCAGGTCCCCTGGCTTACAGAAACAAGAATAAAGGTGACTCAGTCCCATACCTTCCAATATACAGGAAAAAGCAGCCTTTTCTCAGTGCTGAGGGAAATCTATTGTGGGCTCTATGACGAGTCCCAGCTGTGACTTTCTAGCAAGCATCAAGCCCGGGGAAAGAGCCCTGTGGACAGGCAACTCCCCGAATGGGCAATGCCAGATGGGGAAAGGCAGAGGACGCCTGTGGGGCACCCCATGAGCCGGGACGAGGGGAATGGCTGCTCAGGGTGACCACCGTGGGTGCTGGAGGGATGGCTCTCCTTACCCTGGCCTGGGATTAACTTCCTACCTTGTGTGGAAGCTAGAGAACAAGCGAGGTGGGACAATTTGTTAAGGAGCATTATTCAGTTTAAGTGACTGAGCCACAAACCAGTTTTGAGAACTGAAACGTAAGGTTAAGGAGCCACATCTTAGCTGCAAGGCTCAGGAATGGAACAGAGCCTGCGTTTTAGCCGAGAACGTGCTAAGGGTCAGAAACATGTAGTGCAGAATGTTAAAACTCATAGTAATTGGCATTAGCTCAGAAACTGGAGGAGGATCATGATGTATTTGGTACTCTAGATGATACAACCACTTAAAAAATATGAGAAAGTTCAGTTTAAAAGCATAACTAGGCCAGCATTTGTCTCAGGAAACTGTGCACTTGCTGAGAGACTGCAAGTGATCCTGGGATCGCTCTGCCCATGTGTGTTGGTAGCTCAGCTGCCTGTCGTGATGGGCAGCCAACAATATTTTATTTAGATCGTTTTATAATTTTTTTCTTTTCTTTCCTTTTTTTTTTTTTTTTTTTTATGTTTGAAGCTGTGCATCAGCTCTTGCCAACGCAGGGAGTGTTGTGCACTTGGTTCTTTAGGGACTGCCTTCCAAATGCCCCAACTTCAGTGCTGCTCTCCAGGATGTGCTTGTGCTAAATATGTATGCAACCACATCACAGAAAATGACAGGAGTTGCTATCTTTAATCATTCTGAAACATCTCAATGCCTTATGATTCCTGGCAGCCTGCTGTTAAAGAGGTTTCTGGCCACAGAAGGGAGTCATGGTCAACATAATCTGTATATGATGCACAAGCAGGCATGTTTAAAAAGACCACAGCTCAGGTCGTTGTTGCTGTCATTGCCCAGACTGCACTAAGTGGCTCTGCAACCTCTTCCTTTTCTCCGAACTTCTTCAAGTGGGGCTTAGCCTGGCTCCCCACGGCTGTCTGCTCTGCTCAGCTGGCCCAGGCGCAGCAGGGTGCACCCTGCTATGCCTGACAGCCTGTAGGAAAAGAAACAACCTTCCCATCTGCTGAGGTTGCCTAAAATGTAGCTGCGACTTTGTGTCCAGCTAGGTGAAAAAGCTGGCAGCTTTGATCTTGGTAGGTGATGTCTGTACTTACATCTTCGGGCTAGTCTTTTGGTTTCTGAATCCTAGTTAAAGTAAAAAAGAAAAAAAAAGAGAAAAGAAAAAAGAAAAAGCCCAACCTTGTAGACACCCACTCTTTAAAAAAATCAGTTATTTTTAAAAGACTTTAGAAATGACAGTAGTCAGAAATTATTTTGAAGCCCAGGTGCCTCTTGCCAGTGTATCTCAGATCTTTGGGCAGTTGCAGACCTCACTGAAGTTCATGGGCATGCTCTCCACCTTCCAGCCAAAAAAACTGAGGGAAGAGCTGGCTTCTTTTTTTAGTGATGACTGAAGAAACAGGGGCTTGAAGACTAGACTAATGACGATGAGTCCCTTGTGCAGATGTGAACTCTGGCATTGATTAAGATTAGGATGGTATCAGCCACACTGAGCTCTAATTCCTCTTAAAATACTTCTGGTGTTGGAATTGAGAAGGGTCTCCATTTGTGGGTGGATTGGATGCAAATGGGATGAAAGATTTATCTGGTCACAGCTCTTGAATTATACCAGGGTCAGATAGGAGGCAGAATGCAGCAGAAAGTCAAGAGACAGCAGCTCAAAAGCAGGAGACAAAATTAACCATGGCTGCGTGACCAGGGGTGTTTCAAGGGCAGAAAGTTGGAGGGAAGATCTAGCTAAGGGCTGAAAGTAAGGAAATGGCTCCTTGCTATTTTCTACCTGCTGGGCACTGGGAGACAGAGCACGGTGTGTTTTCTCTTTTAAAAAATTACACATTAAGTCTTGTCAGCTTCTCATAGGAGAGAATTCTCACCCATTTTTTTGCTGCGGTCAGGCCAAAGGTGGTGGTAGCTAATTCCGTCCTAAAGATCAACCTGAACTTTTTACATAATAGACCTGGTACTTGGGGCCTTTAGGAGATACTGGAATATTTTTTATTTCATGGCAGAACTTTCTGCTTTTCTTTTTCTCTTGTCTGCAGTATTAAGCAGACACAACGGCAATTCCCACTGAGTTAGACTGAAATCTGAGTGATGACACTCGAAGCATTCGGCTGTGCTCTAAATGAACAATGGTGTAAGACACAGCAGAAGTTTGCTTTCCAGCATGAGCGTGGAAAGGGAGTGTGTGCTGGTTCTCACATGCTGTCGTCATCCATGCTAGCGATGTCTGACTGCAGCACTGGCTGTGGTCCCTACTTATGTTTGTGTGTTCCCAGAAAACAGCAGTTAAACAGAATTTGTTTGACAAAGCTGTATAAATAAGAAATGATCCAGCAGAATTTCCCAAGCTGAATTTCCAGCACTGGAAGTCAGAAAAGGAGAAAGAACAGTAGGTTTTGCTATGTAAATCAAACAAATGTGATTTAGATTCATTTAGAGAAGTCTGTGACTCAGAACGAATCATGCTGTCTACTTTTCAGAAAAAGATTTAGTTCTCAGGATGTCTGTGTTTCTACTACAAAAACCTAAAGAGAAACATGTTCTGAAGGTGTTACCTTATGTAATAATTTTACTGTCTTTATTGAGCTTAGCGCTTTGTGTAGCATAAAAAAACAAAACAAAACAAAACACACAACACACAACAAACCACGCTTGCCATAGTTTGGTTTTTTTTGGCATTTTAGCCTATACTTAACCTCCTACAGTTTCAAGACAATCACATCACAGGTGCTCAGCTTTGCAGTGTGATCTAGCTCAGTAAGTTAGAAGCAGAGAGCTGGAGATACGTGCAGTTCTTTCATTTTGCTGGATCTGTAGTGTGCTGGGCATGCTTAAGAAGACGAGGTGCAGTGGCAAATAGGAGACAGACTTGGAAGAAATCAATGCAGTTATTTTGATAAATTTACACTGTTTCAGCATTTCAACTGCCATAGGACCTGGGCATGACTCTTGCCTTCACTGGATTGGAGCTCTTCGCCTTTGAAAAAGATTTGGTGTAAGAGCAGAGAAAAGCCTGTGTTCTGTAAAAGGTTCAAAGTGCAGAGATAACCTGAGGTGTTAGGATCTTGTAAAAGAAATGGCATGTTCCACGTCCATTTATATGATTCCAGGAAATACTGAGGAATATTCCCCAGCCAATGTAAACTTGAGCAAAGGGGGAACTAACTGTAGCACAAAGTTATGTTAGTTATTTGTACATAAACAAATCAAAGGTTTGAGAAAAACACCAGAATCTTCACTTTCTCCAACAATGCCAGGTGATTAGTAGATTTAATACAGATACCAACTGCTGCCTGTTTGAACTCTTATTAGCCTACAAGGGTGGTTGTGCACGGTCTCCTCTCCAGGGCTCAGATAGCTTCTGCCATATTTATTGGCTGCACCTTCTTCAGTAATGTGTTTATTGGGGCAGCAGAGATGCTTAATAAGCAGCTGTATGGTTTCATCTGCGGGATACAGATATGCAAGTATCTAACAGAGGCGGAGTGGCTCAGATATGTGATTCAAGAACCCAGGTGTCCTAGCAGCCCTCTGTCCTCGGGGAGGAAGGACTGGTGCTTGATGAGGGCAATCCAGGTGTTAAAAACTTGAATTGCTCACTTGAGATGCCAGAAGCACTTCATTGACAGCTGAGGGAGCTTCAGCAGTTCCCTGGCACTTCAGTCAGGTGCTTCGCTTGGGGTGGGAACATTTGCTTTGCTCTGGGGACACTGGCATATTTACAGTGTGGTAAAATGCAGTTAGGAACAGCTGCTGAGGAGACCTCTGGGAAACTGAAAAGTGATGCTGAGCCCTGGCAGTGTTGTGGGAGGCCAAAACTAAACCTTAGCTTTATTTTATCACATTGTACAAAAGATAAAATGTGTATTTTTTTTATATATGACTCATATGACTGGACAACGCACAGCCTTTCTCTGCTCTTTCTCCTAGCTTCGGCTGGAATATCTCATGCATTTTCTTCAAAGCTGCGTTTTTTTTTGATTTTGTGCCTTTGGTCTGTGATCTTGATATGGCAATCATATGCATCAATGCGGTTGTTCGCAGTTTCTAGAACAGCAACAGGGTTTTACCCGTAAACTAAACAAGGTAAACGCAGCCTTGGTCTGAATGAGGATTCGTTGTGGAACGATGTCCCTCACTTGCACACTGGTGTAGTTTGTCAGGTTTCAGGAAATACGACAAAAGAACTGGTAGACTAGGGCCTCAAAACTGAACAGAAAGGAGCAGTTTTCCCCTTAGTTTTTTAGCACGAAAATCTGCTCATCCTTGAAGCTGTTGTGCTTCACTGAGTAGAAGCAAAAAACCTGATTTTTCAACCGCCCCCTAAACCTACTGGCTCACAAGCAGCAGTCTGCCCTTGGCAGTGCCTCTGGGCACAAGGTGGATGCCACAAGGCAGGAGGCAAAAGGATGCCATAGAGGCAGCATCCGTTGGCCAGGACAGGAGCTCTTGTGCCCATGGGATGCTCCTCACCCCATGAGCGGCTGGCTGCTGCAGGTGGGCCCAGGGCTGGTGCCCAAAACAGTGGCCCATGGAGGGCTTGCAGAAGTGGTGAGCTGGGGTGAGGAGGAAGTAAATAGCAGGACGTGGTTGCTTCCAAACACCTGCTTCGCGGGTGAGCTTTGAGACTTGCCACAAAGTCTGCAGACTTGCCCTGCCTCCCCACAGCACAGCCACCGAAGTTTTAAATGAGTAAGCACCACAGCCTTCAGTATAGGCAGAGTGTATAAAAGCAACTGGTCATAATGTGGAGGAGGTGCCAGATGCTGGGTGAGACTTTTTTTTTCCCAAAAGTGAAATGTGTCAGACAGTGTAGCTCAGACAATGTAGATGTCATCCTGGTGCCCCCGAGCAGATTTACTGCAGCTCTGGTCAGCCCAGCTGTGTGCAGTCCTGGGCAGCTGAGTTCACTCCTGGGCAGGCAAATCCTGACCCTGGAGCAACAGGTGCTGGGGAAAGCAGCGACACCTCTGGCCTGTTAGCAAGGCAGAAAATGGCAGTGATTTAAAAATAATAATAAATAAAAAATCCATGGTTCCTGCATGAATTTAGCTTTGGTGATCCCTCTATCATGCAGTACACTGCAGTGAGTGCTGCCAGCATTTCATTTTATTTTATAGATATTTGAAAGCAAAATGCATGAGAGCAAAATTTCAGCCATGGCCAAAGGTAAAATGAATTATGCCACTCGAGGGCACGGAGTTGCCTCCCGGGGCTTGGGCCACGCTAGCTGCTCAGCTACTGCCTGTCTGCTTCACTGTGTTGCTTCCCATGGTTCTGATGCTAAATGGAGAGTGCTCTGTGCAGCAGAGGGTAATATCACTTGTCTTCAGATGTTCTGACTTCCTCGGATGAAAGATGCTGTAGAAATACAACTATTCTTTGTCTGGTGATGTGTGCTTCACTGCAGACGCTTGCTTTAGTCTACCTATTGGCCAGATGTTAAAAAGAGAAACAGAAGATTGTTTCTGTGAACTTGAAATGTCTCTTCCAAAGGGATGAGTGTTGTATCTCTGCAGCTTTCCAGCTAATATTGAAGTAGCAGAACTGCAAAAGCTCATCACACAGTGATGTTTGGTGGCGAGTGGTTCCTAGGAGTGATTTTAGATGCAGCCGTCTCTCTTGTGGACAGAAACTCATTTTAATTATGTGTTTAGAAGCAGCACAGGATCCCCCACCTAATATTCTCCATAGACTGTAATGTTTCCGAACTTTAGGAAAAACACACTCTCACACACCTTTACAGTAGAAATAGTTTTAGCTGCTTTCAAAAGCAGTCACTGTAGCCAAGGAAGCCCCAGCCTGTGCACACCTGTCTCAGTGTCCATCCCCATGACAGTGGCCGCAGGCAGTCCCCCTGCCCTGGCAAACTGCAGCAGGCGCAGCTCGCCCGCTGCGATAACCACTTTCCACTGCATATTGCAGCATCCTCTTTTCTGCTTCCTCTGGGCCTTCCTTCCCCTCCCAGAGATAGCCAGTTGGTGGGTAAGAGAAGAAGCTGCTTCCCCTTTGGGTGACGGAGCCTTTGAGCTCCATGCTCTGTATTTTGGCAGTGCTGGGAGTGCAGCCAGAGCAAAGCGTGAGCGTGTAGCCTGTCTCTGTGTTTCTCTACATGCTTAGCAAGCATGCTAACTTGGAATTTAACCAAGCCAGCTTTCCTGTTCTTAGTATTGTGTAAGTAAGAAAGACAGGCACGTTTCTCTTTGATTTGCTCAGGGCAAGCGTGTTTCTGCCCCTCTTTGTAATGACAGTTCCCCTTGGGAAAACTGAAGTCCCTTTTGGTGATCAAGGTCCCATCGTGTCCAAGCTACTGCTATTTGTGGCTCTGGTGCTGAGCAGGTCTCTGCAGGTCTCATGGCAGCGTGGAACTGTCACAGTCAGCTCGGGAGGCGAGGGGTTTGTACGCAGGGCTGGTGGGCTCTCTGCTCTACTTTTCCTCCTGTGGACTCTTGGGTTCCTCAAAGGACACTGCCTCTGTAGCTCCTCCGCTTACATTTGGGTGGAAGGGTGGACAGCATGTCCAGGCCTCATAGGAAGGAATTTGTCTAAAATGGAAAATGTTCTGAAAGTGAGGCAGGGGGTGGGAGGGGAACCTTCAAAACCATTTTGATGAGAGAGGCAGAAGTCTGTGTACCTTTGAGAACACCATAGCATCTGTTTCTCTTTTCTCACTTGCATGCATTTTGGACAGGTTAAGTTGTGGTGTTGCATATGTTTTGGGCAGGTTAAGTTGTGGTGCTGGAGACCAAGTGAAGTATCGCTTAGAGCAGCACACGAAAAAGTGAGGTTGAGGAACAATATCTTTCTGAAGATCAGTTTCGGTCTTCAAACCAGTTTCAACTTCATTTTGTGATCTGCAGGCTGCTTTATGCAGCGGGGCGGCTGCTCTTCTCACTTTGCAGATCTCTGAACCCTTGAAATTACTTGATGTGATAAACTGCTACAGCAACATTTATTTAAGAATATTAGATTTTATTTATGTGACAAGTGGTTGCTGACTATTCTCATGTGGAAAAAGCTCTGACTGTTTTATGTTTTTTTTAACTAATGTGTTTAATCAGAATGAAACAATGCTGGACTGCCCCTGCAGGGCACGTGTCCACCTGTGCCCACCGCTGCCTCCTGCTAGGAGCCAGGAAACTGTTGGTGCTTTGCTCTAGGCTTGGATCCTCCCTCAGGTGCCTTCCTGCTTGCAAGTCATGTGGTATCACGCAGATAGTTTTTTGAAGTCTGTAAAAAGAAATTTTCCTATTAGATCTTATACTTTCCATTAAGCCAGTAGAATTTACAGCAAATTTTTTTTTTAAGTTAAAAATCGTTTAGGTATGTTATTTCAAAGGAACTTCCACGACAATAATAATTTTTTAAAAGTCCAACATTATATATGCTTTTATAACATTCAGAGTTAGTGGAGTGGTACTGATCTAAGGTTCAGCTCTTAAGCAGGCCTGGGAAATTTAAGATCCACCAGGCAAAGGAACAGGAAAAGTCTGGGGAAAATCTTGTGCATGGTTTTTTCTTTCTTTTTCTTTTTTCTTTTTCGCTGAACTACTTTTACGCTTTACGGTCTTTCAGTTGCTGTATGAGTCTACCAAATACAGCTTGGGGATCACATTCACTGTTGAACAAATGTTGATTGTAGGATGTCAGTGGAGTAACCTGCCATTGATAAAAATGCCCTAAAGGGCAACCAGCCTTCTCCTGTGTTGTGAAGACCTACGGGGTTTAGCCCAGCCAGAGAGGCTGCTGGAGGGGCCCCCAGGCCCAAGAGGAGCGCTGCTGCAAAAGGGTGGGTGCTGAGCCCAGGGGCTGCTGGAGGAGGCATCTTGGATGGGCTCTGCAGGACATGCTGGCAAACACAGAAAGAAAAGATCTTTCTTTCCTGCACACCTGAACTACAGGTAAGAGCCGATGGGTCAATTTGAGAATCACACGTATGAAAGGGGGAGAAAGCAAAGCGTTGGTACAGTGGGCTCTTTTATTTGATGGTATTAAGAGGCTTGGTAGAAAAACAGCATTTGGGGTAGTAGGACTGGATGGAGTGCTGTCACTGGGAGGCATGAGGGAAACTAACTATCTTTTAAAAGAAGAAGAAAGGGGAAAAAAAAAAAGGGTCACGTGTTTAGCCAACTGAAGTATGTGCATTAACTGGACTCACACATAGGCTTCCTTAGAGTAGCTGGTTTATTTGTTATGATATTCTGTTTCCAAGTAAGTCCTTGCACAGGAGTATGCTAATCCATATGAAATAAATTTAAAAATGGTTTGCTTGGTTATTGCCAAACAAATCTAAATGGGGCATCCTTGTCCACATTGACCCGTTTGCTTGCGCAGGTGGGCAATACTGGCTTTAGCTTCCCCAAATCAAACCTTTCTTTGGATCCCAGAGCCGTGATGGGTGGCAGAGGTACCACGTAGGAGGTAAATACCTCCCTGCCCACATGCTCATCATGCAGCACTGCAGTTCAGAAGATAATTGTTATCCATGGATGGTTAAGAAGGCCTTAGAAAATCAAAGTGAGCATGATACTTGAACTTTGTGAGAGTATGTAGAAAATTGGATAAGGTGTAGAATTGGATAAGGTGTTACAGTGTAATGGGATCCAGTGGCTGGCAGGTGAAACCATGAATTTATTGAGTTAAATGAAGCGGAGGGTTTTGTTTGTTTGTTTGTTTGTTTTGGCTAATATGATTTCCCATTTGGATAGTTTGGTTAGTTTGCCAGGGAGTACATTCTCTTCACTAGAGATCTTTATCACTAGATTTGTCAGGAGTAAATTCCAATATCCTGTCCTCTGATGAGTTTGGTAATTTATACAGCATATCTTTCAAAATTAATTTCAAATTACTTCGGAAGTGGTGCAGGGGTTGTAAGGTCTATTTTTCTTTTTTAACCTGCATTATATGAGAAATCACCATAGGTAATACCTTGGTTAATTCTGCCTAATATCTGTGAGTGCCTCCATTGGGCACTTGACTGGATAAAAACAAAATTGCTTTTTATGAATATTCTCACCTGGGTATTCTGAAACAGCTTTTTAAGATTAATGGCATCAGTTTCTGCTCACTTCACAGAAGAGAGCAGAACTGAAAATGTAACTTTTAAAGGCATTTAATGGGTGTTTTTGATTAGCATTTATACATTTTTTTCCACTAGGACAATGCTTTTTCGACCTTACAGTACAACTGGGTCCCTGGGAGGAGAGCTGGGTATGTGAGGGGTTTGTATTCAGGTTCTTATAGTTTTTCTCTGTATTAAAAATAACATCGAGAGACAAGAAATCTCTTCTGTTGTGCAGCCTGAAAATTGAAATTGTGAACTTGTGTATTTAGTCAGGAAGGCTTTTGTTGTTGTTTTTAAAATGTCAAATGCTTTTCAGTTTTATTCACCATCAAATGTATTCTGTGCCGTCTCAAGTTGCACTGGGTTTTTGACGGCTGTTGTCACTGGTATAAAAATACAATAAACTGGAGATTCTCCAGAGTTAACAGTAAATTTTGTAGTGGAGCCTGTATGTGAAATTCTGATTTCGAAAGAAGTGTAATCTTACCTGGAGGTCAAGGACAGAATTTAAATGTATTCTTTAAATCTAAGTTCATCTTGAAAAGCCGTGAATTGAAAGTTACACCTTCTTAAAAGCTCTGCTCTTTTTTGCCAGAAGATTTGACTATTGTAGTAGCCCTGTAAAACCAGCACAGCTGGGCTCTCTTCCTTCTTTCTCTTCCTTCAGAAATTTCAAGTATGCTTAGACAGGCTGCTCTCATTTACATATATAACAAACAAAATATAGACAAATGGAGTTATATATAAAATCACTTTTGGCCAACAAAGCAGTGGCACTGGTGGTGATAAAAAGGAGGACAGTAGTGCAATTTAACTTCCAGATTCTGTTATCCCAGTTTGCTGCGATGCATAGCATGAGCAGACTGAGTGTGTTGACCAGTGGTATGCGGTGTGTCCCATCACTATCCATTCTTACAGAGAATTTTCATAAACAGATCTCTGTTTCCTTCATTGAGAAAATTAAATTTATTTCTGGAAATGGAAGTCTCTCCTTGCCTGCATGTGCTGGGACTCTGCCACTGACCGGGTGCTGGCACGAGTTAGCGCCATGTCTCTAGCCCTGGCAAATCAAACTTCTCACAACCCACATCTACAGGAGTCCCTGTACACTTTTCCTCTCTGCCTATGGGGTCTGTGGGCTTATTCCTTTCAAGATTATAAAATTATCTTTTCCAAGTACTTAGTGATAAATGGATAGAAGATGGGGGTACTGTTTCATTGGTCCTGATGTCAATTATTGTAACTTTGTGTGATGTGTCACAGTTGTTGCTGCCTAATGGTTTTTAGGAAACTAGTGCATTTCCTCAGTCTTGTGCTGTGCTTGCCATAGAGCTATTGGTAACCAGTGCCATAACATCAGCAGCACTAAGAGGCAGCTTTTTGTCTTGGGTGGGAAAAAAATAAACAAACTTGTATTTGCTGAAAGCCACAGAGTGGTAGGAAGGGACCTCTGGAGCCAGCTTCCTTCCCAAAGCAGGTGTTTCTCCAACACTAGATTAGATCAGTTCAGTTATGAACTTTGACTACATCTTGGAAATGTCTGTGGGTGGTTATCATACAGCTTCTCTGGGTAGCCCCTTCCAGTGTTGCATTGCCCTCTTAGTGAAGAAGTTTTTCCAAATATTGAACCTGAACCATTACTCCTTGCTATATTGGTGGGAACTACTGGGCAGCATTTGGCTCCATCGCCTCTGGCACTACCTTCCAGTATGATGCATGAAACCAGCCCAGCTCCCTTGACCTCTCCTTGCAGACCTGTGCCCAAAGACCCCAACCATCCTGCAAACCATCTGCTTGAACCTCTCCAGTTTCTCCCCATCTCTCTTGAATTGGAAGGCCCAGAGCTGGACATCCTATTCCAGTGCAGTCTCACCAGCCTGAGTAGAGGAGATAATAACTTTCTTTCTGGTTTTGCACTAGCCACATTTTTAGTGAGTCCTGGTATTTCTTTTATCATATTTACACAGAGAGGGCACTGTCGGCTTGTATTGAGCCTGGTGCCCACTATTGCTCTTTTGGGAGGACACCTACATCAGCCCTACTTTCCCATCCTGTGCCAACCCATGAGATTGTTGTGCCCCGGGTGCAATACTTTGCATTTCTCTTCATTGCACATCATGAGGTTTCTGCTCCCCTGTCCTGGAGTTTATAGGCTTGTAGGAGTTTATAGGATCTCACTGGAGTGAGGCTCTGCCACTTGCCATCTTAACCACACCACTGATTTAGTGTCGTCCACAGGTTCGAGGAGGGTGTGGGCTCTGTTCTCACCCATTGCATGTGCGTGAAAAGCTTCAAATGAAAAGACCAGTGTTATACGTTGTACCTTGAAGTGGTGTGTTTTTGCAGAGTCACATATTGCACCAATGGTAATGTAAATTTTCAGTTAATTGGCTAGTCATGAAAGAAGGACTCGATGCATTTTGGAGGAATTATTGTAGGGGATTTGGCAGCGGATTGTCAAGAATTTATGGAGAGGGTTTCCTCAGAAAATTTTTAAAATTATCTGAATTTCTGGGTGTGATCATCTTTCCTGTTTTTACTCTTTTTTTTTTTTTCCTGTTTATTTCTGGTAATTCAGTTGTTCTTTGTTACCATAGTTACATAGTTATGAACCTGAAGTACTTCCTGGGAAGGAAAATCTCCAACTAAGTCTTGGAGCTGTTTTAAGGAGAAAATGGTAAAAAAAAAGAAAAAAAAAAGAAAAAAAAAGAAAAAAAATGGGGTGGAATAGGGAGATAAGAATCATACACTGCTGTCAGATTGGGGAATTAAAATGTATTTTCAAATCGTACACTTCACGTATACAGCCTATTTAGTAGAACATGTTCTTTCCAACACACATATTTCATATGCAAAGTAATATGAAAGGTACGAAAAAGAGATGCTAACTCATATTGAAAAGGCTGCAAGTTTCTGAATGACCGAGGCAGTAGCAAAATAATGTTTTTGGAAACCTACTGTTTCATAAAACTCTTCCTCTTGCACATCTGCAGATAATGGCAAAGGTGAAGATAAAAACCTTTGTTTGTCTCAGAGCTCTTTTCATGCCTCAGCTGTGGTAATACTTCTAGCACTAACAAGTTTTAAAACACTCCCACATTAGGTCCAGTACTCGGTGTGTACATCTGCCCACTTGCACAATCAGTCATTTATTTGGAAATCAATTGACTGAAAATTGTATTTTCAAAACCAGCCCCCCATGTCTTTTTTCTTCACTCCAGACAGAAGCTGATTTCTTTTCATGTTTTGAATAAAGGGAACATCTGCGCCAGAACAAAGAGCTGGTTCAAAGCAATTTTAAACAATTTTTACAGCTGTTTTAAAAAGGCACAAAAATGGGTTTCTTGATGTGAAAGTCTGTTTGGGTAAGAGCATGAACAATGGCAATACGATTGTACAAGAAATGGTAGACTTAAACTGCAAAAAGGAAGCCTTTAGTTTCAACTCAGAGCCAAACTTACAAATGGCCTAAAAGTGATGATGCACCAGAAGAGCTGACCAAGGATGATTGAGGCACATCCAAAGACATTTTGTGAAATTTAAAGCACAGGCTAGGAGGGCTTCTCTGAGGACTGAGATGCATAGAGCTGATCCAGTCTTTCATCTGGGAGCCCGGAGTACATCAGACAAGTGCTCCCAAACTATATTTCCGTGATGCTCTGCTTGCTTTCCTAATTCCTCTTCTCCAAGAAAGAATGAGAAGACAGGCAGAAGAATTTCATACATGTATCTTGTTATATCTTTGGTAGAAACACAGTCATGATCACCTACAGTTCATGTACAGTCTTTCACTAAATGCAGTATGTGAAGGGGTTGTTTTTCATGTGCAAAAACAATTTTAAAATTGCAGGACAAATTTAAAACTTGAAATTACAGGAGAACCATGCTGATTCCTCAGCAAAGATAATCAGAAATGCTCATTGCTGGTACCCAAGATACAGGGTCATATACCAGGCAACCTGTCTTCTGTGGAAAAGCAGGGGCTGCTGTTCTGTGTAACAGCCCCGACCAGCCTATAATGCTTATGGGAGGGGTGGTTCAGTATTACCCCACGCCAGCCAAACTGTCCAAAGCAAATGAGCTCTGACAGAGACCTGTAATGTTTACAGAAGGAAAGAGCAGAGCCAGACTTTTGGCCAGGTACTTTCTTTTAACTCTCAGTTACCTTCTGAGTTAGCAAGAAGGTTTTAAATATTATGTCTGGGTCTGACTGGCCCTTAACAACAAGTTTCTGATCACATTGGCAAAAGGAGAACTGTTACAGCGATGACAAAGGCTGATTTTAACTGGCATTCCAGTGATCTGTGTAGTTTTCCTCTGACATTTCATAGATAGAGTCAACGCTAATGCTTCTTTTGGTGTCACTGTTGCTTTCCTAATGCTGGTTCTTTTTTCCAGCATTCTTCCTTTTCATCTTTAAAGGGAAGAAAAAATTCACATTCATGGGAAAAACATTGTCCTTCTCCCTCCTTCACCCTCCCTGCAATGGCCAAGGTGACCTTACAGCCATGCCTGGAATAATGCTTTCACTGTCCCACTTGCAAGGCAAGTGGCAGCTGAGGAAGAGGCATTCATCCACTGCAGGAAGTCCCGTCATGTGGCACAAGGCTTAAAGACAGGACATAGTTCAATAATTTTTTTCAGGTGTGTTTTCTCACGAAATTCTTTTGCAGCAAAGTAGTAGAAGATGGCATCCAGACAGCAGTTCAGGTTGGCTAATATCATCGACACCTGAATGAAGAGGCTGATTGTTTGTTTCAGACTGCAGTCCACTATCACATGCTGTCTTACCAGGCACTGTAGGCAGATCGCAAGATGGACAGGTGTGAAACACACCAAAAATACCACAAGGTTGATGATAATGACTCGTAAGGAGCCACTGTCTTCTACTTTCTTTTTAGCTCTGTTTTTGTGATTCAGAAGAATCCAGATGTTTTGGGAAGAGCAGAAAACCATCACTGAGAGTGGGATCAGAAATCCAATGACCTCTACAGAAACAATGTGGGGGATGCTCCAGGCCTGTTCTGACATGTTGTGAAAACATTTTAAATTATCTTTGTTGTGAAACACATACATTGGGCTGCTGCAAAGCCAAGCTACTGCCCAAATGAAGCAGCATATCAAGACTGCCCACTTGGGGGACTGGTTAGCTCGACCTTCAAATGGGTGCCTTATGCAGATATATCTATCAACAGTAATGCAGACAATGATGAAGATACTGCCGTACGTATTGACAAAGTACAGAGACTCTATAAATGCACACAGGAGTCCAGGCGCTTCTGTGGCAGAGTAGTGCAGCTTAAGTGGGAGTGAGAGAAGCAGCAGGACATCTGCAAGCGCAAGATTGATCATGTAGACTGAGGTTTTGGTCTGTCTGTTCCAAAAGCAGCAGAATACAGAGAGGGACAGGGTATTGAGAACCAAGCCGAGAATGAAGGTGGGGATGGAGATCCCAAACCGGAGGGTCTCTGCTAACCTGTCGATGTCTGTAAAGTTGCATTCCTCATTGTCGTTGGTCATTTCTCCCCTAAACCACAGAGAAAATGGGTTGGAAATGTGTAAGTTTCCCAGTTAACACCTCAATACTTCAATACATCTTTTAGCTAGGTGTAAATTGAGTAACCACATTTGCTAGCTTGTGTTCAACTTTCAGCATTGGTTAACTTTTGCGTTTGCAAGTATTTTAAATTGTAATTGATTACCTCAGATAATCCAGCAAAGCTTAGCAAATGAAAGGCATTACATCTTAATGATACTTCTTTAAAAAGTGTAATTTGTGTGGAATAAGTGTTATAACTCTTTAAAACATACATATGCTTTAACAAACTATGCCCTAAATGTGCTTTTCATAACCTCTTTAAATTCGAATCACAAATAATTCTAATGAAGGAGAAAAAAAATAGTAGTTAAGGTTGCCAGTCCATCTTGGCCAAGTAGCACAAAAGAAATTTTAGGAGTAATTGAAGAGTTTTTAAGATGAACTTGATCAAGAGGGGAATCTCTGTTTTGGAGGGCAGAAAGTGACAGGTAGCTTATAAATACTAACAAACTGGACATATCTACTAAGCTGGACTTTTTTTTTTTTTTTTTCCCACTACTAAGCTGGACTTTTCTAAAGAAACCAAAAAACAGTTAGTGAAAGAATTTTTGTTTACACGGCTGAAAAAGAGAGAGAGAGAGCAAGTAGATCAGCTAAATACTAACTGAGGAAATGGTCGTGGGCTTTGCCAAATCTTATACCTCTGCTTTTCATACAGATGCTGATATTGTGCTGGAGTTCAGAGATGGGATAACTTACAGTAATCGATGGGTGATAATGGAAATATCTGAAAATATCTCTGCGTCTGAACAGAGAATGTATTCAGGGCTTAACATGCTCATGTTGGGGAAATAAGATGATTTCTAGCCCAAACTACTGAAAGAACTGGCACATAAAGCTGAAGTTCCAACCCAGGAATTATGAAGTATGTTATTGGTGTATCTGGAAAAGGATCAGTCTAGCCTGTCTGTTGAAGGAAATAGGGGCAAACATGATTAAAGCTATTCTATAACTGTTAGGTCAAAGCTTCCTGCAGATTTTTAAATAAAACAATAACTGAAAACATGGTAAACTAAATGCAGCTTTGACAGATCTTGCCAGACCATTAACTTCTTTGATGAAGCGTCTGCTTTTCCAGATAAGGGAAAGGTTGAAGGTCGAGGGCACTCACACTTCAGTGAAGTGCACTAGAAATAACTAAATGGCACTAGAAAAACTGGGTGTTTGAACAATGGCTGTTAAGTATGTGAAGAAATGGTTACAAGAAGGCTGGTGAGGACTACAGTCAGGCTGAGTGAAGGTTACTAGGGAGATGCACAAATTCAAGACTAGTCCTTGGCAGTGTTTCCCCTGGTGACCCCATTGCAGCTGCGAGCATGACCTGTGGGCAAGATGAAGCAAGGAGGTCCTGTTGGTCATGGGGCCAGATCCAGTTGGCACCTCCAGAGAACTGGGGAAATTGCAACTTTCCTCCGACTTTAGGAAACAGCAAAAGGAAATCTGATCGTTATCAGTGGATTTCTGTGTCGGAAGTGAGAACAAAAAGAAAACCTAGGTTTGTTAGTCAATCTGAGATTGAGTCAATCCCTTTAAGCCAGCAGTGTGAGGCAGCTGCTTAGAAAAGCATGTGATTGTGGTACATGAGAGTTGAGATAATTCCACTAAAGCTGGAGAAGTGTCAGTGCCATATGTACCATGGAGTAGCACAGGCAGAGGCTGCTGTCACACAGGTAAGGACAGGTAAGAGGAAATAGGGGCGTCTTGCTTTTGTGCAAGCATGTTGTCTTGTGACCGGGAGCACCCATTTAGCTGGGGAAAAATCAGATGATGTGAAACATTTTGGGGGAGCGACAACACCTGCTAGTCCAGCACTTCACGTGGTATATAAATATATCAGAAAATTCCTTGTGGTGTCTCTTGAAAGTATGAGTTTTGATTCTACTGTTATTAAGTTTTTGTCTTACTGAACGCTTTTTCTTCAGAATTCATTAGTACTAAATTACAGATAGCATTGCTCCTGAAAATGGTTAGTTTCAGGAAGATGTTAGCCAACCTTTAGAGAGGTAATTTCAAGTACTCACCTGGAGTGCCTGGTCCTCAAAAGCTCAAATTTAAATTTCACATTTTGAGTAATCGAAGGGAATTGTTTGCAAACTATTCGCACAGAGTAATATGTTTGCCAAAAGTTATCTGAAGAATCATTGTCATTGGCAAATAAGCTCATAGTCATTTAATAAGCATCATCTTCATCATGTTGTCCAAATTATTAACCAAAATTCTGAACCTGAAAGATACTGAGCTGTACTGAATACATCTTTCCTGTACGAAAGGCTGATAGTAGTATCTCAGTGGGTACTGGCTTGCTGCTCACTCATTATATAGAAGTTTCATACAGATCATGTTTCCTTTGTTTACTTATGAGAATTTCTTTAAACATAGTGTTTGAAGCCTGCTTCCCCCTCCCACGCCCTGTCCCCTGGTGCTGTCTGTCTGTAACAGAAAAAAGAAAAACTACTTTGATTTCAGTTAATCTCAGACAAATCTGTGTGGATTGATACTTACTGCTGAGTTGTCTTCTGGGTGCTTGCAACAGATTCTTCAGTGGGCGATTCCAATATTTTTCCAAATACTGAAGCCAGGCTTACTGATCTACCATTTCCCAACTCCTCCTTTTCAACCTTCTTAAGAGACAGGCAGCACGTTTGCTCTTTTTCCAGTTTTCTGAAGAAAATTCCTCTATCCTCCAAGAGCTTCCTGAAGGAATTGCCTGCAGCGCTAGGATTGTTTCAGACAGCTTCTAGAAGTCAAAGGATAACATCAGAGCCTGTACTTAGCACTGCTCAAGGGAGAGTGTGTTAGCCAGTGCAGACCCAGTGCTGTCACTGCTCCATTTGCTCTCGATTCTTCCTACTGAGTGAGGATTTTCCACTTCCTATGGACTGGTTAAATATTAATGGTTTACCGATGAGCAGAAGCTTGTGGTTAAGCCAGCAGCAAATGTACTGACCTAGGAAATGGAACACCAAGATTTTACAGTATTAGCTTTGGTTAATTTTTTGGAACACAGTGGGCTGCATAAATAGTTTTCATTTTGTAGCTTGGATCCAATTTCATCTGGCTCTAGCTGGGATTCCCACAAGTCTATATGTTAAAAAAGGTTGGGGATGATGGATTAAGGATACGAAAGCTTCGTTGGCAGGAACATCCTCATCATAAAATCTGTAACTTACTCTAAGTGTAGGTGTAGCTTTAATAATACCGAAATGTTAATCAGATGACAGAACACAGCAAACCAATCCTTCTTAATCTATGTACAATACAAAAGAGCAATGAGGCAAATTCAGGTCACTGCTTCAGCAGGGACTTTTACAGCATTTACCATAATTACCCTTCTAATCAATACAAACCAAGTAATGTTACTGGTATGAAGCAGACTTTGTTTATATCTGTTTTCTACATCATTATTCATGTTAGGTATAAATTATTCTCTTATGGATGCTCTAGAGAAGAGTAAGATGGCTTAGTGCGATGAAAAGTAGTTCCACATCTGCCATATATTTCATCTATAGCTGGATAATTTCTTACCATTTTACACTAAGCATTTTGATTGCAACAGAATATATTTATGCTTACCACTGAAGCTAAAAATCTTTCTTTCTGCTCTAAGACAAACAACACTACATGTTTGATCTTAACTTTAGATCTTTATAAGAAATAATTATCAGACCAGCTTAAAAATAGGGCTCTACAATCAATGCTACTATTTAATTACTGGGAAAAAAAAAGCTATCAATTAAAATATGGATTATTTTACCTGAGCCCTAGCAAGGAGATCAGCAGCATTGCTTCAGTCCAGGTCGTTCTACAGAGCATGACAGCATTTGCTTACAGACCATACCCTACCAGTACTCTTACTACATGGCATTAACCACATCCTTCTTTTCTTCTCTTTCTCTCTCTCTCTCTCTTTTTTTTTCTATTTCAAAACACACTGCTCTGTGTTTCTTTATATAGACAAGTGAAGGTGAGAGAGTGTAAAGACTTGAATCCTCAACTGTTTCCAGTCAGTAGTCAATGTGTGTGAGGGGGAGCTGTTTGCCTCTGAAGCTAGGGTTGGTTTTGGACTGGCCTTTACCTGGTGTGAAGCAGCTGAGAGCTTTTACAGGCTTGTGGCGGCTACCTCCAAATTGCAGATTATTCCTTGTGCTGGAGGAGAGATGGAGTGGAAAGCTGTAGGAGACTGTCATAGAAATAGGGCTGCTTCTCCCACTTTCTGTACAATTTGCATACTGGAGATAAGTAGTTCTGCACTCAGATGCTTCTGAAAGATTCAGCTACATACATGTGTGCAGCTGTTAAACTGTTTAAAGGGTATGTGCTAGTTTTAGCCAGTTATGGTGTTTGATTCATAATTGGAAGTTGGCAAACAAATGCTTATTGGCAAGAGGAGTGAGGTATACAGAGCACTAAACTAGTACCTCATATGTGAGTCATATAGTGGACAGGACACACTTTTCTTGAAATGTGCTGCCCCTCGAACTCACAAGACACATGGAGCTTTCAGGTTTTTTCCATCAATGGTACTTTTCTAATAGAGTCTTCCTCTGCTTTGGGAAGCGTCGTTCAATGTACAGCTTTTGGAAAGGTAATTGTGTTTGCAAAGTGTGAACAGCAGGAATATGGGAGTGTTAATCTATAGCTGTCTTCAGGAGATAGTGGACAAGGGCGGAGCACCGCAAAAGAGCCAAAGCTCCTGGTCTCAGTTCCTGGCCAGCTGTGGTTTGGTGGGGGCTGGTATCAAACGGATGTTCATGGTTGCATAAAGTGACATAATTTACCGGAAAGAAAAGTTAATTGCTGTTCAATGATAAAGTGAGATTCTCTTAAATCTCCATGCAACAAAACTGATCCCCTAAGTATGAGGTTTTATATATATATATATGTATACACATATGTATATATCATATGGATATTTCATATGTATGAGTGCAAGTAGTCTACCTCTGGACCTCCTGTGGTTGGAGTGTGAAACTCACCTGCTAGTGCTAAGAGCCACCCTTCTGAGTTCTGGTAAAAGCTGGCTGCTCTTTTACCTTACACATCGCAATCCTTTGTTGAGGCAGCAAATATAGAAGAAAAGAAAAAAAGTTTTAAATAGCTCTAGGTGACATCTTTCAGATTGCCACCTGGCTTTGGAGGTGATTTAATCTTTATAGGGAAGTTCTGTTCTTCCCACAGAAAAAGTCGTACCAACATTTGTAACACAGGACTTGGAGAAGAAAAAAAGAACAAATTCTTAACACACTTTTTTTTTCCACCTGTCTCATTTGAAAATGAGATTTGAAGCCAAAAAAAAAGCAGAACCCAAACAAAGCTTGGGTAAACCTTGTAACAAGATCACGTGGCAGAGGAAATGAAGCCAGCACGATTCATATCATTTGGAAAACAAGTTATAGAATTGGGAGGTTTCAAGGGCTTTTCAACTTCTGTCTTCTCAGAGTTGTGGGGTAGCTACGAGTCTCAGCAATGAACTGTAATGAATCTGAAGGCATGAAAAGAAATTTAAGAGTGCAACTAAATATTAAAAATGCATTTTAATACTCAGTGCTGCCTTCACTCCCAGGACTGGGTTCATTCCTCATGGCTTTCTGAACTTCCCACTTGGTGTCACTTGGTGAAGCAGAGCTAAAAAATCAGCATTTCTGCCCACATCAACCACTTGTTTGCTAAGTTAGCAATTTGCTTGTGATATGTGTGGGTTCATTGCTTGTACGTACTCATTTAATTTGTTGGTAGACAGATAAGTTGTTCTTTTGCAGACTGGCTCTTCACTGTTTTAAATTAGGACAGCTTTTATCTAGAACACGTTTAATGAGGGCAAGTTATGAATGACTCACTCTCATACCTGCGGACAGATTATCAGCTGAGAAATTATAGACCATTTCCCCCCCTCTTTGGTGGCTGCTTTTGCAGTTTTTCCCAACAGGTGCTATACATGAACATGTCAGCAGGGAATATTTCTGCTAGTCTTCTGTGTTCCCTTTGCCTTTATCACCCAGCACCCCTGCTTACTAAATACTGAATTCCAGAGACCCAGACATCTGCATTGCTCTGAGGTTTTTGATGGAAAAGAGATGGGATGGTATTGTTTGTTTCAGTTTTTTTCTTTTTTTCTTTTTAAATTAACCACAGAAATGTGGTAGATATATATTATTTGCCCTGTCTAGAGACAACAGTCTTATCAGTCTTATCCTTTTGCCATTATTGCGTTCCAGCTAGCAAACAAATAGTGGTTGGTGGGAAAGGAAGAACCTAAAGAAAAGTCTGAGTAACTAAAAGGAAGTATATGAGCAAACAACTTACAAAGCTTATGGCAAAGATAAGATGTTTTTTGTACAGACTGGTGAGTTTTCTCCATGTTTTATCCTCTAAGTGCAAGTGCTGCTGTTGCTAAGCCAGGCAGCAGCAGGCAGCACTTGTCATTTTCAAGGAATCAAAGCCTGTTTCAGAGGAAACATGTTCATACATTGCAAAACCACATTCATTTGCATTACAGCAGCTTGAGTTCTGCTCTTCTTTTTTAGCAGAAAATATATAAAAGCAGCTTTGCAATTCAGCTTTCGCAAATGTCTAAAATATATTTGCTTGTATTTAATGGCCAGAATGGAATGAGCTAGGTTTCAGATCTAGAATTAGGATGCTCAAGTGCAAATCATACACATTTCAAAGATGGGGTCTGACATATTTCTGTGCCATTCCAAAGGCATGTGTGACTTGCCGTTCTCCCAGACAGCTATGAAACGTAGACAGGCTTATAGATAGATTCTATAAAACATAGACTTCACCGTCCAGAGCAAAAAGAGTCAGGAAAAGACATTGGCCAGTGAAGAGCTAGGAGGTGAGTGGAAAACTGGCTTCATCCTTGTGAAGAAATTCTGGACGCGGTGAGGAAATAGAAGGCTCACCAGCCCAGACCTGAGTCTAAGCCTACCTCAAAGTCATCTTCAGTGTTGTGCTGTGACTGAAATCTGATATTTTTGTGTGTCTTTAAAGGTTTCAAAAACTGGATGGACAAACTGACTTAAGCTAGCACGTTGTCTTGTTCTGAGCACACTACCATGGCTTGCCACCACAAAATTGGTCTCCTCCTTTCAGGAAGGGAGATGCTGAGGTCTTCTAACTCCAGCTCATCAGCACACTCATGGAAAGTAGAACTACCCAAAGAGCCAGTGATGCTGTCTCCTACCCAGAAGATATACCCTGATGCTCTTTCTGTCTAAAGAATAGGTAAATTAAGGAACAAGCTCAATTTTCCATAGTGACTTAGAAAGTGGATTTTGTACTTAGGTTGGAATACGAATATGTTGTGTTTATCTGGAGGCTTTTTGCTTCATGCTAGTGCTCAGCATTCTCTCTGACCTTCATAATCAAAGTCTGGCTCACAGTGAGTTATCTTAATTGCACAGTTGGGAAATTTATATGGAGGTTGTGTTTTCCTCATGTGGCCACTTTTCTGTAGCAAGTGCAGGAGACTGCAAAACTGGAAATCAAGAAGCCTGGCAACTGTTGTCTTTTATAGGGAACTGCCACGTTCAGCCCCTGCAAGAGGAGACAGAGACTTTTAGAGGCAACAAATGCAGTTGTTCTTGGAGCTGGCCAGCTACTAGTATGGATTCATTCCTGACTTCATTTAAGAAACCTTACAAAGAAAGTGTTGCATGTTAAGAGGAAAGGAACTGGTCAACCTGGTGAGCAGTCGGCCGCATACTGGAATGGCTGGCCAGGCAGAACTGTGAGAGCAATATTTTTGAGGTACAGAATATGTTCAGCTGTACCTGATCCAGAAATTCACCAACAGGACACCAAGCACACAGGGTGGCATCTTCCTCATAACTTCAAAGGCCCATAGCTGAGGGACAGAGCAGCTTACCCCTGTCCAAAGCACTTCTGGTCATGGACATACCAGTAGACAATAACTTTTCTTGGATGTTTATAGTCAGGTGTAGCCAGCCAAGCTGCGAACTCAGCTTTAGTGAAACTGTGTAAGAATAGACAGAGAGCTTCCTGCACGAATGTGCTTTGTGATCTGCTCCTGGGAGATCCACCAGCACACACCACCTGTGTCAGTTGGCCAGTTGAGAAGGTTTGTGGTTACCCTGCTTAGCTGGGTTGGACACTGGTGAAACCCACAGCAGATGCCATCTACCCAAACTCACACAATTGTTACAGGTGTTTCCATGGGATGTACACAGACTACATCTTGTGAGGAGCTACCTGGAAAGGGAAAAATGTGAGGGTGCTGTGTTGATCTTTTAAAACAGGGAAAAGCTTTTGTTTAACGCAGATGCCATGCTCACTGAACAGTGGCACTGCCAGAGAAAATGGTAGGTGCATGCAAAACTGAGGTTTCAAAGGAAGCTAATGGCTAACTGCACAACCATCCAGTAAAAAGAACCAATGCTTATCAGCAGTGTGGATACAAACATGGGACCACACAGCTCCTTAGCAGGCCTCTGAGCACTCAGGGTCCTGTGGGTTATAATGTCATATTGCAGTGAAATAGGATATTTCTCCCGGCTGCCAGTATGTGGTTATTACATATTCTTCTTCTTCTTCAAGCAGGGAGTGATCAGATCACAGAGTCATTCTATGTTCACCAGTCTACACCATATAACGTAATACTCTGATAAATGGTGTATAGATTTTTTTTTTCCTTAGAGAACTTAGAGAACCATTTTCTTCTCAGCCCTTGCATTGCATTTGATAATGAAACACATAACAAAAATTATTTTCTTTGCATTTCCATTATACCAAGTATTACCTGAGCACTGTTGACTGGAACATCATCTGATGGAAGTCAACAACCATTACTTCAGTCTGGCACAGAGGGATGCCAGTGAAGGAAAGCGGCAGCAGCCGTGCTGCACACTCCTGCCTTGCACAGTCATTCCTGTACCCTCATGCAGAGGCCCCCACACAAAGGGGTAGGAGCTGCCTTGTCTGCAGTGTTTCTGCACTCTCGGTGCTATGACTTCCTGAAATATGTATTTCTCTTGAATGGCTTGGACTGAAGAAGTGCTGACTTGTATGGAAACTGCATTTTTTTCTGTTTTCTGTAACCTTACCTTATCCATCTCTCCTCAGTGTAGAGACTGGCACTTCTGGACAGGAAGTCCTATACACCCAAGCCTATAACTGCAATGGATTAGAGTCAAACAAATATCACAGGTTGGCCTAAAAGTGACGTTTCCCAGAACTGAGATGTGCCCTGGGTGATTGCAGCTGTGGTGAAGGTTGCCATTTTTATGTTTCTGAACTTTCTTGCAAGGAGTCCACTTGGGCATTTTGCTCTTCACCTTTCTAAAAATATGTAAAAGTTTATTGCCAGCAAACTACTGCTCGAGGACAGGATTAAAATTGTGGTATCAGGTTTTGCAGTATTCGATGGAAAGGGGCAGGAGCATTGCTGCTTGAAGGTGGCTGGGATCCCCCTTTCCTCTCCCTGGTTGTACCTCAAGTCTGGAGGGGCTGGATGGTCATGTGCTCCTTTTTAGGGCCTGAGGAGATATGGTTCTCATGTTTTCAAAAGCACCAGAATTGCTCAGTGCTGTAGAAGAGTGGGACCAAATGAAAGCCATGGCCCGAAGCAATGACTAATTGCTGTTATCTCAGCAGCACTTCAAAGTGTGTATGTGTGCGTGAGTGCACACCGTTCACATCGCTTGCCACCTCCCTTGTCCAGAGTGAAAGGGATGTATAAGAGCATGAGACATCAAGCCTAGTTTGTGACTAATAGATCTGATATGGATCTCTTAGTGATCACACAGCAGATTGGGACCCATCTCAGATGTTCAAGAGCATTAACACTAAAAATAGCCTCGCTCTTTGTTATCACTTGGTTGAAGAAGTCTTATGGCTTCAAGCTGAACAGTGAGTAAAGGAAATGGAAGCCAAAAGTACCATTCTTCTGACAGTAATACAGGAAAACTGTCACTAATTTAATGCAAGACTATTCAACAGGAGTGCTTTCATCTGCCTTGTACCTGTGTGCTATGGAAGTCTAAAATATCTTATAGCTAGAAAATAGTTTTTATATATAGTTTCTGTCTTTCCTTCTGAGCCAGTGCCACTGAAGGGAACTGGTTAGCTGATTTCAGCAAAAGAGCACTAGATTAAATAGATATGAGTATCCTGTGAAGAATATCACTCAAACTATCTGCATCAGAATGTGTTTAGATCATTGCCTCCATTGCACTTAAAAATATTATTCCACGTTATACACATCTCTTCATTGTTGTACTCTGTTTAAGGCAATTTGGTCACTGTATCAGAAGGTTTGTGAAGGTCTAAAGCTGCTGATGTAGAGCAAGTCCAAACAGGAAGCCACAGCTTGCAACCTCTATCATCTCAAAACCCCAAACCCATTTTCCAAGGCGATGCCATGTGTGTAGCTAGGTGGAAGCATCAAAGCCCATTGCCCTTGAGCACATTTGCACACAGGGTTCCCACCCTGCCTTGGCACTGCCCTATGGGCATGTGAAATTCCTTAGCTCCAAGAGAAAGAAGAAGCCAGAGCAGGTGGCTCTCCACACAGCACATCATCAGTGATCCTCTGTTGCTTTCTTGCTGGGCAAAAATGCCTATGAAAGAAGCAGACAGTAAATAAGAGGTAAACGATTTTCTCCAAAAACTCAGTGGGTCTTAAGTGACAGTTATTCTGGGGAAAAAAGAGTAAAATGAAATGATACGAGATGTTTCATTAATGTGTGTCATCTTTGCACTCTGGCTCTTTCCCACTTTAGCTTATGTGTTGCCAAGTTGCCACTACATTTTTATTGTTTTCAGACCAGTGTATGTTCAACTGTGCTTTAATGTCTGACTGAGCGTGTCTTAAAGGATTGCAGAGGAGTGAGACCAACTCTGGCACCTCACAGTATGGCTAAAATGAATGTTACTGTCCCAGGGACGAGGGTGTTTGAGACATGAGCTGGGGCTTGTTTTCCGTACTGATATCATCTCATCTGGACAATGGCAATTAGCATGCCCATGACTCACATGTTGACTTAGCTTGGTGTTTTTCTTGACATTTCTGCTCAAATTGCTCTGTCTCAACCAAAGTGCACTGGCAGTGTGCATTTGTCAATGCAGACTCTCTAGTCTGCGCCCCCTTATCTTGACACTTAGATCTGCAGGTGTGAGAAAGAATGTCAGCCTTGCTGCTGCCATAATGTATCCTGAGAGATCCCAGAGTGTGAAGTCCTAGCTTTAATTATGGAGTTACTTAACGTGGAGATGCAGTGAGTGCTGCTGAGAAATAGAAAGTGTCCAGGAAGAGCTAATCAGACATGAAAAGAAGAAGAAAGTTTAAGAAAATGCTTAGAGGCATCCTTGCATTTACTTCAAAGATGGATAGCTTTGAGTGGTTGCCTGTGTTGGTAGAGGAAAGAAACCCGACAGTGCCATCTTGGGGTAGTTTATAAGTTGGACAAGAAGCATCAAGGTAGGATTTGACTTTTATTTTGTGTGGTTCTCCTTCTCTCCCCAGATATACACACACACACACACACACATATATGCATATATGTGTATATATTTGTGCGTGTATCAATGTTGTGATGACTTATTAACAGTAGTCACTATACTGTACATGCAGGTTGCATGTACACTTACATTATGAACCTTATATTGATCTCGTCTCCTAATCTGCCCCAGCCTACTGGTCTTTAATAAGACAGCCAGTCTTTCAGAGAGAAAGTTCTGGTTTATGCTGCTGGAAAAAAAATGGTTCTTTGAGAAAATATGGCTTTGTCTGTTCTCCCATGGAAAGTGCAACTGATCAAATTTCCTTATTTGTTCCAGTGCAGAAGGGGTTTCGCTCTGAAGAGATTTGGCCATCCTTGAATTTGGCATCTGAAGAGGACAGTAATAGAGGTAAGTTCAGTCAACTGTAGCTTGTTTCTTCTTTTCTTTATGCAACTGGCTATCTGTCCTTGCTATCAGGCATGTGATTAGTACTTAAAATATAACTAGCAGGTCTTGGTCTCAGGGTTTTGGATACTGCAGAAGTGGGAGTAGGGGGCATGTGATTGTTTTTTAAAATATAACTAGCGGGTCTTGGTCTCAGGGTTTTGGATACTGCGGAAGTGGGAGCAGAGTGGGGATGCTGCAATGTGCTGCCACACCAGCTGGCACCCAATGGGGAACGGCACTTAGCTTGTTTCATGGAGTGTGAAAATTTATCCTCCTTTGTGCACTGAGAAGCTGTGAAGCTCAAGCCTAACAGTGGCTAGATACTTATTTCCTTCTGATGTGTAATGTTAGTCTAGCTGAGTCGATATGCTTGTCTTTGTTCTGGCTGCCTGCCACTGACAAGTGTCTTTACACACAAGTTAGTGTGAAGGAATGGCTTTGGAAGTAAAACTGCACTTTATTTGAGTATAATCTTGCCACTTAAAATGATAACCTTCCAGCTTTCTGCTGCAAACCAAGTGCTAGAGATTTATTTGAAATGCTGAAAAGGTCTGTTCCCTTTAGCACAGGTGCATACCTATAAATAGCCTGTATAGAAAAGCCTCATAACATGAAAGGGATCAAGAAGGCAATTTGCAGTAAAGTCAAAAACCCCAAACAAATGGAAAGAACCTCTCAGACTCTCCAATGCTAGAATGACAGAAACTATCACACAATCAGACACAGACTTTTTTTGACCAGAGAGTAAAGCTAAGCAAAAAAACTTAGGAGGCAGAAGTTTTGGCAAGTAAATTCACCAGGTTACTGAAATATTCGCCTGAGATGATAGCTTTTGAATTTCCGTGGACACAATCAGTTGTGGGTCTGACAGGCAGTCTCCGAAAGACCCAGTAATTATCTGAAGCCCAGGGTGATCCAGCTTGCCCATCGATGTCTCTCTTAGGGTGACCGCTAAGACCAGTGTGGTTGTACAATGATTGTTCTGAGGTGACCAAGAAACTTGTGAAGGTAGGCTATCAGGTAGGAATTTAATTGTATTGTTGCCTTGAAGTCTTGTGCTTTTGGACTCCTCACTAACCCCAGAGGTTAATTGATATAAATGCACAATGAGTGACGTATTTTGGTCTTAGCAAAAAGGGGCTTCAGATTCTTAGAGTGGTCGTTGATCGACCAGTACTCGAATCATCACCTATCGATGTAGTCAAGGCAAGTCAGAGAGCTGGAAAACCCACTCTCCAGCATTGCTGTTGTGATGCTGGACTTAAATTGTCTAGATCAGAGGAAGAAGTTCCTTTGCAAACCATTTCACTGAGCCTAAACCTACAATTGGGATTGTTCTGAAGCACCCAGATGTGCAATGGCAACTGGCCAGATGTGCAGATATTTCTCCAATTCCACCTTAAATCTGCAGTATTCCTCAACACTGAGTAATGCCAGGCATAGTAAGCTTTTACATCCCAGATAACAGCCTGAGGGTCATCTCCCAGCTTGAAGGAGCAGAGCTTCCCTGGAGATGCCTGCAGCAAGTGAGACAGGGGGCTTGCAGCCTGACAGGGTCTGGTCACAACTCAGGACTTTGCCACTCTGCCAGAATAGGCGCTGGGGGCTTTCTCAGGGCCAGACCCTCTGCTCCTATGAGACAAAGCTGCAGAGGGCAGTTTTGGCATAGGGACTTTTTAATCAGTCACTAATTAAACATAAAAGCACAATTTGGTCATCACTTTAGCCTTGACAGGGTTTTCCTGGTGAAACAGGAGCCACCTGAGGGGCCCAGGGGTGCCTGGATGTGACATTACACTGTACCTCTGTGTGAATCTTGTCATTCCGCATTGTTTAACAAAAAAGTCTTAAACCAAAGTTAATTTAACACCAAACCATGTTGCCTCACAGCTTTGGTATTCTGAAGATGGCAGCAGTACTGCTTGTATTTGCACAGCTCACAGCTCGCGGTGCAGCATGTGTCGCGTCTCTCTGATCTCGCGCAGTGGTGGGTAGAAATGCCAAGCTTTTGCAGCCTGTGGGAAGGGGCTTTAACATTCCGTTGGCTCTCATACATCTCCAACAACTTACAGTCAAGACATTGGTGCATAAAAGAGCAAATGTAATGCTTGTATAAAAAAGCAGTAGTATTTTCAGATTTTGGTGTAGTCTGTCTACTGATGGGGCTAGAATAATTCATAACGCTGCAAAACAAATGGAAGTAGTTTATAAGTGTATGAGCATATTGTTTTACAAGAATATTTCCTTATGTTGTTATGTGTTATGAAAATTACTTTCTCTGTTTGCAGCCTTCTAATCTAAGTATTTCAAATGGTGTTGACAAGTTGGATAAATGGCTTGGGAAAGAAAGAACACAATGGGGCATAAAGTCGTATGCATGGTTTTTTTACATGTAGGATCTGGGTCTTAGAATAGCTTGGAAATGGAGTATGACTGCAAATGGAAGGTTATGTAGAAAAAAGTCCACATGATTATGGGATATACAATTGTGAAAGGTTTTAGAGAACCGTATTCAGTTTTGGGTGACTCTTAAAAAAAATAAAAATAAAGAAAAAAGCAGCCCAATTCAAGAGAAAGTCTGAAAAACAGGAGCAAATACAGTGAGTTACTTCTGAAAAGCAGAAGTAGCTGGGCATACTTAGAGCACAAATACTGAAGTGCGGAGGGCATAAATAGGTCTTCAAATACATAAATGTTAGCTATTAAGGTGAAGGGACTAAATAGTTTGCTATATCCACTGCAGATGGGAAAAGAAATAATGGCTTTACATTGCAGCTGGAAATGCTCTGCTTAGTAATTAAAATAAACCCTTCTAACTGAAGATAGCTGAGCACTAGAAATACCCCTTGCTGCGAGGTGTTATTAAAAGTAAGTTAGACAAACTTCTGCTCATTGTAACATGGGAATACTTGAGCTGGCCCTTCTGTAGATGGCCTCTTCCTAACTTTGTCTGTAAGTCTGTGCTTTCACATGCAAAAGACTGGGTTGAATTAGAGATATTTCCCTGGATAATGTGACAGCCACATGTGTGTTAGTATTGAGGAATGCAGAGAGGATCCTAACTGATTTGACACTTTGAGTAGAAATCAATGTAATTCCAGAGTGGCATAAACTCCTGCCTTGGTATGAGTCCTCCTTATGTTATGCACGTTGGCAATAGCCCTTTACCAGGTGATGTAATCACTGGACTGCTTATAGTGTGCCTAATTTAGCACAGATTTGCTCCCTCATGCCGCCNNNGATGATGAATTCTCATCTTTCTTCAGATACTTCTTTGCTACGTGTCATCTGTAGACAAGGATATGCTCCACTGAAGCAGTCCTTTCTGAGCTACTGGCTGGAAATTGAGGTAAAGGAGCTTGTGTCTTATTTTTATGTTATAATTTTAAAGAGTTGGTTACAGGGTATTAGCTGTAACTTTCACTGCTAATTCTGCCTGGTTAAAAACAAAAGGTAATATCCACTGGATGGAGCTTTTTCTGGTAAAAAGGTGGATCATTTGATATCAGTTTGTATCATTTGACTAATGTTTAAACTTTTGTAAGTATATTACTCTACTGCCAAAAGCACTAGTGCTGTAAAAGATCAGGGTAGAAATACCATGTAGCTGTAGATATAGATGGCAAACCTGGGGCTTGCTACTAGTTGTTGCCTAAGTCACTATTCTCTCATTTGTCCACATTTCATCTAGCATGGATAATAATCTAGTAAATAGTTGCAAACGAGGTATCTGCTTAACAGTAAAAGAAATGCCTAATTTTTACTGTTTAGGAGAACCACTTACGATTGACTCTGAGATTCTGCTCTGTCGTACTGCATTTTAATGATGAAAGCTTGCCCTGTTGTGCTGCTTGCACTGCAAGTAAATTAATGATGGTCAGAGCATTGTTTTTAATTGTTGTCGCTTCATCTAGTGTTTCCTTAGTATTTGAACAGCATCTTCACTATACCCCCTGATCTAGACCATATGAGGATGTGTGGTAGGCATGAGCTCTCAGGCAAATGGGTACTTTGTAATTCCCCTTTGCGGCTGGGGCTCCTCTCCAAAACCCAGGCACAGTCAGACACCTGCTTGTGGTTTCGCTGTCTCTCATTCCTGTGTGTGATTGAGCTGTCTGCTGGGGGAGAAGGCAGATTTATTGGCTATAGCTTGCCTAGAAAGAGTCTGCCAAAGTCAGTGCTACTGCTTGCAAACAAGGGGAAGCCGAGGCAGCAGTACAGCAGTCTGTCATGTGCAGGGGGGAGACACAGCTGATGGAGGGAAGGTGTGCATGGACATGTGACTGTAAAAAAACATACGTAGCAACATAATGGAAGAAGTGTAAAAAGAAAGACAAGGAAAGTAGTACAGAAATTGAAAGAGAAAAAGCCATTCCTTCATCTGTTATAACATCTGTTAAAAATGTGCAGTAGGAGCTGGAGCAAGCTCAGCCAACCTTGTCAGAGCTGTATTAACCCCACTGTTTTCTTTCCAACACCCCTTTGCTGGCACGATGTGGAAGTGATCCCATACAGACAGGCAAAGCAGAAGCTGAGCCTCCTGCACTGTAGCTAGGGCAACTGCTCCACCCAGAGCCACGGAGGTTGCACTGCTGCTGGGAGTGCTGCACGCACTGGTTGATGTCACTGCAGGCCAGGTCTGGCTCCTGGGGATCACGTAAGACCCCCGCTGGCCTCGTGCTGTCCCCCACTGCCTGCATGCTCTGTCTTCATCAGCATGCAACAAAAAAAGCGCTCTCTTTTGATTTTGACGAGCTAGGGTATGTGTGCAGTCCAGGGCCTCAGTCAGCATCTGCAATGGTGGTACTCGTGGCAGAGCTGTCCCATGGGAAGGGTCGGTGCTCATGGTGCAAGGAGACAGCACCTGGCCAAGCAAGGGCCAGCTCTGCATGGGGTAGGGGTGCGGGGTTAGTCCAGGTAGAGAGAGACAGTGCACCACAGGGAGCAGAGGGTGAAAAGTGGGCTTAGGCTGAAGATGTGTGTAACTGTCCAAACTTTGTTGATTTGACAGGTGTCTTTGGGAAGGAGGCAGCAGTGGAGTCCAGGTTTCATTTGCTTATTTTCACATCTAGGCACACAGGCTTCACCTGCACATTGGCTCCTGGGCAATAGTAGGCACCTGGGAATACCTGGGGCCGGGTGGAAGTTTTGCGTGTGAGAGCCAGGTAGGGTTAGGCAGGGCAGCGTACTGATCAGGTGGCAAAGTTTCATGGGATGTTTCCTGGCCCTTTCACCTAAAGGGAGCATTGGTGTCCACACCTGGTGTTCAGCTTCAAGCAGGGTCTGGGTGAGTGGGCAGGAGGTACAGCATGAGGTAGCTGGGATAGGGTTTGCATTTTGGAAGGAAGGGCTTTTTTTTCTCTTTTTTTGCTTTGCTTAACCACCTGTTGTATTTCAGTAGGCAAATTCTGCTGCATATTAAATAAATTATATATATGTTTTTAATCTAGGTGTAAATTACTGAATGACATTCACTTGTGGGGTGGGAGGGCCAGGGTTAGATCTAGGGCTGGGTGGGTGTTTATGAGGAGAAAAAGGTGCAGCAGGTGAGGCTAACTGGAGCTGGCAGCGAGCAGGGTTGCTGTCAGCAGCGGTCCCTGGCTCACAGACGTGACAGCCGCCAGAAATGCAACGCTGTGGAAAAGGCACTCAAACAGCTCGCAGTTCATCCTGTGAAGTTGCTTGCCACAAGGCACCCTGGTGGCCGCATGCTTGTGTGGTTCGATGCACTTGCCAGTGGCTGAAGGTGCCCGGGTGCAGCAGGACATGGCCGTGCTGCCTCCGGCCCCGGCTGCCGTGGGCCGCATGCATTGCATCAGCTTGCTGCAGCTGTTTCAGCTGAGAGTACAGCCAGATTAAAATATCGCCTTCAAACTCTTCATCTCCAATAACTCCAACATCCCTTAGGTCTCTAATAGCATGCGTGGACCATATAACTGACAATAACAAGTGCCATTTTCGAGAGGCTCTTCTCGAGGTACAGCGACATGCCAGGCCTTCCCAAAACCACTTCAGTGTTTCTTTTTCTGCATGCAAAATGTTTTCTATTGCAGACAGAGCTTTTCCAGAAGCCAGCAAACACATCAGTCTTTACTCTCGTCCTCCAGCCAAGGGGAGGCGTGTGACCAGCTGCGATGGCAGTGCATGGGAAAGGTGGTGCCCTGATGAAATGACCACGTCCTTCCAGGGGGATGTCTCCAAAAGGAGAATTGCCCCATGCTGTGTGTGAGCCCAAGTGCCACAGGAGGAGCACTGCCCCTGCAGTGAGTGCCCGTCTGCAGAGAGGGATGGGGAGCTGTGGGCATAGCACCTTCCTCCTTATCACTGGGCATAGAAACATGTCTGAGAATTTTCTATTTTATTTATTTTTTTAGAGCAACCTTCTGGAGCAGGAAGGGGATTCTTGTGAAAAATGGTATTTCTTGTTTAAGGTTAATCCCTGTTGCCCACACTGTCCCCCATAGAAGTGAGCAGAGTGAGAGCACAAGGCATTTCAGAGGATCTGAATGTTTCGTGCATCAAAAATGATAGTGACAAATAGTTTGCCTCACACCTACATTTCCTTTACCCCTCCTCTCATTTAATCCCAAATTGGCTTTCCTTCTTCCCCCAAATCCAGTTTGCTTGGTTTTGAGGTAAGCCAGGGTCTCCCAAGCCACCCACACAAACACCTGTGGGAAGGAAGACAGTGGTTTAAAAAACAAACAACAAAAAAAAACCCAAAACAAACAAAAATTTAGGAAGTAAATAAGTTTTAAAGTTGTTTTTCTCTTCCAGAGATGTTAGATATATCCATTGGATGGAGCGCATTGGGTTGGCTTCATGAGTGCATCTGAATGTCATTTTAGATACCTGAGTAAAGGTGCAAATTCCCAGGGACTCCCCTGGGAAGTCTGGCCCCAAACACCTTTTCCTGCTTTCTAAGGCCATCTTCTGCCTTTCCTCTGCTAGATGTGCCAGACACTGCTGCAGACAGAGGTCAGGTTTCCCTCTGGTGGTTTGACACCTTCTTTGCAGCTCCGTAGCCTGACAGCGTAACTTGGGCCTTTTAGGTTTTGGAGACAACTTTAGCTTTTGACAACTGTAGGTGGGTGCAGGTGTTTCCCTCTCAGAGCAGTACCCAGCTCAGCAGGATTTGCCTCGTGAGCGCTGGCTGCAGCCGGCCTTTTTTGCTCTGCCTGGTGTGATGCTGGCAGGTATGGGGATGGACATACTGACTATGCTGCAAAAGCTAGAATTCAATAGTGTGTTTGGATTTTTAACTTTAAAAATAATTTTATGGGTCTAAAAAGTGATTCCATTTGCTCATTGAAGGCAGAAAACCTCTTGATGGGCCCTTATACACAAAGATACAATCTTTGGTTTAGGAGGTTCCTAAACCACAGAACCCAGTAACTTGGAAAAGTATCTGGTGGGCTTCCAGCCTATCACAGCAAGGATGGCCTTCTCTTCCAGCTTTGTAGTACAGTGCCAGGGCCCTGCCACTCGCCTTTCCTGGGCTCAGATGCTGCTCAGTATGCTAGTGTTTGTACAGAAACTGGACAAGCCTCGTGGGTAGACGACCTGTACTGTGAGAGGCTGACTTAACCTGTGAGATCTTCTTCCTCACAGTGTGCAGGAGAGGTGCTGGGTTCATGCACCTGCACTTTTTCTCTGAGTGCCCACTAACAAGACCTCTATACTGTTATGGGAGCCCAGATGCTCAGAGAAATCACTAATATTGTGTGGCAGAGTTCAATCGGAGCCATAGGAAAAAGCTCTGGCTAGCAGTGACTGAAACAGGTATTTTTTAAAAGACCCAAACAGCGAGAAGTCCAGGAACACAGATCCTTCAAACACTTGTAAAGGTAGCTTGAGCNAAGGCAAAAACCCCAAAGCCTACTTTAATTCTAGAAGTCCCAACTGGAGAACATTTACTAGACCTTCTGGCTCATGCGGAATGTCTTTGAACCAGGAGTTCAAGAAAATAAAGCAATTTATACGAAGTAAGACATATATTAAACTACCTCTGCCCTCTGTTCAGAAATATTAGTCATGGGGAACTCCTAAGTTCTCTAGTTTTACAAATCTTGTGCATCAGGAACTGAATTTATGCAGAAGTTTTTGTCCTTCCCCTCATCCATGCCACAGCCTCTGCCATTTCTCCATCACTGTGTCTCACCTAGATGCTTACTTGCTTTCTCTTCCCCTTACATCCTTCATGTCACACTGCTACTTTTCATCACCAGCACAGGGAAGAAAGCAGAAAAAGGCAGTACTTTCTCTCTACACTGACTGATGTTATTCACTTCTCACCTGGAGACTGAGGGTTGCGTTCACAATGTTTCTTCTCAAATCAGTATTTTTACAAATAATAGAGGGTGACTCATGGAGGCTTTTTCTTTAGCTATTGTCTTAAAATGGATCTTGAAATATTTCTGTCTTCCTTCCTTTTTTTTTAATTCTCGTGTGACAGCTTTGTGGTCAATTGACCTTGCCTAGTGTTTGTTGCTCTTGTACTGGTCATTTATTGAGTCAAATCATTTAGTAGCATAGGCTTTGCTGGTCAGTGGCAGGCTGCTCTGGCACAAGGTGAAGAAGCAAAGGGGTAGTTGAGGAAGATCGGTTCTTCCTCCAATTTGCAGGTGGGTGCCAAGTTGACTGTGGAGCTCAGTACTAAACTGGGGCAGTGAGGGGTGC
Organism: Chauna torquata; assembly: GCA_013399475.1. Lineage (NCBI taxonomy): Eukaryota > Metazoa > Chordata > Aves > Anseriformes > Anhimidae > Chauna > Chauna torquata. Next base: position 261,396 of record VXAL01014273.1, on the reverse strand, counting down.
TGGTGCAGAGAGGGTGACCTGGCTATTGGGGCTAGGACTTCTGCTGTGCTTGTCGTTGCCTCAGGGACAGCTTGGAGGAGCACACCTGGAATAACCATTGCACCAGCTGGGGACAAGGATGGCTGGTTGCGGTCAGTTGTCCCACTCACCTTCCTTCCTGTCTACCTTTTTTCTCTTCAGTCCTGGGCTGTTTTGTTAAGCTGTAGCAGTGAAGGGACTTTGCTGAGCCTTGAGACACTCTGATTTCCCAGTCCCAGCTGTCCTGGTGCCTGCTTGAGCCAAGGGTGATCAACAGTCCCAGAAACAGGCCCCACATTGGCCCTGCACTGGCATCTGACGGAGGTTACGCTGGCCTTTGCTGACACTGGAAAGGTGCGTGAGGTTGCGCTAGAAATGGCACTAAATGCTGCTTTTAGAGAAAAGCACTGGATTTTCATGAAACCAAGGCTCCCTATTGCCTGTGTCAGCATGGGTTATAAACATGTTTAACAACAGGAGGGGTAAATACAGGCCTGAGGAAAAGCTCTGGCAGCTGCTGCTCTCATCCATGAATTCGCTTTGCTGAAAATAGAGTGAATGGTTTTCATTTGCATGCATCCCCCCCCTAAAGTACTGCTGTTTGCCAGCCCTGCTGCTTACCCTTCATTACATCTCTGCCTCACAGTGGTGCCACAAGCCGCAGCATCTGCGGGGCATCTGGCGGCTGGGCGGCAAAAGGTGCTGCAAAAGCAAACAGGCTTGTACACCTCAGCCCTTTCCAAGTTCACAGTTCAAAATAAATCGCCACATGCTGTGGTTTTAACTTCTGCCCTGTCATAAATTCGCTGTGAAGATTCAGTTTGTCAGTGTGCTCATACCTCCAGTATGCGTTTGACAGCTGGGGTGGTAGGTTCACAGGGCAGCCAGGCCTTATGGAAAGATCCCTGACTTTGTTGTTCCTTTTCTTAATAAACATAATCTGACCCTTGCATCTTGGCTTTAGATTAGGAAAGAAAAAGAATGTGAGAGAGTGCCAAGGACAGATAAGAGTTGGGTACTTCTTGCAGAAAGTTTGTTGTTGTTGTTGTTGTTTGCTTATTTTTTTGCTTTCCATCAGCTCATTTTTGCTGTAGTTGTTAACATGCCAAAAAATGCTTTAGGCAAGAATGGGTGGCCCATATTGGGACTGGATGCTCAGCACTGCTCAGGATAACTCTGAGTGGCAGAAACCAGTTCTGGCCAGCAGAATGTGCCCTGAAATGGCTGCTGAAAGGTTGAGCTGCTTCTGGGGTCATTTACAGTGAAAATTTAAACTGGAGGGAAAAAAAAATAATAATAATAGTAAAAAAATAAAATAAAAAGGAAAATCCCCAAGATGTGGAAAGGATGGGTTCAAAAGGCTGATGGAAACACTGGTGTGTTTTCTAAGGCATGCCAGTCTCCTCTCAGTTTGGTGGCCACGTCTCTGCATGCCCAAGAACTTGTCACACATGAATCACCTTTTCTGTGGCTGGAAGATTCATTAGTTTGCTTGGTTTTGTTTTTTTTCCCACTTTTTTCTTTCTTTCGCTTTGTTTTCCTTGCACTCCTGGAAATTCTTGTGGTGTATGAGCTTCCTCACTGAGACCTGCTCTGGGCACCCTCAGGCTGGGTCAGGAAGATCGCAGACTGGGAAAAGCTGCCCCACAGGCATGGGACTTTCACTGCTTCCTCCAGCTCTGGTAGCCTGTGTCATCTCCTCACCCTGCTTGTGTCCAGACTTTCCTGGGGAGGGGAAACCCCTTGTTTGGCAGGGGAGGCCAGGTGGTTTGGGCAAGAGGCTGGATCCTGTGTGGCCATCCACAGGCAGGGCAGCCCAGCAGGTGGTGTATGGTGATGACGTTGGACAGACAGACACTGGGTGATCCTGCCGAGTGCTGGGGGGACAGAGCCACCTGAGGAAGGAAAGCCTCTGAGAAGTAAATGCTGGGCATATAGAAAGCAGAGCAGTGCAGCACAGTTAGCTCTCTGGAAGGGGTAATGGCTATTACATCAGTTTCGGAGGCTAGATTTTCATGTGGGTCTTGTACCCCCAATTCTTTCCTCCATAACAGCAATATAAAGCATAAAGGCAGTTTCTTGTTGCAGCAACACCCTGGGGCAGGACGGGCATGGGGAGTAGCGCTGGAGGGGGCCTATTGCACTTCTGACATTGGCAGAAACCTTCCCACCATTTGCAAGCACCATTTTAGGTGCACGAGAAGCTCTTGTGATTTCTTCCTTCTGTGTATGCTGACTGATGTACTATGACTATGTGCAGCTGAAATTTGAAGGAACTTGGCTAAGCACAAAAGTGACAAGTGCTCTTTAGCATCTGGCTTACACAGCCCTATCTGAAAGCAGAAGAGCAATTCCTCTTTCGATCACTTTTGCCAAAAAAATGAAAACAAAAGAACAGTTGAATAGGGAAATGTTTCAAGGGAAACTAGAGTAAGATGTGAGGGGGTTGTGTGTCTATGAGGAAGAGGGAAGTGTTGAAATACGCCAGTGGAAAAGAATCAGTCGCCTTAGTCACCCCAGCTCTGTCTCTCAATAATCGTGTAGACAAATTATTAGGCCAAGCAGCACACTCTGAAGCTGGTGTGCACCTTTAAATGCAAAATCTAGGAAACTCCTTAAACCAGAGTGCTTTTCCTGCTGCATTCTCATCTCCATGAGAGGCCTTTTCTCCTTTTTTATTTTATTTTATTTTTTTGAAAACCAATGAGGGATGCTGCCTGGTTAGGATCCCTGTCCCGGTTAGGTGGGTGGTGAGACCCCCATCCGTGCTGGTGGGGGAAGGCAGCGGGTGCCTGGGACAGTGAATGCTGGGGTGGCCCTGCCCTGGGGCAGCCCGAGCAGGAGGTGGCCACTGGGGTACAGGCATGGTGTTGCCTTCATGGGGACTTTTTGGCAGGGCCTACATTTCTGCAATTGTGCTTTACCTAGCAGGGAGGTTGGCCATACACCTGCCTCTACTGAGGCCTCCCTGCTGGGACTGAAATGGCTCAGAAGTCCCTGAGATGAGAGGTAAGAACAGATGAACCTTAAAAAAAAAAAAAAAAAAAGCCACCACCAGCAACCAAAACATGCATAGCTGGAGCAGTGCTGTTATATTTGAGCTCCCCTGTCCCTGCTTCCAGAGCTGGGACTGCTGCACACCACCATCCCTCCAGGAGGCAGGAGAGGAAGTCCCCGTACTGCTCTCTACCAACTGAAAGTGTCGTCTGCTCTTCCCAAAGGGGGAAAATGCACCGTTTGGGTACAACCAGCTGGTAAAACAGAAAAGTTACAGGTATGCTATTAAAACCAAATATATATTTTATCATTGCACAGTTTATTGCACCTTTAAATTTTTTCGAAGGTCTGCTTCCTTTTAAAACAAATAAACAAAAAACCCACCACCCCTCTCTAAAAGTGCTAAATGATTGTGAATATAGCTGTGTCACTTCAGATGTCAACGTGTAACCGCAGTGGCTGAGGGCAAAGGTCCCAGTGATGGCGAAATGCTGCAGCTGGCAGGCATGCTCCTCCTGGGTGGAGAATATGGGTGGCACTGCAGGTGCCGGGCTTTGCCCACCGCTGGGGACTGGGAACAAGGCCCCTGAGGCCATTTTTAATGCCATTCAGGTCTCATATGACCAATGGCCAGAACTTGAAAGGGAGTATCCCTGACGTGATTAAAACAAAGGTCTTAATTCTACTATAGTTATGTGATTGCCATTGGGAAAGTAGAAGGGCATTGAACATCAGCTGTATTTATCTTGTTGACCAGAATTATAGCAAGCAGAGGAAGTGAACAGCAGTAAAAGATCTGATTTACCATAAAACTGTAGGTTAAAGAAGAATCTCTTCCTTCCTGTCGCAAGATCACTCCTGACTTTTAGCAGCTCTCCTGACTGTGCTGCCCTGCCCATGTTGGCTGCTGAGCAATTGGCCGTTGCTGCCTCTCTGCTGTGAAACCAGGTTAGGTCGTGCAGTCCCCTTCCATCTGCCACCTGGGGCTATTCTCAGAAGAAATTATTGAATAATCTTTGTAACAGACAGAGGTGCAAACATGTTAACTTAAGCGGGTCATGAAATAGCTCTGGCAATGTGGAGGAGTTATGTGACCCACGTGGGGTGTGCGCGCGCGTGCTGGTGTCCTGCCCTTCTGACAGGTGACTTCTCCATGGTGGGGACATGATGCAGAGCATCAGCAGGCTGGTCTTATAGTTCTTGGCTGGTACAACATGACTTTTGGTGGAAATGTGTTGTTTCTGGAGCCCATTTTTATGCATTAACATAGGACAAGGGTTAAAACAAGTGACTTTGGGCTGTGGTACCCACAAGGGCAAAAAAATTGCTCTTGCAATTTTGAGCCTGATAAAAGTCATCTGTTCCAAACTTCTACCCAACCAAAAGCAGGGAGCCTGGCTTGAAAGCTGAGGGCCAGAAAGACAAAAGCGCGAAGTGTTTATCTTTGCAGAAAAACTTCACCGTCAGAAATGACATGAGAGTTTTGAAGTTGGTAAAGCTACTGACAGAGCACTGCCAGCATTTCTGATAGACAGGGTTGCAGATGCTGCATCCTTTTAGCACCTTCACTGAGGGCAAGGAGTGTGTGGTGTCAGATGCTGTCTTCAGCCGGTGTGCGCGGTGACCACATGGGACAACCACGTGGAGTAACTCAGTGATGTTTCTGAGCCCTCATTCAGAAACTGAGACACATAGAAATGCTCCTATCTCACACTAATGATTGTGAGCAACCCTAATTTTCACTTCCCCAGAAGCGCCCTCTTTCTTTGTTCGATGAAAGCATCTTTGAAGTATGTCATGGCTTTTTGGTGAGAGCTTTCACACTTTTCCCCCCCTCCCCGCCCCTGACATTCAGCTGAACTCTCATTTTTCAGTCAGCTGCCCCAACTCTGTGCTTGGCAGCAGGGTTCAGTTTAAGTGTTACAGCAACGGAAAGCCCCACACAGGAAAACTAGTGTGAGACATTACCAGACCTCAGTGAGAAACAGCATGAATTCTGGAGGGAGTTTTGGATGTGCTCCTACGCTGTGTCTGTGTCACAGCTTGTGCAGCCACCTCCAGTGCATTGCAGCAGCTCCACGCATGCTTTCAAGTGATTTGGTTTTTGTAACCAGTCCATTCAGTGCTTGTGAAAGGGATCAAACTGGCTGTGTCCAGCTCTGTCATCAGTTCATAGAATAGAATAAATGTCATGTAGAGATGCCAGTGTGAGACATTTGTGCCTGCCTGTGTCCTGTGGCTTCTGGGAGGACGCCACAGCCTCACAAGGGCAGGATGTGCTCTTGCATGGTACAAGACATCTGCCCCAGCCAGCCTGCGGGGTTCAGGCTCCAGCCCTCCTCTCCTCCTCGCACCAGTACCCTCACGACTTGGAAAGCGTGAGGTTGGTGTCATCCAGACTTGGCACTAGAGAAATCTATGAAGTCCGGAGGACAGAGCGCATCTTACGCTAAGGAGGTTAAGTTGCACATATTCAAAAGCTTGGTGGAAGTGGTGAAATCACCAGGTTTTTACAGTGAGATCAAGGCAAGCCAAGCAAGGCCTGCTCCACCTTTATGGTTATGGTCCACCTTTGCATGGGGTGGGGGCTGGCTGCCTTCCAGGTGGTGGTTGAGCAATCAGTGTCTTGTCACAAGTGCTTGCATCCCCCTTGTCTCCTGGAGATTGCTGAACTCTCCAGAAATGTCAGGAAATAGTAGATTGCTGCTGCTTCCTCACTGCTTAGTACATCCCTTAGCTTTTCTGTGTGGGAGAGCTTGGCCAGGTGGTTATGGATTTAGAGGACAGTTCTACTAAGGCAGCCCAAAAGTTCCAGGTAGGAGGAAAAAAAAATAAAAATTAAAAAAAAAATTGAGCAAACAGAACAGCACAATCCAGTATTCTGGCTGCGGAGCCTGAGTGGGTTTCTCCATCATGCACTTGGTGCCTGTGCCGCATATTGCAGCCCCAGCACAACCAAATCCCTTACTGCCCACAACTGCACTTGGATAGGCCCTGCTGAAATGGTGAAGAACAGAGGTTTTGGTCCTGTTTCGAAGGGACAGTTTATCACACATCTTTTTTGAGACTGAAACCTGCTCTCCTGCTTCTTTGCCCTCATTAACCAGCTGCTCCTAGGCAGTCATTAGAAGTGGCAGTGGTCCCTCTCAGATCCGCTGTGGAGGCTGGCTGCGGCGTGGGGACCATCCCTGCGCTCCCTGATCAGCACCATCCTGCACCGGCACAACCTGGCCGTGTCCGCCGCAGCCCCCCAAGGCTCCCTCCCCTTCCAGCCCCCAGTGAGCACCTGAGGACTCGCTGCTGCATGGAGGCTTTGGTGTGAGGTTTCTGTGGTTAGAAAGTTTGGACATCTTTGACCAAATGTTCATGGTACATATTTCTGTGCAAGTGGCTGCTAGAGGAAGGGATGTTACTTGGAGCGAGACGGGTTAGCACAATCTGCTCGGAAATGCTTTGTTTGTAGGCAGCTTTATGTCTCCTCCACCCATTTAATTAGTGTTTAACGAAAGAGAAGTATTTTTTTCCTGATGCATCTAAAATAGGTGTTTGGTTTGTGCTGTGCTTTTACCTCTGAAGAGCTCGCACCCATGTCAGTGAGACTGAAGGTGCAGAAAAAGACATACTGACAGTCAGGTAGTCTTTCAAATTACTGCTCTCTCTGCACACAAACCCCATACAGGGGGTGTGGAAATCTTGAAGATATGTTTAGTTTTACTGGGGAGCAGTCCGTCAAATTAAAGTCACAGAGGTATTGTGTGTGTGTGTCACTACAGCAGGAGACCCATCAGCACACAGGTCTAGGCGAGGCAAAGACTGAGCCCGCTGCACCAGGCTCAGCAGTGTGAAATCACTGCCAGGGCTGTGCTGCACCTCGGGCTGGGATGGGAGAAGATACCCATCTGTGTGTGCACAGTGCTGTTTGTTGCTGCTTTGATCTTTTCAAAGAAAATGTAGGGGTAGATGAGGGGAGAAACCAGCCTCCTTACAAGGTCAATTTTGTAATCAGAACTTCTTATAATCCCACTCCTCTTGCTCACAGATTTTCATGTTGACAGAGCTGATTTCCCCCACTAGCCCGAATCCCTGGCAAGTGCAGCAAGAAGCCTGCATCGCCCCCAAGAAGCTGCCAAGGCTTTGCTGCCATCCTGCACGGGCAGCGTGGGCTTTGCTGGGCAGCAGTGCAGCCACTGCCCAGGTGAATGGATGGCTCTGCTCAGCAGTTGCCTGCAAGCAGGGTCTCTCCTCGAGTGGTTTCCTCCTTTTGGCATGTGCCTTGAGAAGATGTGGAGGCTGAGCTGGGTGTGGGGCTGTGAGGCTGCTGAGGTGGCAGCAGGGCTTAGCCCAGTGCCTGCAGGCAGCTGGAAGCCCAGCCAAGGTGCAGGAGATGTGGGTGGAGGTGTGCACCTAGTTCGTACATCCCATCCTAGGGCACGTGTGTGCTGTCTGAGCTTCGTTACAGGGGGGTTGGATAGCAATTTATTTTACCTACTTAGCTGTTCGCAGGTAAATGCATCATGGGGTGGCCTGCAGTGCTCTGCCTTTGAAAACCCCAGTCTCCGTTGCAGCTCATACTCCCTGCCCTTTGCTTGGACAGGAGAGGCAATGAGCTGACAGACAGCAAAGTGGATCCCATAACCACTAAGTCCCCCCACTGCTTCCATTTAACTTGTTAAGAGACTGCGATCTGTGCCAGTAACACAACTTTATTTATGTTGGATACTTTGGAAAAACTTGTTACTACTTTCTTCAGACAATTATTTACATTACAATGTTGAACAAACTCTGTTTACAGAGTCCTCATTCCCACCCAGCCACCCCATCTCTTTGTATAGTAGTTTTAATGCCATTTGACTCAAATGCATTCGATGTGAAGCTTTTTCCCCAGTACAAGTAATTGCAATTTCTTCTGACCTCATGTTGTAATCAGTGACCATTTTGTAGCTGTTATATAGTCCAAGGGATGCTGTAAACTAGACTAAAGGGGGCTAAATGTGCCTCTGCTACTGTGATTGCATATTTATTACCATGAAAAGACATTTGTGACATAAAAACATCCACCTTTCTTTTTCTGCAATTTTCACTTTTTTTTTTTGATATTTCAAATCATCTCTTTCTTTTTCACAACTACACCTGCATAAAAACTGGCCCAAGGCGGGGGGATGGACAAAAAAGACTTTTACCACTGGCTGTACTTGTTTGGGGTTTTTGGGGAAAATGAAAGAGTTTTTGCACTGGAAAGCTATCATTTTACTCAAATTTGCATAAGGCAGAGAATTGTCAGTGGCAATCTAGATTGTTGCATCAGGATCTGGACTGCTGTGATTGTCTGAATCAGGGCTGATTTTCATGTGTCTGAATCCTTCCCATTAGCAGAAAGTCCCTCCGTCACACTCATGCAAAAATAAAGTGTTAAAGCCTACTACCGAGTCACAGTTGAATCTGGAAATAGCAAGTATAGAATGTGTGCTGCATACATTTTGTACTAATGTGTTATGCATGGGAGCTGGACTTCAGCTGCTTCTCTGGATTCAGATTTGGACCTTGCTAGCTTGGGAGACGCTTCTTTAAATTCCTTGTTTACGAAGTAGTAACAAATAGCATCCAGGCAGCAGTTTGTGTTTGCAAGAACTGAGGCAAGGTGAACAAAATTGTTAACCCTCTGTATCGTAGGGCAGCTGGAGATGATGGAGTCCATTATAAAGCGAAGGAGATGTCCAAGGTAAAGAGGCAAAAAGCATACGATGAGCACAGCCATGTTTGCAGTCACGATGTAGACAGCCTTCCTGATTAACTTTTCCTTGTGACGGTTTTCTTTTTCCTTTCTCACGAGTTCTGCAATGACTTGTATGGAGCAATAACTCACAATGATCAGTGGTATGAAAAACCCTCCAATAATAGCACACAGTGTGATTACTGAGGGCTTAACAGAAGATTTTTCAAAGCAAAGTTCATCTTGCTCTCGGTCCTCGAACATTTTAATGAGGGAAATCACACAGATGATGACTATCCAGAGAAATCCAGATGCAAAAGCTGCCTGCAGCGGCGACCTCAGCGCTTTGGCTTTCAAAGGATACTTGATTGTGAGGTACCGGTCGGCTGCTACGACAGTGATGATACCGATGCTCATTAAGCGAAAAATAAATAGCCACCTTCCAGGATCAGACACCATCTATCTACCTTCATCTGTTGGAAATGGGATAATGTTTTAAAAGGCAAAGTAAAGAGCAGCAAGCAGTCAGCCACAGCCAAGTTGACCATGTATACTCTGGTTTCTGTCCACTTGCTGAGCCTGCAGCAGAACACCCACAGCGCCAACATGTTCAGCAAAATGCCCAAAAGCAAAACTGGGATGTAAACGCACAGTTGGACAAGTGGAAAGTTTTCATAGGCTGAGATACTGCAGCTGTTCTGGTTCATTTGGGGGATATTAGGAGACACAGTTCCTGGAAAAGCAGATTAAACCTTTTAGAAACTAGACTCTTGACTAAATCGATGATTAATTCAGATAGTACTTCATGAGCTTCAGAGCTTTACCAACAGTGAAAACGAGACTGTGGAGATGATGCTGCAGAGCTGAAGTGTCTGCAGGGTAGCTGGTGGGAAGGGGAGGGAGAGGGACGTGAACCTGGTCAGTTACAGAGGAGAAAAAAGCAGACTCTTACTGCATCCCATGCGGGGCAAACTGCTTGCAGAGGGCAACACTGGAAAGTGCTTGTGCCTCTGTTTTGGGCCAGACTTGGATCTGCCAGAAGCAGGTATCCTGCAGCTGGGAGTTATGCGAGCTGTTACAGCCATTTGGTAATGAGAAGAGGATGCCTAAACCCAGGTCTCATACCTCCCATTGCTAATGAAAAGCCAGCCGGCATCCTCACAGCTCGAAATGCGCTGGGAGATGTGCTGCGAAAAGACAGCTGTCTTCTCCTTCAGTCCTGAGCTGTCATTGCTTTTTATTATTGATAAGAGCAATTAGTAGTACGTCTCTTATTATTTTAGCTGCCATTGAATCCTGTATTCAGTGGTAGCATTTAGCAGTCTGCAGCAAGAATCAGAGTACTGTGGGCTGCATGCTGCCTTTCACGGATCGTGAAAGTTGGTCTTAATCTCAGAAGTATTAGAGCAATATGCCAAATTCCAAGGGAGGGAAAAAAAAAAAAAAAGAGCACATGGCAACAGATGTGATCAGCAGCCCTGTGAAATAAAGTGGTGAGCTGTATCTGATCTGGTGGATACTTTTTTTCACCCTAAGAGCAATATTGCTGTTTGCCCTCCTGCTTTTGAGGAGTTAATGCAGGAGTATATCCTAGGCACGACTCTTCACGGTCAGAAAAACCATAGGAAGTTTGAGATGTCTATGGAGTTTCCCTGTGAGGGAAACATGGCTCCATGTGTGCAGATTCCCAGGGCTCAAAAACATCCTGGATAAACAATCTCCAGGGCAGTGCTGCTGCATCTCTCAACCAGCTTTGAAAATCATGCTTCCAAGTAATCTTGCTGTGAAATCTCCTCTTCAGAGGTGAGGGAATGTGCTACAGCTGATACTTGTAGCAGCTCTGTGTTTTGGACACAAGGAATGGGTTTTGAGCAAAGGTCGAGACTGCTCTTAAGCATCCAAAACATGTCTACTGTGGCCAGTATCAGAAGGAGCCTTTGAAAACACGCAGGCTCCAGCCCTCTCTCAGTTTCTCCACCACCATTTAGATGTCCCATCATGGATGGGGAAAGGCAGTGCCTTGCAGGGATCGAATAACTGTGTCAGCAAATAGCCAGAATGAATTACCTGCTTGCTTGCTGTCCTTGGAGAGACTGAATGTTCCTCCAGACCAGTTGCGGTGTGGCATGCAGATGCGATGAGCCCTTGCAGCGGAGATCCTGGCATGTGACCAGCGAGGTGTTCTGTGATGCCCATTTGATAATGGCTGTGGCAGCAGCAATGCTGGTGGAGGAAGCACCCCCACTGCTCTTCAACGTGTTTCCCCGGGGTTGAGCTTCCTCTGTTGCCACTGCCATGGCTTGTACCACCCCCTGTTGACTGAGGAGCTTGCAGTAGCCCTGTGGCGAGGTGAAACACTTGTCTGCAATGTGGCCCTGAAGCAGTTCCTTTGGCGATGGAATGGCTTTGGATTTTTCCTTTGATTTACTTTCCAGTGCCCCATGCCTCACTGAGCAATGCCCATCGATCTTCCTCACCCAACAGGCTGTGCACATGGCTTGGAAGGGGACATGTTGCCCTGAAGGGTCCCTGAGGTCCTCTCTCTGCCATCTAGACTGCCACCCACTGTCACTGTGCTGAGCCCCAGGAGAGAGCAGCCTCTGTGGGTCGCTAGTCCCATTTACAGAGCTGTTGGAGACATGAGGGCTGTGGTTTGCAGACAGTTTTGTGTTTTTCGTAACTGGGTTTCAGTCTGAATCACAGTGATTCTCTTCTCTTCCATAGTTCTCCTCAGCAAGCAATTCTGAGAAAACATGGCACCGTGACCCTGTGACCTGCTGAATTCGCATCTGCTCTGTGGTGCAGGCTCCTGCTGGCCAGGGGCTACTTGATGGCCCTCCACTGCAACCTCATTTGCAAGAATTGCTCAGGTGAGTTGTTCAACAAGTTCAGAGATCCTGCTGTTGGTACCTTGAATTGCTGTCTTGGGTGAACACTTCCAGCTTTCTGGTTCTAAGATCTTAAGACCTGCTTCCTTGTCTAAGAGCAGCTTCTGGAGTATGTGTATTGTCTGTCTGTGCATCGCAACCCAGCCTTTGTGATAAACTCCTTGCCAGTGTATAGTCAGTGCAGAGCTTGGCTTAAATAGCTCTCCTGAGGATTCCCATGCCTTTCTTGTGGTTGCCTCTTGGTGAATTCTTATAAGTAGTTGCTGACCTATTAGTACACCCAGCTCTTTGATCCCTAACTGCCAACATTTCCGTGTCACGATCCTTGTTAGTTGCTTTAGTTTTCAAAGTCATCCAGCTCCTGAGTTTTGATAGTTTCAACACTGTACAGAAACCACTTCACTTTGTGGACGACACTTGGGGATGATGCACACTGCTGTTGTCTATGGCAAGGCAATCACTACCAGTATTAACCATGAGCAGTCAAAATCAACCCTAGACGTAGCTCAGCTCGTGGCATCTCTCCAGCACCATGCTTCCCATTCACAGCTCAGTGTGGTGGTCACCCTGCACCAGGCAAGGGCGGCTACTTCTCCCATCAGCCCAGTGAGGCTTCAAGGGAGGGACAGTGTCACCATGCACAAAGCAGGTGGCTGTGATCAGTAGGTTCACCAGTATATGTCAGGGCAACTCAACATCAGCTACCAGTAGGCAAAGCTACGACGAAGTGAAGTCTGCAGAGAACTTGCAAGGCTCCTGGTGGCTCTTGGGTTGCTGTCTGGTTCCTGGACACCGGTGGGTCAGGATCCTTGCAGTTTTCTTCTCTTTGACGTGGCTCCCCATCAGCCATCCTCCAGGCTCCTGTGGCTGCTCACAGCCCCTTTCCTCCATCCAGTCACAGGTGTTACCACCTCTGCCACGAACTGACGTGCTTGCCTGGTATTTTCTCCTGCCACCACAGTTCTCAGCCTGTCTCAGCCCTGTGAGCTGTCACCACGTGGCACGGTGCAGGTGACGCTCGTGCTGTTTTCTCACTTCCTCTCTGGCAGCTCTCCAGCAGGGAGGTCTGGGGGCCTATGGCATCGTTGAGTAGCAGTGCCTGTACAAGTGCATTGCAGCTTGCAGTGTGCTCCCCAGGGATGTTTACTGACACTGATCTACAATGCATTAGCTGGAAAATGGGTTTTCTTGGTGAAAAAAGCCAGTGAAGCAAAATACTCCTGTAAGGTGAAGCATCAGTCACTTTTGCCATTTTTTTTGTTCCCTCGCACTTAATGTTATTCAGACATTGTGAAACTGCACAGTTTTCAGGTCTGAGCATAGTAGAGCTGCTACTGGCCAGACCCTTCCCATCCTGCCCCCTCCTAGAGAAGGGACCATGTTCGCTTGTCTCTCCCCGCAGACCCTATTTTGGCTGACTTATCCAAAAGCCTTGTTTCTGCTGTGAGATTTCATGTGCCAACTTCTTCAAAATTCTGGACTTGTCAGGTTCCTCATCCTTAAAGAAAGCTGTGACAAAGTAGTCAGGTAGATTTTAGGTCATACCTGGACAACTTTGTTGTATTTATCAGCTGCAGTACTGGGTGGCTTCACCTCTTTGCTTGTGATTTGTGTGTGTAAGTATCTTTTTATATTTAAGGAGAGAACGTCTGCTAACTGTTTCAATATCCATCAGCCTGATTTTTGCTAAGAGCTATTTGATCTTTACACTTCTTGATCTGTAAGACTTATTTCTGTAATGTCACTTTTTCCTTCCTTCATAAGCTCTGCCTGATGTCCTGCTGGAAGCTGGTTCCCAGCCAAACACAGCCCTTCCCATGGGGCTTTCCTGTGCTCCTGGTACAGCTCGCTGATAGCCAGGACAGCTCAGTTTGGAGGGGCTCCTGCCTCCCTCCCCTGCAAGGGAACGTGTCGATCTCCTCTGCCTCACAGAGACTGCGCCGCACTGCTGGCACATGGCAGCGGGACAGGGCCTCGGCAGAGGTGAGGGAGGTACCAGTGCCCCCTCCACACGTGCAGGGGGGACACAGGACCTCGCCTTACCCTGCCGCGTTCAGGCTCTGCAGAGCCTCTTGCCCAGTGTGTTTTCTTCCCTGGCTTTCTCCCAGGAAGGTGTGATGTTGCAACAGCAAATCTTGACCAAAATGAAACTATGGGTTTGGGAGCAGAATGCATTGGTCCTATTTTTAGCGTGAAATGGCCATGTTAATCGCATCAGCCCCACACCATGACTGACCCTGTCTGTTGAGACTGTTTCCCCTTTCTCCTTCCTTAGAGCCACACAGGAACTGAGCCGTGGCAGACAATGCACTCGCAGGGTGCTCTGTGCTGTAGCCTGCTCTGCGCCCTCCTGCAGGATCAATACCAAAGGGCCCTGCTTGTGTATCTCCGTGCAAACGCAACAGGGAGGGCATGGCAAAGCGCGCTTCCCGGCTGCTTCAGCACTTGCAGGATCCCTTAGAGACTGTCAGGCAACGCTTGCATTTGGGTGTTTAAATGTTAGCAGAATGCAGTAGCTTTTGGCTCGAAATATCAAGGTTTATGCACCTCAGTTCATGCACCTGCAGAGGATAAAGTTATTTAGGTAGGGTTGATTCAAAACAATTTGTGGAAAGACTCACAGGTGCAGTATCCTGCAAAACCGCAGGATCCTGAGTGAGTGAGGCTCAGGATCCCGAATGTCTTGCTGAATGCAGGTGTCAGAATTAGTGGCTATGAGCAGGAGGGTGTGGGTGAACTGAGAACCATCAGTCATGCAGACAGGATGTGAAGCCCGTCCTGGCTAGACCTGCACCTGGTAGGATCGGAGCCAGCCCAGATTTCCCAACTGCATCCACCTCTTCTTCCCTCAGCCCTGCCTCCAGCTGGATCCACCTGGCTCTTCACTTCTGACTTTGACCCCTTTCCTAGGGACTGCTAGGAGCGGTAACATTTTAGGAATGAGACAGCAGTGTAGGAGCGCAGCGGAGGACAGTATGGACCCCTGCATTTTTCAAAGAGATTTTAAAATTTATTTAAAGGCTGTGTGGTCTTGCTGGGTCCAACTCATGTACAAAAGCAACATCTGACACTGTGATAAGAAGCAGAAAAGTCCACAACTGAAGTCAGGAGGCCTTTTCCAGTGAGGCTTGATGCAAAGGGCTCTTGCTGACTTCAGCAGATGTCACCTTACAGGGTAAGAGTGGTTTGTAAACTTTTTCCACTACTTCAATCTTGTTTTTCTTCTAGCAAAAGAACATTTACTGTTTGCACCAACAAGTACAGTGCCTAGTTATAAGCCTCTGAGCACTTTAGATTTTACAAAAAGTTTAGCAAAGTGCCAGCCCTGCTTGTTGGAGTTGCTGAAAGACTGTGGCTGCTGCTTCCTACTATCATTAGACAGATTCCTGTGCTGGGAAATGGCAAAGATTTGTGGATAAGCATATCACCATCCTCATGGATTGCTCTTCCAATGGTCTATGGTGGAGACCATAGAGAACTGTGGTACCTGGAAAGCCAACCTCATGCTGTGGGAGTGTCAGGACCCAGATGACAGCTGTGAGCAACACAAAGCAGATGCAATCCCGATCCCTCCCTCACCATCCATAAACAGTTTTCGCTGGAAGTTTGGTGCGGATGGGGTCTGTACGACTTTTCTGTGGAAGCTGGGGCAGATCCATGGCTGAAGGCTTCTCAGAGCTGCCCTATGTGACAAAACATTGTTTTGTATTTCGCAAGTCTCTGCATGGGTCTGGGATGACTTGGGCAGATACGATCTTTGGACACTTTGGCTTTTCAGAGGGCAGATTTTGGCCTATTTAGGGACCTGGTTGACAGAGTCCCTTGGGAGGCAGTTCTAAAGGGCAAAGGAGTTAAGGAACATTCTTCAAGAATGAAATCTAGAAGGCATAGGAGCAGGCCATCCCCATGTACTGAAGATGAGCTAGCAGGGAAGAAGACCAGCCTGGCTGAACAGAGAACTGCTTCTGGAACTCAGGAACAAAAAAAGAGTTTGGAAGAAGGGGCAGGCGACTCAGGAGGACTACAAAGACGTTGTGAGATTATGCAGGGAGAAAATTAGAAGGGCCAAATCCCAGCTAGAACTTAACTTGTCTACTGCAGTAAAAGTAATTTTTTTTTTTTATATACATATATAAATAACAAAAGGAGGACTAAGGTGAATCTCCATCCTTTATTGGATGCAAGGGGAGACCTAATGATGAGAGATCAGGAAAAGGCTGAGGTACTTAATGCATTCTTTGCCTCAGTCTTTATTAGTAAGACTAATTGCTCTTGGAAGACAGAGACAGGGAGCAGAATGAAGCCCTTATAATCAAAGGGGAAATTGTTAGCAACCTACTACCCCACTTAAATGCACACAAGTCTATGGGGCCAGATGGGATCCACCCAAGGGTACTGAAGGAGCTGGTGGAAGTGCTCACCAAGCCACTTTCAATAATTTACCAGCAGTCCTGGCTAACCAGGGAGGCCTCAGTTGACTGGAGATTGGCAAATGTGACACCCGTTTACAAGAAGGGCTGGAAGGAGGGTCAGGGGAATTACAGGCCTGTCAGTCTGACCTCAGTGCCGGGAAAAGTTGTGGGGCGGATCATCTGGAATGCCATCACACAGCATGTACAGGACAACCAGGTGATCAGACCCAGTCAGCATGGGTTTATGAAAGGCACATCCTGCCTGACTAACCTGGTCTCCTTCTATGATAAGATGACCCACTTAGTGGATGAGGGAAAGCTGTTGATGTTGTTTACTTGGACTTTAGCAAAGCATTTGACCAAAGCATCTTTGTGAATTAAATCTAGTTGGCGGCCAGTCACAGGTGGTGTTCCACAGGGCTCAAACCAGTTTTGTTTAATATTTTGATCAACAATCTTGATGAGGAGATCGAGTGCACCCTCAGTAAGTTTGTAGATGACACCAAGTTGGGCAGGAGTGTTGATCTGCTTGAAGGCAGGAAGGCTTTGCGGAAGGATCTGGATCGGCTAGATCAATTGGCCCCGTCCAGTTGTGTGGCATTCAACAAGGAGAAGTGCTGGGTGCTGCACTTGGGTCATAAAACCCCATGCAGAAGCACAGGCTTGGGGAAAAGTGGCTGGAAAGTTGCCCGGCAGAAAAGGACCTGTGGGTGCTGATAGACAGCTGGCTGAACACGAGCCAGCAGTGTGCCCAGGCGGCCAAGAAGGCCAATGCCATCCTCACCTGCATCAGAACTCGTGTGGCCAGCAGGACTAGGGAAGTGATTGTCCCCCTGTACTCGGCGCTGGTGAGACCACATGTCGACTACTGTGTTCAGTTTTGGGCCCCTCACTACAAGAAGGACATTGAGTTCCTAAAACATGTTCAGAGAAGAGCAGCAAAGCTGGTGAAGGGACTAGAAGCCAAGACTTAGGAGGAGCGGCTGAGGGAACTGGTGTTGTTCAGTCTGGCAAGCAGGAGGCTGAGGAGAGACCTCATAGCTCTCTACAACTCTCTACAACAAAGGACGATGTAGCGAGGTGGGTGTCGGTCTCTTTTCTCAGGTGATAGGACACCAGGAAACAGCCTCAGGTTGCGCCAGGGGAGGTTTAGATTGTATATCAGGAAGAATTTCTGATATATTCTGATATATTGCACCACGGAAAGGGTGGTTAGGCATTGGAATGGGCTGTCCAGGGAGGTGGTGGAGTCTCCATCCCTGGAGGTGTGTAAGAGACGTGCAGATGTGGCGCTTAGGGATGTCGTTTAGTGGTGGACTTGGCAGTGTTAGGTGATGGTTGGACTTGATGATATTGAGGGTCTTTTCCAGCCTGAATGATCCTATGATTCTATGATCACCTCTCACCAGACAGGAGACCCATTAAAGTTTTGACCGCATTGAAATACAGCAAAAAGCCTGTCACCATAGCTTATGGTAGTCACTTGAATGACATAGGTTTTCACAGCTTTATATATGGTAAGCACATGCTCTGTAGTGCTGCTAAGGGTCTGTTATGTGGCCCACAGCACTTTGCAGTAATGGCTTTATTTATATCCACAATGATTTTAGTTTTACAAATGTCAAGGTATTGCCGCAAGCTGATACAACTGTTACATGGCAGGAATGGGGCAATAGTGTCATGCCACTACCTGACTCCAGCAGTTTACTCCATGCACAGTGATAGCTGCATCCTGGGGATGGCTGCAAGCGTTGGAATTTTATAGCTTGGCTGGAAACTACCACTGTACAGGCAAATTCTTTGATGTGAGCGACACGGATGTGTTAGGCTTGGCATTGTACTGCAGTGGCTTTTCCTTTTTTTTTTAATGACCAAAAATTACAGTAGTAGAAGTGGCTTTATGCATTGCTGTAAGGGTGCTAAGTTTCTTATGTTTAGCTGCATGATGTGTACAAATAAGTGCATGGCCAAAACAATGGCTAATCTATTCTCCATACCATGCGGATCTCCTTCTTGACCAGGAGACACCTGAACCTGTGATACAACTGTCAAAGACAACCGTCAGAGCTGCATTCAAGTCTGAGGGCAACAGGACAAAATTCACGTTACTGTCAGACCCCTTTTTGCAGGTATGCCTATACCCACGATTGCAAATACTGTAGGTGGTCCCATTCCCTCTGCCTCAAAACTTCAGCAGCACTGTGGCTCTTAACACCTATCATGCACTACACCTTTTTTATATCATGACTAGATCTGTGGGTTGCTGTGACTGTTGGCTTTGTTTCATCTTAGACCTCATCAATATACAAGTGGGGAGCAGAGAGGAAAATTCCTGAAATTCCTTGGCTGCAAAGTAATAGCAAAACGCATCTAAACAGCAGTTGGAATTTGCTATGCATGCAAAGATCTGAATGGAGACTCTAACTTTTGGGAGCAGAGAACAAGCTCCAGCAACCTCCGCTGCTAACCGCACAAGCAGTGCAATGTAGATAGGTGAAAAACATAAGATGAACACACACAAATTCACAGAAACAATATGGAGCGCTTTCCGGATTAACTTTGTCTCATGAAGGCTGCTGGCCATCTTCTCTTTGAGACATCTGATGACTTGTACTGAACAAAAAATTATAATTCCTAGGGGAATAAAATACCACAAGGAAATGGAGAATAATGATGCATATTTAGGTTGATTAGAATGTTTCTGAAAGCAAAATTGTTCATTTTCTTTTTGAAATGATGGCTGGAAGTAGGAATAAATTATCTGCATTATCCAAAGAAACCCACAGACAGAAGCTGATTTCAGTGGGGATCGAAGAGTTTTTGCTTTTAGGGGGAATTTGATTGCAATGTATCGATCAATTGCAATCAGCATGATGACGAGGATGCTCATAGGTCTGTTTGTAAAATATATCATCTGTATGGCAAAACACAAGTCATCTGTGGGATGTTTGTTCTTGGTAAAATATATCAGGAAAGGCAGGGCGAAGAGCAGGAAACAATCTGCAACCAAGAGGTTGATCATGTACACCCTGGTCTCAGTCCACTTCTTGAGCTTGCAGCAGAAGACCCAGAAGGCAATCGAGTTCAGCAGGACCCCGAAAGAGAGGACTGGGATGTAGACGATCAGCTGAAATAGCACAACACCATCCTGCAGCGTGTTGCTGATTTCAGTGCAGTTCTGCATGGTGGGCTGGCCCTGCAACAGAGGATGCAGATGAGAGGCTGAGCTCGGGGACAGGTCCCCTGGGCCAGGTCCTGCTGCAGTGCCCTCACTCGTGGCTCTGTGGCTCCTTGCTCCCCTGCACCGCACACACGGGGGCTGTTGGTGGGGTGAGGTGCCCCGCAGCACTCCCTGGGGCCCTGCACATGCACGATAAGTGCGTGTCTGGGGAGGGTGTGTGGGCAGAACCGGAGGGCTGAAGAGCTCAGTGGTTTGTCAGCACGCTCTGTCCCTCACCCACGAAAGCATCGCTATCGCTCTCTGATAGCTAACACAAAAAAGCAGAGGCAAACCCCTCCTGCAACTATTATGGGGTAGCAGCCCCTCTCTGACCACTGGCTTGCCCTCCCTGCAGCTCCTCTTGCATGGTTTTGGCAACAGCAGAGAGTCTCCAGAGCAGGATGACAATTCTGCAGTCCCTTATCTTTGCCACTGCTGCAGTTATTGAACTATTGGCTTCTTGTTTTAAGGCAGCCCAAAGGAGAGTTGGGCAGCATTCCCCCTTTGCCTTCCAAGGCCCTTGCCTTGCTGCCAAAGGCACCCCGTGGGTTTGGTGGGTCTTGTCAGGCCCACAGACCTGCACAAGGCTCGAGCTCTTCCAGCAGTGGCATAGCTCTGGTGGCTTTACTCCTGGGGGTGGTGGGAATGCTGCTGCAGACTGGTGCATGGTACGTCCTGTGGGCAGGCTGGCCCGCGACGCCCACCCGCTCCTCCTGCGGGCCGCTGGGGAGGAACAGCCCAGCACGGGCACCACCAGCCCCGGCAGGTAGCAGGTCTCAAAAGACAGAGGGGAAAATGAGCACACCTGTCTGATCTCAACCTTCAAAATAGGAAGCCAAAATGTTGCCAGAGCAAAAGACATGAATCCAAGATTTTAGCCCATCTCCTGGTAGTCCTTTAAATATTTCAGGGCAGCCACTACCAGCAAGGATGCTACGGAGGATGAATCAAACTCAGTCTGCAGCTTGTAAGGAAAAGTATACAGTGAGGCAGGGAAAGGAAACACCCAGATTCCTATCATCTCTTATAAATACATTGCCTTATAAGTCAGCAGCTTCTAAGCCTTAATATCTAAACTGCCTGAGAACGTGTCTGCATGAACTAAGTGAAATGTTTTTAGTGTCTGTGACTGGGAGCCAGATCCAGCAATGTCAGAAGAAAGCTCAGCACCTGCCGAGGCACCAGAGCTGGGGTGGCATTACAGAAATACAGGACACCATAATTTTCAAGGTGGAATTTATGGAGCGACTAACATGCAGCCGGTGTCCTGGCTCTCTTGAGCTTTCAGCCTCCCAGGTCCTTGGCTGCGCTGTGCTACCACCTACCCTCCAGCCGTTCCCTGCCAGCCTACTGTGACCAACCCTCAGTGGAAAAGCCACTCTCTGCTTGCCTAGCACTGCCCCAAGTAGCAGCCGAGTCCCTTGAATCCCCCATGCGAGTGCTGAGCCCGCGACGGTCCCCCAGGTCCCGTGCCTCAGCGTGCCCAGAGCAGGGTGTCCCCATGCTTGCAGAAGGTGCATGGTGAGAACTGCATGTACGTGACCACGGCAAGGGACAGAGACCTCTCCCAATAGCACACGTGGCTGCCGAACAGCAAAGCACAACATCTATGAAGGCGGGAGGAAGCTGAGGCACCTGAGTACCACTGTATGTTAACAAGGACAGCCCTGGGTAGTGCTTCATTGAAGAGCTGAGGAAACACTGCCATGCACCTGTGCAGGAAGAATCAAAAGTTACCTGCTTCCTGTGGGGCCGTCTGCTGGGTTTGATCCTCAGGAAGGGTTGCAGTGGCACAGGAGATCCCGGGGCTGTTGGTGCCGGTGCAGGGTAGTGCTCTGTGCAGGGCACAGCCACCCAGGAGCCTGCTGCCGACAGCTCAAGAGCGCTGAAACACGGCAATGAACTCTTGTTCCCCAAAAGTGTTTCATTTATCACCTCCTCTTTGGGACGGTTGAGTCTCTGGTGCCCTCTGTTGTTCCTCTCACATCAGTCTAATGCTTCATCACTGGTTTTTGCACCCAGCCTGCTTTTCCCCGACTTTCCTCCACACAAACAAACAATTAAAATTTAATATTTTCAATTGTGGGGAAAAAAAAAATCATTTCTAAAATAAAACCCATAATGGTTGCAAATTGCCCTTCTGGCAGCAAAAGGACCCCCTGGGAGCCTGGCATCCCATGCAGCCTCTGGTGTGGTCGTGGAACAAGCCCTGGGCAGGTGGCAGCGCTGGAGCCAGCAGCCGTTCGGAGGGGCACATCGGTGCTTGTGCACGCATGATGGTGGGCCCAGGGCGAGGGTCCCAGCATGCTTGTCTTCAGTTTCTTTGCAAGACGGCGGGCAAGCATGATGGGTCCACTTATCCTCTGCCTGGTAATTCTTAACACTGCTCATGGGTGTCATGGGAAAGCCCATGCTAGTAATGACAGTCACCACCAACCAGGCAGAGGCAAGAGATACAGGCATGGAGGGGAGTGTGCTGTAGGTGTCAGGAAGGTGTCACGACCTTCAGAAACATGTTTAACAACATCCCTGTGGTATTTTTACAGTCATTGGGTTGGCTTCATTGGCCTTTAACGTCCCTCAGTCCTGTAGGGGAGGTCTGATACTCAAATCCATTTCCCCAAGACATCGCACATGCCAGTGCAGGACGTTACAGGTGCAGTGAATGCCCCTCATCTCCTGCCCACCTCCCTCCTGACTGCCAGGGAGGTAACGATGCATTACAGGGCATCTTCCCCCAGAGTGCTGGGGACCTGAGCCAACACATGCCAGCACCTGGCCCTGGGGCAGCCAAAGCAGGGCAGCTCCTCCAGCAGCCAGCACAGCTCTGCTTACCTGGGGCTTACTCTGACGCCCCCAGGATTTGTCCCATGCAGTCGTGTCATTTAAGCGTGCAGCCCTAAAGGTGACGACAGTAGTTTTAGCAGCAGCCGTGGGCTCCCTGAAGGCAGATGTAAGTCATGGGGAAAATGTGCAAACAGGCAGGGAAGGCTCCGGACACAACCCGACTCCTTCACACCATCTCCTGGCAGTCTCCAAGCTCTCTGAAGGCAGTGCCTGGGCAGCACATAGAGGCAGTTTTAGAGATTTTTTTTTTTTTTTTAAGTATTTAGAAAGAAAAAAGCCCAGTCCTATGCAAGATTTGAACAACATGCAGGGGATCATCCCTCTCCCTATCCTCCCCATTGGCTTTTCTAGGCTGTTGACTCATCGGGCGAATGCATTTCACCCCTGGAAACATTAGAGGTGACAGTGTGGGCAGGCTGTGGAATCCCAGACACAGCCATGTCCAGCTGTGCAATGCTACCCTGACCCCGTGCTGCTGCTGGCAGGGCAAACCGAGGGGCCAGCCTGGTACCACAACATGGACCCAGGGAAAAGCAGTGCCTGGGTGGTGAGGGTCTACACAGGGTTCAGAGGGCCCCTTTCTCCCCATGGGGGGGACAGCAGCCCCTCGAGGACAGCCGTTGTAGGGAGGTGCCTCTGGGCTGGGGCTCGGGAAGGGAGCCGGCAGGATCACTCCATTCTGAGATCTCCTGTGCTGTGCCTTTATGGCATGGCCATGACTTGCTTTCATCCTTAAAGTGTTGCTTCACATCTGTCTGATCGGTCGGCTTGGAGGGGATGAGCAGTCAGAAGCGTCTGGGCTGTTTGTAGGTCCACGCACTTGGGAATATGCTGGTACTGCCTGAATGCCTCCACCCCGCTAAAGCAACGTGTTACAAGTAAGCTGGACTATTCTAATAATGTAAAACAGTCTGAGGTACACAATGAAGTAAAGCACAATATATTATTTTGTGTTGGCAATGAGGCTAAGTTGACTTTACCTGCAAAATGAAGTAAAATAGGGAGACATACATGGGTCACCTGTCTTCCCGTAAGAGTAACAGATAGGTGCTGGAGAGGAGGGGAGCCATGTTAATGTACAGCCGTTACATACTCGCTTTTACACTTCTGTATGAAACAACTTATTTGTTTAATAGAAACATAGAGTAGAAATTGCAATTAACGTAGTAATGATAGACATAACAAAGTTCTCTCTGGAGTGAAGGAGCAATGGTTATCCCAGTAGCATTGAAGCTGTATCGTCTCTTGACACTGCAAAATTTTTGTTGTTGTTGTTGTTGTTGTTGTTGTTTTTCCCTTCCTTTAGCAAGTGCGTGTCTGCAAGGAGTGGGTTTGATTTGTTTTGTCAGTGCTGGATTTGGGCAGCAGAATGGCTTCCTGGAATTCCTTGGTCACAAAATAGTAGCAGACGCTATCCAGGCAGCAGTTGGACGTGGCAATGCACCTTGTCACAGAGAAGAAATCCATCATAACCTGGCTCAGAAAACAGGTAATTCCGATGTGCTCCATTGTGAACCTAGCAAGTAGCCCAAGGTAGGCTGGCAGAAAACATATTAGAAACACAATCAGATTTGCATAAATAATGCAAAGAGCTTTCTGGATTAATTTCTCCTCCAGTGAATTTGTCTTCAGCTGTCTCTTAAGGTTTCTGATGATTTCTATGGAACAAAATATCAAGGTTGCTAATGGAAGAGTGAAAATGAAGAAAATGGAAAGCAGAGTCAGAGCAGCGGGCATGGTGACATCCTTCTGAAAACAGAAAGCAGCATGTCTCTGCCGAAACTTTAAGGTTGCACCGATTATAACAGAGACCCACAGAAGCCCACAGAGAAGGGCAGCTTTTAATGGAGACCTGAAGGTCCTAGCTTTCAGGGGGTGCTTTATGGCAATGTATCGATCGATGGAGATAAATGAAATGATGTAGATGCTCACTACCATGTTGATAAAATACATTGCCTCTATAAACTGGCAGAGTTCATCTCGGACTGACTTATTCCAGATCAAATAAGCCATGAAGGGCAAGGTGCAGATGACGAAGCAGTCGGCAAAGACTAAATTGATTGCATAGACCCTGGTTTCTGTCCACTTCTTTATTTTGAAAAAGAACACCCACAAGGCAAGGGCATTAAATATTGCTCCAAAAAAGAAAATGAGGATATACAGAGCAAATTCAGTGAGACGAACACGGTGATTCACTTCTACATCTGTGACACTGCAGCTGTTGGACACATTCATTGTCCTGATGTGTGGATGGCATGTGATGTTTGGAGCCCTGAAATGGGAAAAAAAATACGGTAAGACTTTCCTCCTACCTCTCAATAGATGCATGACTCCTATAAAAAGGGGTATTTAAATAAATATTTCCGCTGTTATAAATGTGAATTTGAGTCTACAAAGATGCCTTTCTCAGACAGCCTGTAACTGGGATGCATCCTTGTGTCAAGCTCTGTTTATGTTTACTCAGTTCATGAGTAAATATCTCAGGGCGCACAACAGGACACGGCAAGCAGCCTCTATTAAATAGGGGGCTCTTGAACGGGAGAGGGGAATAGCGCTCAGAAGAGAACCCATAGATAGCGGGGGCATCCTGTGACAATGTGAGCACTAATTCCTCAAGGCAGCCTGCGCAGATGAGGCAAAATGACTCTTTGCTTGGTTTTGAGCTAGGCAGGGACTGCAGCAACAAGTGCTGAAGTCCAGCATAATCCATGAGCAAAAGCTCTTCTAACAGGTCTGCTGGCTTGGGAGACAAGGGGTAGACTGGGTGGACACCTTTATGCTCTGGCCCTTACTGGGCAGGTTTCTGCGCCTTTGGGCTGCCTCGCAAATCTGGTGCTCCTGCTCCAAATTGAGCAAATCAGAGCTGAATCTGAGTCCTGCGTCCCAGAGGCATGCTCAAAACCCTACAGGAGTGAGTGAGGCATGCTGATCTCCACTTCATTGGCAGGGGGGGGAAGGACTAACATAATTTTAGGCCCATTCATTCCAGGAGAGAGTACAAGTCTACAGAAGTAAAGCAGAAAGACTTACCCAAAAGAGGAAACAGTGGTGCAGAACAAGGAGCTGCAAATAAGGGCTCTATAGATGGTTCCTGCTCAAGGCAGGCATCCAGGCGCCCTGGGAGACCCATGAGACATGAGAAGTAGGTCCTGCGCCTCTGTCACCCTGGCTACTAGATGCTTCACAAGAGTGTTGGTTGTGTGAAGAGCATAAATTCATGGGCTAATAAAAAATCAGCTTTTATCAGGCTCCAGCCTATGGAAGGTAGCTCTATGTAATGTGCACGAGACAATTTTCTGAATTAGTGATTCTGTGCATTGCACTGAATTTCTGCTTGCATCTCAAAGCACATTGGAAAGAATTTAACTTTCTGATTTAAAGTATTTACCACCCTGAGAGAGTGAAGTGGTGAGGGATCTGGTGAAATCCTACAGCTCTCAGAGATGCAGGGGGGACACCGTGACTGAAGACACCTGGCTGAGAGTTATTTGCCTCTGCAAACAGTGCAGACCTTGTGGGCAGATGCTGAGGGCACTGCCTCCAAGATCAGACTTCAGCTCTGACGTAACTGATAAACACAGAAATATCTCAATTGCTTGGGGGTTAGACAAGTGTGTTGGACACCAGCAGACATCAACGTAACTCCTGCTCAGAGCTCTCGCCTGATTACTGCATGCTCAGGTCTGGGTTTCCCAACACAGCTTGCTGCTTGCTGCCTGCGCCCTAGGAGCAAGCTGCTAGCTGTCACAGGGGAAAACCTCTCTGAACCACAATAAGTAGCAGCAGGGAAACACCTTCACCCAGGGGTGAAGCTGCTGCATCGTTATGCTCACTAACTGCACAAGGAGCAAGTATCTTTGCTGGCGTGGCTGATGCCGTGGTTGCTTTACACTGGCTTGGTCTGCACCGCCAGCAGCAGCCTCCATGCTGAAGTACAATGCAGGCAAACCGTGCTGGTGTGCCCTGCAGCGTGAAAGGGCTCTGGCCGACGCCAGCTTTGGTGCTGGAGATGTGGTCCAAATGAAGTTCCCAGCATCAGCGATCTGCCCTGCAGCTCAGGGCTTGCAAGTGCTCCTGGCCAGGAGGAGCTCAAAGGCTGGGGGGAGGAGGGAGGAAACAAGCTGAAGGTTTTAAAGCAGGCCAGGCAGCACAGATACGATATGGCTGAGCAATAAATGTCTTCAGAGAGATGCTGTGTGATAAGCTAGCACATCCTGTAGCTGCTGGAAATGCTTAAGGTGGGCCAGAGGAGATGGCTGCAGTACTGGAGCAACCTACAGTTGTGAGAAAAGGACAGAGACAGCTGTAAACCAGCATCTCCCTGCTGCTGGAGGACCAGGAGCAGGCTGGGGCTGGAAGGACAAGGTCACCAGTACAGTGGAGTGAGTCCACCATGGTTTGGGAAGAGCTGGTCAGCAGCTGTCCCCGACCATGGAAACTGGTGACTGGCTGGAGAAGATGGCTAGGACTGGGCTCATTTTTCTCCAGCTCCTTCCAGACCTTGAACAGGGAGCTTGGAAGAAGAGAAGTGAGACAGAGGTGGAGACACGATGGGTGACACAGCAGCACCGTGGTGGCCAAGACCCAGCGGGATGCCTGTGGGGAAGCGGCTGCGCTGGAGGGGGATGCTTGCATGTAAAGACCTCCTCCCTCCTTGCAGGGGGTGCTCAGAAGTGAGCAGGTAGCAGAGCAGCAAAAGGTGAAGGTGGTGGATGAAATTAGTAGGGACAGGACAGGGGCCGAGGGTGTCTTCAGGGGTGAGTGAGGGAGGGGAACCTGGGACTGGGCATAGGGAGAGAAAGAAGGAAAACAGGATGGGAAGGATGAGGTGCAGCTCGGCATCTTCTGCCTTCATGGGAGAAGAGGTGATAAACACAACTGCCTTCAAACCCTCCACCTCCATGGCAATTGCCCTGAATTCGACCAACTCTCCTGATAAATCGGGTGAGCAGCTGTCAGCAAAGATTTAATAAATACGCCACACGGATATGAGACTAGACTTGGCCAGGGCAGCACTTCAGGGGGGTGCTAATGTAACCTGGGCACTGCTGGGAGGGAAGTGCAGCCAGAAACAGCAAGCAGATAACAGCCTCCATGGCAGAAAAGCCCTAGGTGAGGCCTCATAATGAGGCTTTATAATGAGGCTTGTATTCTTTCAGGCTTATCTATCACCGCATCCTTTGACCTTAAGGTCTGGGTATGTGACTACCTTCTGCAGCATGGAAGAGCACACCAAAATCCATGCTTTGCTCTGCAAGAATAGTCCTGAGGATTCCCACCTGTAGTTGGTATGTAACTCTGGAAGTCACTTGTTTAATTTAGAATAGTTCTGATGCCTCCTCCCCAAGATGGAGAAACTAACAGCCCCTTCCTCCCCACCTCCTCATCCTCAGTGATTTCACCTACTGGTTGTGAAGTGCCCAAACTGGTCCAGAAAAAGGATGCTGTGAGGTAAGTCAAATTAAGGAAAACAGCAATGTAGTCATCTGAAACACAGAACTGCTTCGAAAGACCCTGGAAGGGGATGCAAGAGTTCATTCAGACAAAAAAAGAACTCTTCTGGAGTCACTTATCTCCCATGGTGGGAAGAATTTATTTTCCAGCTGCCAGATGCTGTTAGAGAGTAACATGCTGTGATTTTCCTGAGCACCCTGGAGTACGAACAGAAAAGTCTCAGCGGCAACAACCTGCTAAATGGGTCTCCGCGTGGCAGGGACTGCACTGACCAGGAGAAACCAGGCACCAGAGCCTCCTCCACCTCCTCCCGGCCACAGCAGGCCCCTGAGCAGCAGTTCACGGAGAGCAAGAGAAATGAAACGAAGCGATGTTACCTGTGGGTTCAATGACACAAAATCAGCAGCAGGTCCCGCCGGCAGCAGGGCGCGTGGGGGCTGCGCAGCCGTGCATCCCGGCCAGGAGGAGCGGGGCCAGCCAGCAGGGCTGGAGGTCAGGCACGGGCTATACGGGGCAGGTGCCTGCACCGACGGCTCACAAGTACTTGAAGGCTTCTATAGCACCTCCTCCTGCGTGGGAGAGGATTTCATATCAGCTTGGTCTTGAACATCAGATAATCTGCTGACCAAATGTTCACAATGCTTTCAGGTGAGGTCTCAGTGCCTCATCATTCTGCACTGATTAAAAAGGTGCGCTCACTTGCTAGCAGGGAGGCTCAGTAAACACAGAGTTGAAATGCTGTGCTGAAACCTAAGCTAGGCAAGGCCAGGAAGATGCAATATCTATTACTAGCTCACTTGTGCAGCTGAAGGTGCAGGGCTCTCCGGCTGAGTGCTGAAGTGAGTCACGCTTGTGTGTCCCTGGGCAGGGAGGAGGGCACACGGGGCAGCTCAGTGCATGGCATAGGTGCTCTCTAGGGTGGAGAAAGTCTCCCCAGCCCTCCTCAGATGGAGATGGCTGCACCCAAAGGGCCCCTTGGGATGGGTTTGGTGCCTGGGGCAGGGATGGAGCAGGAGGCGGCCACGATGGAGCTGGTGGCAGGGCTCTGGCCAGCTCTCCTGTCTGAGCAGAGGCACAGCCAAAGCACC
The DNA here is from genome assembly GCA_013399475.1 of Chauna torquata. Taxonomy (NCBI): domain Eukaryota; kingdom Metazoa; phylum Chordata; class Aves; order Anseriformes; family Anhimidae; genus Chauna; species Chauna torquata. The sequence goes on along the minus strand of VXAL01014273.1, from coordinate 232,762 downwards.
CAAGAGCTTCAGGCTGGCCACTGGACTGCAGCCTGGGGGTTTCACCACGGCCTTGGAGGCTCACAAGAGAGGCAAAGATCCTTGCTTGTCTGACCCTGCTTTGGCTGAAGTGGAGGAGGGAGAGGGAGCTGTAAGGCCTGAAGGGCTCACTGATGGGCTATTCAGCCGGTGCCACTAATGAGCGTGCAGCAGAGCTAGCAGGGAATTGTCTTGCTGCCCACTTACCCTCAGTACCTGACCGGCTCTAACACTTTACAAGCTGCTTTACATCTGGTCAGCCCCCAGCCTGTACTGGTGTCTGGGGTTGTTCCTCCCCAGGTGCAGGACTTGGCACTTCGCTTTGTTGAACTCCGTGAGGTTCCTGCTGGCCCATTTCTCCAGCCTGTCGAGATGTCTCTGAATGGTGGCACAACCCTCTGGTGTATCAGCCACTCCTCTTGGTTTTGTATCGTCTGCAAACTTGCTGAGGTTGTACGCTCTCTGTGCATCCAAGCTGTTATGGTTTGGGATCTTCATTATTTGCCCCAGCCTCAACCTCCGAGGGACAGCCCTATGGATTAGCACCCAGCTGGACTCCATGCTGCTAATCACAGCCCTTGGAGCTGGGCAGTTCAGCCAGTTTTTAGTCCAACTCACTGTCCATTTATCTAGCCCATACTTCATCACTCTCTTCATGAGGACATTATGGGAGACAGGAAGGCTTTCAACACTGAGGTTGAGATAAAGAACATCCACTGCTCTCACCTCATACACCAAGCACGTCAATTCTTCAGAGGTGCCTATCTGGTTGATCAGGTGTGGTTTTGTAAAACCCAATCACTATCTTATCCTTAATATGTTTTGAAATAATTTACAAGAAGATTTCCTCCATCTGCTTATACCAGGGATCAGGGTGAGACTGACTGTCCTGTCAGCTCTGGATGCTCCTTCCTGCCTTTCCTGGAGAGAGAGGGCATTTGAGTTAGGTAGTGTTGCTGGAGGGAAGGGCATGCTGTGACTGCCAGCTCACATGCACACCTGGCTGTAAAAGGAGGGGAGAAGAGCAGAAGAAGAAAATGCCTTTGGGCAGGGGAAAAAAAAAGAAAGGAACAGGCTAAGCTTTCCTGTGAAAAATGCCAGCTCCACCTCTAGGTGCTGCTGTCCCAAAAATCTGGGTATTGCACAGTACTTTGTGCCCGGGACAGGAGCAGTTACAAATAGAAATGCTGCACTTGGTCTGCTTGCTGCAGCCTCTTGGTGCTGCAGGGAAAATGCCGTGACAGAGGGGAAGCAGAAAGGAGGTGACACCTGTCACTGGTAGGCAAGGCTGTGAGCTCTGAAATGCTGGGTGGAAAAAAAAACCACAGGCTACCGGGGAAGGGAGCAAATAATAGCTCCCGAGGGGTGAGGCTTCAGGGTAGCAGCAGGCTTCAGAGTCTGATGGTGTGGCATGATGGAAATGATGCAGTGGAAACCATCACAGCAGCGTGCTTTCCCTTCCAGGGAAGACTTGTTGATGAGCATGTTTGTGTCCACAGAACATGAGAAGATGGCATGGAAACGAGTCATACGAGTGTCGACTCTGCAGAAACTCAGCTACCGCCCCCGGGGAGCCAGACTGCACCTTCCAGGGCTGGAGGTGTCGTGTCCACGGCCCCGCCACGATGGGGCCGGACATCCACCGCGGAGAGGCCACGGCTGTGCAGGTGGGCTGTCGCCCGAGCACGGCCCCGTGCTGCCTGCAAGAGCTGCAAGGGTGTCCCCACGGCAGGGTGCTGGGTGGGGGGCACACAGACAGGGTCACGAATGGGTGCTGCTGAAGTGGAAGGGGCTGGACTCATCCCTCCTCCTCCTCTTCAGCTTGCCTTCCAGTCCTACCTGTCACTTAACTGGACGCAAATGCCCCTCTGTAAGGACATCTCTGTCTCAAGACTGTCAAGTGTGCCCCAGATGTGGACACAGGACGTCCCAGGGCAGTGTGCTCGACTGGCAGCACAGCAAGTTACTCTGTCAAAACACATCCAACGGGGCGCAGGAAGCAGCCAGGTTGCCCCACATACACTTCTACAAACACGTCCTGCTGTTTCTGCTGGTGCTAGACTAGCGACACCAGGCTGCAAAGAGCAGTTAGCTCCAGCTGTGCCCGCCATCCATCACTCCCACAGAGGTCCCCTTCCTGGCCAGGTGGGCACAAGTGCTCTGGTTTCTCCTGCTCCCTGTGCTTGCGGGGAAAGTGAAGCCTTCATCCTTGGCCGTCTCCATGCTGGTGGTGGCCACGCTCACCCCATCGTGCGAGCTCGGTTGTGAGCCCTGCCGTGTGAGGCAGGATGGGGGTGAGCGGTGACTCACGGGCCACACAGCTCTCACCCACCTACAGGCAGCTGTGGCAGTCTCACCGCACGGTGGGGGCCCTGTAGGATGGGGTGGCCCCCATGGTGGGTGCCTGTCCTATCTGCAAGTCCCCCCGTGGGGTCCTGAAGGCAGTTTCGGGCAGGCAAGGTGAGAAAACCTGTCCATAGTGAGGCATGGTGCTGTGCAGGGCCAGGGGACGACTCACACCCCAGGTTGAGTGACCCATCTTGGCCACGCAGCAGCGCTGGGAGCTGGGGAGAGCTGCTCTGAGGTGAGGAGGAGAGCAGAGAGCTGCTCCCCTGGGAGCCAAGAAAGGAGTGAGCATGTAAATGTGCCGTGTTAAGAAACCATGTAAAAATAACCCTGAAGGACACTGCCCAGAGGAGGAAGAACTCATCACCTCAAGCATCACTGTCCTCCTGGCAAAACCCACAAACGCTGAGGTGTCCCAGCTCGAGGGAGCGCGCCTGGCTGGTGGCGGGGCCCAGAGGAGCACCCAGGGAAGGGGCAGGTGCTGGGGATGCTCCTCAGGGGTCACTGAAACACAAGTGCTCTTGTAAGTGGACCAATTATAACAACAACAGCCGCTTGTATTTTCGTCAGCCTCTTCGGGTTTCATCTGCACTGGCAATAACTTCTTGGCCCCACGCACAGCCCATCTTCCCTTCTGCCCACCAGGAGATGCAGAGTCCAGCCGTGCTGAAGCTGACCCTCACCGCCTGTTGGCTGACCAACACGCCGAGGTCACTGAGCCTAGAAGGGCTTTGAGTTTTCTAATGAAAACAGCATTGGATTTTCTCTGTTTTAAAACAGTAAATAATCAGTGCTGGCAGTTGTTCAGTAACACAATCTTTGTTATTTACTTTGCAGCAGCTGGACTGCTCTGCCCTACGCCTGCCTCCCATGAAGGCTCTCCTGGGTTGGTCCACGCAGAAAAGACTTCAGTCCCAGCTCCTACAAAGTAGAAATAAAACCAGAAAATCCAACTCTCATTTTCTCTGCTCTTCTTTACGTTTGCCTGGCATTTTCACCAGTCTCCTACCAAATCCCAGCATGGGAGAATGCTAAGCTAACGCAGATGACATCTGTTTGCATGTAGCTAAAATACAGTACACTGAGCAGGACTAGACTGTGTGGTTTTGGTTGTGGTGTGAAATGGGAGGAACGCCTACATGGGATGATGCAAATCTTCATGAGACAGGTTGGGTGACCTTTGAGGGTACCATTTAAGAACTAACATTAAGTGTCATCTTATTTACCTTACTTTTTCCTGCCTGGCAAGGAATTCTTTCTCAGCATGCCAGGCTAATCCCTGCAGTGCACTGCACCACTCCTGCAGAGGAGCAGGTTGAGTGTGAGGTGCCCATCAGCAATCTAAGGTCATTGACTGCTTCCAGACTTCATACACTTGGACCGATCCCTGTTAGAGGAATCATTAAACCATAAATTTGTTTCCTTTAGCTCCCAAAACTAGGGAGGTTCTGTTGAAATATGGACCCAAAAATTCAGCTCACAAAATCAGTGATACGAGTCTATAGCATCAGCACAAACATCAGCATCTGCATGCAGTGGTGTGCAGCCTGAAGTGCACCGATGATCTGTCCTGGTATGTGTACAAGCCATACATAAAAATAACTCAGAACAGAGGCACTTGAATGATGTATTCCTACAGCATTACACAGGTGGGGTATGGCTGCAGCTGTCCCCTGAATAAAGCATAGCTGGATTTACAGCAACGTTCTCCTTACATCTCTGTGTGTCACCCATTAAAACCACTTTTGTGTCATTTCATTTCCAAGCACCCGCTCTAGGGTGGAGACAACTGATGTTTGAAGAGCTCTAGAAGATTTTTTCCCTCTTTCTCTCAACTGTAAGACGGGAAAGAAAAAAAAAAAAGCTTTTTGCATACGGGAAGCACCAGAGGAGAGGCGGGGTAGGTCTGGTAATTGCAATGTGTGTTCGCCTGGGCTCCTCCTCCTGGAAGAGCAAGTCAGGTTTTCCTTTGCTTTCACTGACAGGTCTGTAATTTGCTTGTAGTTATCCTCCACATTTCTACGTCTGAACAGAGGAACTTTCAGCCTAGGTGGAGCAATCACTCCTGCAATACAGCCCGCGTGAGGGTTAGATGCTTTGGCTTATATTTTTGGACTTTTCCCCTGGTTGCTGGTCTTCGAAGCATTACTGGAATGGACTATATTGAAATGCATATAGACTGATAAACAAAAATGTCCTTAAAGCTCAGTGCCCTCTGGATTCATTGCGCTCATCCTCCCATGCCCATTTTTTCCACTTGTCTTGCAGGCTACATTACACCGCAGTGTTGACGGATGCCAGTGAGCCCATGCAGCAGAGCTGTGAGGTCTCCCCTGTCGCCACAGACACGGCTCCGCTGCCCTAGTGGTGGCACCCAGTGGTATGGCAGTGTTGGGTGGCTCCGGCACCGCTCTGCTCGCACATCTGACCGAGAGGAAGCGGGATGCTGCGCGCCCACGCACAAGCAGAACGGAACAGATAGAGACAGCGTAGGAAAAAAAATTTAAAGCTAATGGTGTAGGACCATTTTCTCATTTTCAAAGTCACCACTTAGGGTGCCCATGTCCTGTAGTGGTCCTGCCTTCACAGACAAAGGACCGTACCCTGCCATATAGACACATGTATTACTCGCCTGGTGCATCATTAAACTGCGAAACTCATTGCCATGGGGGGGCCAGCGGCAGGAAAGCAGCCGGGTTCACAGAGCTGGGGGGAAGAGGCCCCAGCACTCCCCCGAGCACCGGGCACCTGCCAGGAACAGCAGCGGCCAGGGGACTGCAGGAGACCCCTGCCTCCACCGCGCCGCCTTGGGCTGCTCACAAACCCAGCCTGCCTTCTGAGCAACTGCTTTTAACAAATATAGCAACTGAGGAATACAGCCTGCCAGAGCGTTCCCTTCACTGAACCTGGTTACCTCAGTCGCATTTGGTTAAAAACAAAACAAGCAAACAAACTAATAATAAAAACAAAGTCTGAGGAATTTGACACTTCACTGTGATCGCTTTGTTCTGTTTTTCATAAACACGCGCATTGTTCGGAAGGAAAGTTACCCCATCATTTAAGAACTAGCAATGCACCAGCGAAGGAGAGGTGACAAATTAGATGCAAATTCTTTGCACAGCATCTGTGAAAGGTGATGATGCGTTGCCATCAAAAAGCTGCTGTTCATTGCAAATCTCAACAGGATTTGTGGGCAAACATTTCATCTGACAACCACCATCCTGAAATGGAAAATACATTTAGGAATACAGTTTAATAATAATTTAATAAAGGAAATTTTAGGAATAATTCATTCATGCTTGATTCAATATTTCCAGAAGGCCCAGTGAACTAAGTGACGCCAGAGAGGGGGGTTAAACAGATTTTTTGTGCTGAGGGGTTATATTTTACTCTCTTTTTCATTACTGCTAACCAGAAAAGACACATGGAGAAGTGAGCCACACACAGGAAGGTAGCAGATAAGCAAAAAATTGCAGAAGCACAGGAAAAAGCGTAATCCAATGTGGGGCGCGTGTTAGCAATAGGGTGGCGACATCTGACCTGCTGTCACGCAGCGCGCTGCCTGCACGCCAAGCCGCTGCTGGTGCTGGCCACTGCTGGTCATCAGCGCGTGGGCTGGTGTCCACAGTGGGCTGCGCCGAGCGGCAGTGGGGATGGGACGAAGATGGCATTTGGGTGAGAGTCCCAGAACGGTCAGGGACACCGACGCAGGGTAGGCCACCAGGGTAGACCAGCATGGAGGGGGTGATCTCCACCTGGTCCCCCAAACAGCATGGGTGACCCACGCCAGTGTCACCGCAACACCCAGCGCATGAAGTCTTGCCTGGGCTCAAGCACACCAGGGGTTTCCATGCATGCAGGGCACGCGCTGTGCTTGGTCCACCAAGGGAGCTGGCAGCGGAGAGTGGACGTGACAGGTCTGTGCTGAGGGACTTCGGCAAGCTGTTATCCCTCCTCCATTAATGGGTGGCTAACACTACAGCACGTGAGTGCTGCGAGCACCTGCCCCAGCTCCAGTGAAGATCCCTGTCTCATTGAGGACTAAGCAGCCAAATCCTCGGTTTCTACCAGAGATACATCAGCTATGTCAATGACGTTACACTGCTCCCAAGTACCAGGGCCGAATGATGACACCAGCCAACGACAACAAACGGGTATTCCCTTCCTGCGCACGCTACTAAGCATCCAATATAATCAAATTGTGCAATTGGAATAACTGGATTTAAAGTGAATGGGCACTACCCTGATCCTGCTGGGTGGTGTGGGGTTAAGATCTGTGCATGCACGTATGTAAAAAGTGATACATCAGTGATCGGATTGACTGGTACCCTTTGCAGGACTGCCTTTTAGATTCAAAGATTAAGTTGTTCATGTTTGCTTTGCTTTTCAGCACAGGAAAGCACATAAGCATGATAATAAATATCAACAGTTCCTTTTTCCAGAGCTTTGTTGACGTACTGCACTCAGCAAATAATACAGAATAGCAAAGAGCAGGAACCTGGCAGAAAAGCAGAGACTCTGCAAGACAGGCACATTTCCCCCTTGCATGGACATGAAGTGAGGAAAAAGTGATTTGGAAAATTCAGCTCTAGGCTCTGCCATTGGAAGGTCACGTGGAGCTTGGACATTTTGGCTTCCAGCGTCCCACCACTGAAACCCATGTGAGTGAGTGGAGCCACGGGCAGTGCACCCACAGAGAGCACACGGGTCAGCAACGAGGGGTTTTCACCCTCATGAGTGAAACTGTCATGGTTTGGGGATAGGGTTAATTTTCTTCCTAGTAGCTGGTATGGCTCTGTATTTTGGATTTAGGATGGAGAATAATGCTGATAACACATGGATTTTTAGTTGTTTTAGTTTTAGTTTTTTAGTTTTAGTTGTTGCAGAGCAGTGCTCACACTAAGTCAGGGACCTTCCAGGTTCTTGTGCTGCCCTGCCAGGGAGGAGGCTGGGGGTGCACAAGGAGCCGGGAGGGGACACAGCCAGGAGAGGTGACCCAGACCGGCCAAAGGGATGTCCCGTACCATAGGGCGTCACGCTCAGCCATAAAAGCTGGGGTAAAGAAGGAGGAAGGGGGGGACGTTGGGAGTGATGGCATTTGTCTTCCCAAGAAACGGTTACGCGTGATGAGCCCTGCTGTCCTGGAAGCGGCTGAACACTGCCTGCCCGTGGGAAGCAGTGAATGAATTCCTCATTTTGCTGTGCTTGTGCGCGCGGCTTTTGCTTTACCCAGTAAACAGTCTGTATCTCACCCCATGAGTTCTCGCACATTTACCTTTCTGATTCTCTCCCCATCCCACCTGGGGAGAGTGACGGAGCGGCTGTGTGGCACTCAGCTGCCTGCCGGGGCTAAACCACAACGCTCACTTAGTTGCTGATCTTCTGTGTCATCCCACCACTCGTCACGGGCGAGAATTTGAAGCAGCAAAACTGCCGACCTTGTGCCACAGATGGCCTGCTGTCCTTGCTTCTTCACTCCCAAAAAACATGACAGCTTTGCCAAAATACACATGCCCACCACAGGCCTCTCACATGAAGACCTTTGTGCTTTGTAGAAAGAGGAAACAAAATTCAGGCAGAAAATTTGACCAAAAAGACACCCTCCAGCTCATAGTGACCACTCTCTGTGAGCAGCAAGCTGCGGGAAGCAGGGAGCACACAATGCAGGGAAGAACAAGCAAACCATGACGTTGAGCTGGATCCCATCTAATGAGGAACTTCATTTGGTGGCTGGGGCTTGGCCTGCTTCTCACTATGTTTCATTTGTGTGAGAGCCTTTGACCACAACTTCCTACTCAGGAAAGTAGCAAATTTCCCCACAGCTCCCTTGTGCAAAAATCTGACCACAGCGCATTTTCCAGATGCTAGTGATATGGACCCCAAACTTACAGATAAACAAACACCTTCTTACAACCTCAGTGCTATCTTCTGCCTATCTGGGGCAGGGTTTTACTCGGCGTTAGTCAAGTGACTTCTAAATCTGCCCAAGTTTTGTTGTTGCAATAGTCACAACAGTTTCTTATCTGGGTTCCCAACCTCTTTACCTCTTCCCAATGTTAATAGTTTAAAATAATTTTAATGGTTTAAAATGTTCATTGCAGTATTAGCAGTTTTGGGGAAGGAAACCTCCTGTGGGAGGCTGAAGCCTGTGGGCTAACAGGCTGTGACCATGCAGCTGTGTCCCTGCCTTGGCCAACCTTGGCCAAGGGCAATGCAGAGAAGCAAAGTGGAAGCAAAGTGCAAAGTGAGGTGGCGAGATGGAGCCCAGACACCATGTGCCTCCTTCCTTCACCTCCCACCACCTCAGGGCTTTCCATAGCCCTACCACAGGGCATTTTGTGACTGGGAGGGCAAGCATGCGCAAATCTGCCGCTGTTCTTGTACAGGTGAGTGTACATCAGAAGAATATCAATGAACGATGTCCACCGACACACGGCAGAGGCCAGAGAAGCGTGGCCCTGTGGGTACAGCCTTCCCCTCATGCTTTTGGGGGGAACATCACCAGGTGCCAGCAGGAGCTGAGGGGACAGCAAGGGCCCCAGCACCAGATTCACCTGCAGATGAAACAGCGACTTGGTAATGCACTTCCCTGGAGAGAGCAAAAGTCCTCAGGGCCCTAGAAAATATCACAGGTATCTTCTGGCTTCCTTATTCACCAGAGCCCATCACTGAACCAGCATGTGACTGACCCCACTCCTCTGCTTGCACTTGTCAGGAGAACTGAGATGGGTTACAGCGACGAGCACATCTCCCAGTGACGGGCCTCTGCTAGCAGAACACTAACCACTGAGGAGGTGACATTTTGAGGTTACTTGCTGGCTGAAAGAGTTCTCTAATGACCTCTCCCTTTAGCCAGTGCAAAGGGAAAAGCATAGCCCGCACAGAGAGGGAGCCCTGGGCAGGACTGAAGGGGTGAACGCTGCTCATCAGCGATGGATTTGGGCAGCGAGACCCAGTGCTGTCATCACCTGAAGCCACAAGGTAGCAGCCACCCAAGCGAGGCCCGTTCCTCCGCCCTCAGCGACTGACTGGCTGCAGTACCTACGCCACAGTCTGGTGCGCGTGGACCTTACGCCCCTGCCCAAAGGCCACCTTTTAATGAAAGCTGTGCAAGAGACTTAGTTCAGTCCCCCTCAAGCTGCCTTCCTCCAACTCCCAGCATGATGGAGCACCTGCCCTTTCTTTCTCACCTTTAGCAGAAACCCCACGGAGCAGACCCCATCAATGCTGCAGTCTCTACAGATGCCAGGTTGGTCAGCAATTCATAGTCCCTAATTTGCTTGGCTTAATTGCATGCCCTTACTCCACGGTGACACCATGGCAGGGTGTACTGCAAGGGCACCGGCCACCAGACCCGGTCCTGGCTGAAGGCTCTGAATGAACTTTGTGGAAAGGTCCCCTGCGACTGTGCCACTTCAGCCAAGGGCTCAGGCCAAGGCTGAAGACTCAGGAGCAGGTCAGGTATCTCTGCAGGAGCTGGGGCAGGTCCGCAGGGTGGGGGCTCTGGGCACTGCAGAACGGGGCCTCCAGCACCGCCCCAGCCCCAGCCCCATAACGCATCAGCCTTCCTGGGTGGGGAAGGACAAAGGAAAATTATTGTCCAGAAGAACGGTGGGGGGCAGGCTCAAAGGGGTCCAGCGAGGGAGTTTTCTTGTGTCGACTCTTAATTACTCCTAAACATCATGAGCCTCCTATGTAAATGCTCAGCAACCAGGCTAACGCACCAACACGGGGCACTGAGCTGCCTTTGCGCAGCCGAGGACTGCTTTCCCCAGCAGAAATCACTGCCCCTCTCTCCGAGTTACTCTGAGCACCCTTTTTCCTTTGACCCTTCAAAATTTATGCAGTTGCACCAAGTGCATGTTGCATTTTTTTTCCCTCGCACTAATATAAATCCCAAGTGACACTTTCACAGTTGGACAGACTTACATTCTCATAAAGAAATAATTGGTGCCAGTAAATCCAACCAAAAACCACATCGTGTGCTTAAGCAAGGAAGCGATTTGCTCAACTTGGTTACGTGCTTAATTCAAAGAGTTGTGGTTCTTCCTTTCCCTTCCACTCAATTACATTTCATTGCAAACCTGTTATCGCAGGAAATCTCTGCTTGACTCTTGATTTTGCTTTCAGTCTGTTCTGGAGTAGCTAATTCCCAATTAATACTACTGTTTTTCTAATTATTCACTTGGACACTGTAACAACTAGGAAGCCACATTCAGAGGTAAACAGCACCATTAGCAGCTTAGAGTTCTTCTGTGAGGGTTTGCACCCTCTCCAAAACTTGGATTAGCTCTGCAGTGTGTGGGCAGATGCTCATGAGCACTTTTCTTCTTGACATTTGAATGCTTGCTGCTCCTGGGGCCTGAAGCCCCTGCTCAGGGCAAGGTTCAGCCACATCCCTGGGAGGGGGAGATTGACCCTACCAATGCAGGAGGGGGACACTTCTAGGTCCTACAGGTACAAAGTTATTCCTGTCCAAAACTATTTGTTGTTCAACCCCCCCGCTCCCCATTCTGAAAACAGACTCATTGGCATCACTGCCATCAGTCAAAACCTGGCACAAGAAGCAGAACCTGCCCTTGCTGTGGCCCTGGGTTTTCAGAGGATTACAAACACATGGCCACCCTACACCTCAAGAAATATACTGCCTCTAGGGTTGCTGGATTTTGTACCAGAAGTGGAAGAACATGGCTCAGTCGAGGAACTTCCCCCCCGCCCAACAGCTGGGTTCCTCACGCTGTTGATGGACCTGCTGCTAAGCTCCCCATGCTCAATGAGAGCACCAGGTCTACACTGAAGAGGCAACTTCTCAGAAGCTTCCCACCTTAGCCACCGCAGCCGTACCACAGGCCATAAATCTGGGCCACACGCAGGAATTGGCATGGTGGCATGTCACCAAAGCTGCCCGCAGCAGGGCCGGGCCAGCACCCAGCGGTGCCTCCCCACCACAGGTAGCACATGGCTTTGTCCCTGTGCCTACGGAAATGCAGAGTGATGAGCTGAACCCAGCTGTACCTGCGGTCTCACCAAAACATCAGCATCCAGAACGCATCTTTTTCTTGATTTTTTGGTATTTCAGGATAGGTCTTCCGCTGGGATTGAAATGCTGGAGTTCAGAGCCCTGGAGCCGTCACGCCAGGTCATCACTGGCACTTTGAGCTAAAGGGCTTTGCTGATACAAAGGTTAAAGTCATTTGGGGAAGCAGTGGCTCAGATTAATTTTAATACGGCTGAAGAGAGGAGACTAGCTTATTTGAGATACTAATTACAACTCTCAGAAACTGTGATTTCAAAAGCTCTGGAGCATGCATATTCATTAAAGTTCATATTTGCTTGAGGCTGAGCCCTTGCTGCACCCTCCTCACACCTGGAGCACACAACTACCGAGCCAGCCCTCGTGCTCTGGAAAGCACCACAAGTCACCAGCACATACACAAAACCTCTTGATTTGTAACAAAAAAAACTGAAAATTCAGTCCCTTCACAAGAGCCCCACGTGCCTGGGGCCACAGTGCAGCTCCAGCCCCAGCTCCTCCTGGGGCTCTGCAGCAGCATCTTCTGCACAAACTGAAGGCAGGATTTACACAGGGATCTGCTCCTGAGGGGTGAGGGCGCAGCAGACGTCTGCTTTGGACACCAGTCCATATAGTTTGATCTAAGACATCCAGCTCAGTCAAGTGTCATGCCTTGAAGCCAAGTCAGAAGTGCATTCCCCCAGAGAGCTGGCACAAAGGAGCACTTGGAATAAACACAAACCACTCAGGGTAGCGTTAGGAGAACAAATAGCCCTATTCGTCTCTCTCAGCATATAGCAGCTTTCTAAAACTCTTAGCCAGATGAAGTGACAGTGGATCGATTGAGCGATGGATGATTGACAGTGCAGGAGATCTGAGGAGCAGGTGTGGATCCATCCAGAGAGGGTTTCACCATGCCCTGTCCTGTCCTGTGGAGCTGGCCGGGCTCCTAAGACCCCAGCTCCTGTGGGAGTTTCCTAAGCCCACAGCCCCCGAGTGATGGATGCATAGGAGGAGCTGGTGGGACACGACTTGGAGCTGCTGTGTGGGAAGGACATGATCCCCATACTCCTGAGAAGGTGCTGTAGAAAAATTGAAGCTTACACACCCAATGCCCTCCAGCTTAGGGTGCTGTGTTCAGGGCTAGGTCCCCATAAATGGCTTGCCAACGGGGATGCCAGGTTTATGGGATGGCACTGTGCTGTTTGCACAAGCAAAAGAGATATCGGTCATCTTTGGGACCCACTGAAGATACAACCGTAGAGGCTCGCAGTTGCAACACACTCTCCCCAGCTGCACAACTTGGGGAGAAACCACTGATCCTCACCCACATCCTCTTCTGGTAGCCCCAGGGGTGACTCTCAAGAATGGCTGCATATCTAACCCTGTAATTTCAGAAAATATGACGCAGAGGTGCACGCAGTCATGCCAGTGTGTTTCCAGAGCCTCCTCTCTACCAACTCATCTCCCACACCTTGGTGGTTTCTGAGCCTCCAGGAAGCTCCATCCTGCAGCCATCAGCTCAGGTGGAGCCCATGTTCCGGGCAAGGCCAGCTGCAAAGACCACAGTGGGACACCAAAGCCAGCCCTGCAGGGACAAGCTCCTGGGGTCCTGCAGGGAAGCAGAGCAGAGTGGTGCTGGAGGACAAGATACAGGTTCTGGGGATGGGACCCTCAGCGCACCCTCTTTGGGAACTTGCTCTGCACGCAGCATCCCCTCCTGTTCGACCGAGCTTGCTCTGTCAATGGCATCAGTGTCACCGCACAGATAATATTGACGAGGGGCTGTAATGGATCATTGCCCAGCTGCTTGCCCCAGAGAAAGTGTTCACAGCTGCTGTTAACAGCTCTGTGACTACTGCGAAGTTTCTAAGCTCCCCAGAAGAAAAGTCTACGTACATTTAGAGAGAAAATTACCGCTTTTAATGAAATCTCCACATATTGTAAATAGCTGTCCTCAAAGTCAAAGAGCTATTGCAGGATTGCACTCATGCAATCCCCAGGCTGAACTGCTGGGGAGTGCAGATGTGCCAAAGAATATTTTAATACTCACACTTGGACAAAACCAAGTTAAATAGCAGGTCCAGGGCTATCCCTGGAGCCTGGCCATGTGTAGCCGAAGTGCCCCTGCGCAGCCTGGTTGTCTGTCACCCACCCCCTAACCCTTCCCCAGTGCCGTGGCCATGGCACGTGGGCACCCTGCACCGGGGGAAGGGGCAGCTGACACCAGCCTCAAAGCAGTCACCTGGGTTTTGGCCCAGAGTGCAAGGAGGTGAGCAGTTGATCTGGTGACCTAACAAATGGGCAGCTGGCAGGGAGAGGCTCCCCAAATACCTGTCCTTTCCCAGTTCTGAAGAAATCATTTCTGCAAACATCTGCAGCCCCAAGTGCATGGGCCACTTTGGCTTTTAGCACACTTACAGAAGCCTTAATAGGCTTTGGAAAAGAGAAGAAAAATCCCTTAAATTTTCTTTGTTTTCACAGCCTATTATCCACCCTTTGATGCTCCCTGTGGTCATCTGTCATATGGCAATTAATGCAATAAACTGCCTTAAACGAGTCATCTTCCTGCACTGCCTGACGCTGCCCTAGCTGCCCTGCTGCCACACTGCGTGCGGATCCAGCTGAGCTTATCGGGCTGGGCTCTCCACGCCTCCGAGGTTGGAGCGTGGGCCCCTTCCGCATCCTGCAGCACATGCTGCTGTCACTGCAGTCATGACTTGCAGCTTAACAGCAGGCAAGTACTTTGCTAAGTAAAGCCCTGGGGCACAGGGTGAGAGAACAGAATGGGGACTCTCCCTGGGGACCTCTTGGCACGAAGGCTGGTGCTGGACCAGAAATTTTTTTTGAGGACCTAGACTCTTTTATCTGAGGAATTTGACACTTAAAAACAAAAAAAAACACCACCACCACCAACAACAACAACAACAAAAACCCTCTGTGTGTGTGTGTGTGTGTCTAATAGCCCCCAGTGCTAAATTAACATCTTCTTTCCAGTTTGATAGACATCAATTTTAATTTCTAGCCTCCCTGAGTCACACTTCCCACCCCAGCCCCCTCCCCTGCATGGAGGAGGACATTACCTCCAGGTTCAGCTGGCTCCAGGAGGGCAATAGCTCTGTGCTCACTGTTTCCATGATGCCCTGTCTTTTTGTGAAGATGAAAGCCTAGTGAGCAGCACAGACTATAGACCCGCACTAATGAAAACTACCAAGAGCTCCGTTTTGCAGCGACATCTGAATGCTACAGACTGGGAAGCAGAGTGGTACAGGTTGCTCACAGCCTGCAGTTAAGGTCCAAGAGGTTTCTCTAACCTCAGCATAACCCATCAGACCTCAAAATATTTCCTTGCAAGAACATCTTAGTTTCTTATTCCTCTTCTGGAACATGCTTGGACCAGAGGCATTACTGGGAGTCGCAGAGATCTCACATCACATGGAGGGTATCTAGAGAACAACTAAGAGCCAGCAAACCAGCAGCAGACAAAGAAAAGGGGTGGCACAAGGACTTGCAGCCCAGCGGAGGTCTCATTTTAATACAGGAGTATTTCTGGAAATCAGATAAACTCTGGGTGCGTATGTGCACACATGCTGCTGGGGCAGCAGGCTGGCTGGGGCAGGACTTGGTGCAAGCTGTGCCAGCTGGGGACCTCCAGGGCAGACACAGATGTCCTGATCCCCATCTTCACCTGCCACAGCCGCCCCTGGGAGCAGCCCCTGCTCTAGCGGTGTCCCAGGACAGCACGATGGCAGGTAAAGCTTGTCCCGAGCATCTCCCTCCTTGGGGATACTCAAAAGCCATCTGGACGTGGTCCTGGGCAGCTGGCTTTAGGTGGCCCTGCTTGAACAGGGAGGTTGAACTAGATGACCTCCAGAGGTCTCCTCCAACCTCAACCATCCAGTGATTCTGTAATTCAATACTTATACATTAGTGGCTAGAAAACGGTAAATAGACCAAAGCTGCTGCACTCCCAGTAGCAACACCTTTGGAGACACAAAGTTCTCCTTTGAGGACCTGCAAAATACATTTCATCCGACAACCTGAAGGGATCCCACAGGAAGCATTCAGGTGCTTACACAAAATGGGTCATTCTTGGTACTCAGCACCTCAATAAAATCCTGCCAAAAGTCTAGTAGGAATGTCATTAGAGGGCACCCTAGCAACAATCACTAATATTTATAATGGTCTATACCAAGATAAAGAGATGACAAAAGCTCATTGCAGGCATGACCACTGTTCAGACCCACCAAGTCCCATTAAGATACTATGAGACCAACAGCCCTACAAGTAGATGATGAATTATTAAAAAAAAAAAAAAAAAACAACCTTTAAAGAAATCTTTAAGAAAGAAAAAATAAAACCCAAAATTGGAAATGAGAATAAGAAGTACCAAATGAAGTCTGTTCTAAGACTGCTCCTGTATAGGAAAGAGCAGCGACTATTCAGACAGGAATTATGCAATCATTTGTAAACTCATTAGATAGCATACTTTCTCGTGGGGAATAAAGATGAGATATCATCGGGGACTGCAAGAGTAAAAAGACAGATAATATCAAACGATCCCTCACCCATATACCAAATGTTCAACCATAAGCAGTTAGAGGGGTGGCTTCCAGAGGAACTTCAGCCGGTCTGCCAGGAAAAACACGTCTTCATTGCCATCTGTGGCCAAACACAAAGGATGGAGGGTAGGAAATGCAAGACTTTGGCACAGTAATTGGAATTACAGAGTCCAGGCATCCAGTATGAGGCAAATCAACAGTAAGAGAAGTTTATCACACACATTGCTGGCAGCTGACCACCTGCAGTTCTGGCAAGGGAAATACGGGTAGATGTCAGGATTTCTGACCACAGTGATGACCTTCCAGTAGATATCTGGCCATAATGTGCGTCTGGTTGCTTGTCCCTTACCAGTGTTTTGCAGACAAGAATGGACAACACATGAGAGTTCCCCAGCCTTTCCTGTTCTTCCCAACTCTTGTCCCAAATAGCTGGGGAGCTGCTTCTATATCTGCACAAAACCAGCCATGCAATGCCAGGGAGACACCCAGAAAGCAGTCAGACCGACAAACATCTGGGGAAATTACTTTCATTTCTGATGGCAGGGAGAAAGAGTGAACAGGATCTTACTATAAGTCTGGTTTCCACCTGTTAAGATGAGCACCCAAACCCTACCCTGTCTGCTTGCACGTTCCTAAGGCCCTGTGAGAGCCTTCCTAGGCACCTGTGTGCACTTTTTGCTTCTTGCATATCCAAAAACCCACCCAGCTCTTCCACAGTCATTGCCATTCCAGACGAGCTCTATACCTGCCCAAGGAGACTCTGGTCTGCTCTTCCCTATCCTCACAATTCTCATGGATATTAATCCAATTGGACAGATTTATTCAGTAGGAAGCAGACCTATGTTCTTTGAGACAGATAACTGAAGTTTATTGCAAGTCAAAGCCAACCAGAGTTTTGCTTTTACATAATTTCCCCCTCCTCTCCCTACAGCATTTAATCCTCAGTGATTAATTGCTCTGAGATTTACTGAGGTCAGAATAGACGGGACAAGAGAGAGCCACGTACAAAATAATAATCACTATTCACATAAGCCTCTTTTTCGTGTAAATGGTAACTCTTCAAATACTGTCAATGAGAGTTATTTTCATTACCGTATTTTCATTGGCTGTAATTAGACCCCTTCCATGCCCCACTAAATATTTGATGAATCAAAATTAACAGCCAAGGACCCACACCACAAGTTACGCTGTGTTTCCACTACCAAACAACATATTTACAGGACAGGCACCAGTAGGAATTACAAACCTTAGAGTGATGAAATGTAGTAGGAATTGGCTGAATCCTTTTCCTGCCCCTTTCCAGACATTATCAGAATTTTTGTATAGGAAAAGAATTTCTGGGTATATCCAGTCTTCAACACAGCAGCACAACAGCAAAGCTGTGGTGACAGCAACCCAGGACCCATGTATGTGGTGCCAGCACAGGGCCAAGCTGCTGACACCTCTTTTGGAAAAGCAGTGCAACCGCTCATGCACTCACCTACAGAAACATCATCCCGCCGTGCCACCTCCTGGGACACTGCCCTCCAACCTGCTGCAGCACCTCAGGGACTGCCCCACAGAGCTCTCTTACCGTTTCCCCCAAGTGACTGTGTGCCCTGCACGTCCTAGTCCCCGAAGATCAGCCGTGAGTGCTGCTGGGGGGTGGCCGCGCGTCTTCAGACCATTGCTGCCCAGGATCCAAGTGTACGCTGACCTGGCCACCTGCATGATCCAGTCTGCAAAGACAAATACTGGCAAGCATCTCCTAGTCTCATGAAGGGTTTACTCGTCCATACGTATAACCTTGGGCATGACAAAACAAACAAACAAACCAACAAGATGTTGATCTGCAATCCACAGCAGCAAGCTGTACGTGCCAAAGTGAGACGGGGTGCAGGCTTACTGTCTGCCTGGCTGGCATGTCCTCAGAATGGCTTGAGCCATCACGGGCATCATCTGGCTGTGTTTTGTTTTGGGGCAGCCTTAGCTCAGCCTGAATTTGGGCTACCTGAAAAACCCATTTGTCCTGTGATCACATGCAGATATTACTGGGAAGGACCTTGTGCCATCTTGTGGCTATTCGTCAAATGTAGCTAAACTTAACTATGCAGGAGGGGAGAGAAGGTGAAGGAAAGTGACTACCTACAAATCCACAAGCAGGTGCCATGGCCATCACCCTCCTTCAAAATCATCAGCAAGGAATGTCTATCTCATCCTTCTTGCCTTGACAGGTGAAACTCTGCTATTAAGCCAGAAACTGAAGCTGGGTTGTTGTTGTTGTTGTTCTGTTTTGTGTGTGCGTGAACAAATGACAATTCCCTCTTCACTGTTATTATTGCACTTTTTTCTTTTTAAGACTAGAATTCTCCCTTTCTGAAATATCCTCAAAGCTGCCATTGAATCAAAAGCATCTAACACTGTTAGTTCCTTTCTTCTGCCCTCAAAGCCCAAGTCCTGCTCTTCAAAGGAACTTCAGCACCTGGATATTTTCATCCAACTGCAAATCAATAAGCTGCAGGCTCTTAAGGTGTACACCTAAACAGATTTCTAAACTGGGCCATTAAGCGCCCAAGTCAATGACAAGAAAAGAATTTAGGAAAACAGGTCCCACAGGCTGTGTCACAGTCAGATGCGATCAGGGCATCAAAAAATCAGGGATGCAGACTGCATCCCCAGAATGAGAGTAACTGAGAGAGCTCGGCAACAGGTCCCACAGGTGCTCTGCAGGCAGAGTTCTCCACCCCTGCAAAGCACAGAGTGCTCCTTTACTGTTTCTGCCTTGCCTAACTCTCTCATTCCCTTGCTCTTACTATTTAGCACAGCAAAGGGATTTGCATCTAATCTGCACGCAAGGTGCTGCACAGCAGCGTATTCGTTTATTTAACCATCTGGTAACTCAGCTGAATTTGCACAGCTGCTGGTTAAACTTTGAAAAATGGGTGCAAATAAATATGAAATCTCAACAGATGTTTTTAATAGATTTACTTTTCAGAATACAATTTCACATCAAGTGTATTCTCTTAAGGTGAGCGTTGCATTTCTTTTTAGTAGGTAGTGAAAACTTCCACTCTGCAATATTCACCTAGAAAATCATATCACTTAAAATAAAATAGTCAGTTCAGAGCAATTCTGCATTATCAAAATGATTATTTTACATATTTTTAATGAATGGTCTGAAACATCAAGCCGGTGGGAACAACCTTTTCAGTTTTATTGTCACTGGAGCCTGCAGCCTCTTTTTGTCTCTATTACTCTAAGAAACATGATGGTCCTGAATTTTGCTTATATTACTATATATTTATAACTACATTAGAGCTGCAGACAAGCCCCATGTGAACCCCACCTCCCTCATTTCTGCTTACAAAGCTCTTTGCTCGCCCGCGCAGGCGGCTCCACGTGGCAGCAGCGGCCGCACGCACTTCATCTT
Source organism: Chauna torquata (assembly GCA_013399475.1). NCBI lineage: Eukaryota > Metazoa > Chordata > Aves > Anseriformes > Anhimidae > Chauna > Chauna torquata. The sequence continues at coordinate 213,414 of VXAL01014273.1, read as the reverse complement.
ATCTGCACAGATAAAGCTTTGCAAATCTTGACAGGAATCAGACGTCATTTACATAAGCAGGCAGAAACTTACTTCCTATGAGCCCTCCAAAAGTAGGCCCATCAGCAACAATTGTTGAAAGCTCTCCGAAGCAAGTCTACAGGATTTTATCGCCCCATCTCCTCTAGCACTGCCATTTCCAAGTAGCAGTGTCTGCAAGGCTGAGCCCTAAGAGACAGAGGTAAATGCTACAGACAACGTTACCTTCCCCAAAACAGGACTCAGCTTGGGCCTCGTCCATCCGATGAAACAACCAGAGTTTTTCCATCCCAGCATGTAAGCACAACGAAATCACACAGACCGAGATTTCTTGTCTCGGTTAAGCTGGTGGATAGAATTCTTTACTTCTCCTCCTTTTTTTTTTTTTTTTTAAATCTAAATGTGCATTTATAGGTAACCCAACTGACTGCTAGCGCTACCTGCCCACTTACATTGCCGTCCTTCAGAAACGCTGATGAGAAGACACCAGCACCCTGCCTGACCATGCGCATCCTTAACCCAGCGCGCCGTTAGCATCCAAAAGGGAAGGCAAGAGACAGCCAGCTTTCCCAAAGTCCAGAATTTTGCTCTTTCAAGAAGAACTCGAAAGGCCATTACAAGTAAAGATACTCTGAACTGCTTCCTCCCCACAAAAACAAAACCCAATAAAAAGAGAAAAAAAAAGGAAAATCACCCTTCCCAGCCTCCTCTTCAGTACTAATTGCTCCTAACAGCTGGGCTGCGGGAAGTCAGACAAACTCCCTTTTGGTTTCCAGACAGAGAAAACCTCCTCCCGCATAAGACAGCGTGACTTCTCCCCATGACAGCACACTGAGGCAGCAGCCCACGCTCGCCCTTCTGCGGAATGGGATACGGTGAGAGCCTGGCTGCGTCTTAGGAAGCACGCCGTGGGTTTTAACCGCGAGGAAAAGACTCATTCTGTACCTGTTTGGTGGGTCAGGCTTAGTCCTTGCTGTTAGCGACAGCAACTCGTGATGAGGTGTGGGCCAGGGGGTGAAGCTCCACGGCCGCAAAGCCGCCCCGGCGGGGTCGGGCCGGAGCAAGCCCGGGCGCGCTGTGTGGGCACGCGTCCAGCTTGCGCCGAAGAGCTCCACCGACCTCAGAGAACGGCAGACAGGCAGCTCCAAGCCTCGAGCTGTGGTTTCTTGGAAGTTCCGTGGCTTTCAGCCCTGACCCCACATCCTGGCTGCGGGGACACGCTGGTAACGGGCCTGCACAAGCAGGGGCAAAACAGCTCGGCACCGCGGCGCGGCTGCAAAATGCCCCTTCGGAGATGCTCGCCCGGGCTACACCCCCTCCGAAGGTACATGGTTTGCAGCTACGGTTTAGACATCTGCTGTCGCCTCTGTCCCTGAGGAAGTTACACAGGGCGGCAAGGCAGCTTTGTGCTTGGAAAACCTCTAACGGCCAAAGAAAGTTTAAACACGGAGCACGTCAGCATTAACCTGCAGCTCTAGCTGTATTCATGTACCTGCCAGCATCGCTTCCAAAATGCAGGGCAGCTGCGTGGGAAATATAAACCAGAGAACCACCTCTTTAGGCTGGCCTTTAATAAATCAAGACTTTGACTTGCTTCTCTGTTTTGAGCCATTGTGTGTGGCATCTTTTATAGTTCTGCACTTTATTTTGCCAATAAAATAAGCCTCCAGAGGTACCTGCTGTGCCCTGGGCTCTCACGCAAGACTTGAACCACTGCTGCATCCACGTAGACAGCATTCCTGATGATCTGCCTCATCCGGGAGGTCCTCAGCCAGAATTTTGGCATAGCTTCATACCTGCCCACTGCACTCAACCACATCAACGGGAGCGAGCAAGTCACAGGGGAAACCTGCAGTGCGCAGACCGAGGGAGGTCAGCACCCGTTCCCTCTTCTTCCCTCTGGGTTCTCCCCCTTGCCCCTCTTGCCCGAGCAAGATTTTCTAGGCCATCTCTTCAGGTCTGCTCACCAGGGCTTGCTGGAAGAAGCTAGCAGCACAACGTGAGGCTGCTGAGAAAGACAAAAACTAAGGGACTTGGACAGCGTGAGGGCCAGCTGTACCTGGCCCCGTGCTGGAGCGTGGAGGGCTTGTCCTCAGAGGGCTGTGCAGGACATGCCCTGTCCACGAGGCGGTCAAGGCAGCTGCTGCTGCAGGGGAGCGGGACTGACGCATGTCGGCAACGCTCCCTGGGGATGGATGAAGGTGCTAGGCGCACGCAGTCCTAGCAGCAGGGGGATTTCATGCTAGTCCTCAAGCACAGTCATTACCTATCTGATCTTCAGAGATCAGCTGTTTCGCAAGCTAAAATACAGCCTTCGTGATGAAAACCACACATCATCCGGTGATCACCTCAGTGTGACCTGGGGCGAGGAGATGGCACAGTCGTACCGTGCACTGCAAAGCCAACGCCTGCGCGAGCAGCCGCAGATGCTCCCACCCTCTGTCGGGGCACCCACAAGAAGGATCAGCAGCTCCCACGGCCGCCTGCGCCCTCACCGGGCACCTGCCTTGCTCCAGGGACACTGCTGGCTGAAAGACCTTACACCTTTGAACCACCACGCTGGGCGGTTTCTGTACCTCCTATTGCTTGGAACAATAGCTGGGGAGGATACTTGTATGTGTGCACATACGAACATGCTGGTGATGCAGATGGTAGTCCCACCGTTCTCCGTCACGGTGCTTTGGGCAGGGTCTGGACACTGCTCTGCTCATCGCGTTGGGGTAGGAGAGCCAACCCCACTGACCGCTGTCAAGTACCAGCGTGCGGCCCTGGCCCCAGATGCAGCCCGGCACAGAGGAACACATCTCACAGTTGAGCCATAAGAATGAAGAATTTAAGGGAAAAAACGACTTATGGATGCGTTTTGAAATAGCTTCCTATTGCCAGCATCCAGCCCTCAGGAAGGACCATGTGCAATCTGTTACGAACAGCAAGGTTATGGCCGAATAGACTAAACAGGCTAAAAGCACGTCTCTTACCTCAGGCGGTGTCTTCCTTAGCAACAGCAAGGATGATACCAATCACATCGCCTAAAAGCAACGTGACATGCCAAGAGGACATTATTCCAACCTGATGCTTAAGACATTTAAAAAAAAAAAAAAAAAAAGAAACACACCCAGGTGGGAGAGGAGCAGCTTCCTCCCCACTTTCCAAGAACAACAAAAAGCAGTATGCTTTTCCTGTTGTTGCTGGCCTTTTACAAAGAGTCGCTCGGGTTTAAGCCAGCCGTAGTTTTAGTTTCAGATTTAAGTCAGCTGTAGGGAGGTCAAAAGACTTCTTCACAGCAAACGGATCCTATTTTCACCCTCTCCACATCCTGCCTTCACTGCCGCTTCGGGACAAGTTTATAGGTTAGCTGTTATCTGTCCCTATCATTTGCTATCAGTTCAAGAAAACACAAAAAAACAAGCAAAAATACAGCTCTCCACACAGAGGACGTAGGGGGAATGTACACCGCAAAAGCTGCAAAATAAGGGACTACAGGAGGATTCCTCGGTCTTCATGCACCACCTCTGGTGCATGGCCAGCGCTGCTCCTGTTTACTGCAACTGGGGTTAACAGACACCATCTTCCCCCTCTAGATCCCTCCAGGTGCAATGATCAGCTCTGTGGTTTCTGACACAGAAAACACAGATACTGAACTTAGATATTTACGTTTTTCCCCTGCCCCCCTATAAACAACTGCCAGCAGAGCTGAGATTTTGCTACTCTGATTTCTGAAGATCAATACTTCTCTGACAGTGCAGGAGTGAACCCTGCAAAAAAGGTGCTAAAAAGCAGAGTCGTGTATGATCCAGCTGCTGGCAGGGTCCAGGCAAGGCAAGAAGCTGGAGTTTATCAAAAGCAAACTGTAAGGTAGTCCCACGGCATGAAGCTTAGCCCTTGAATACAAACCAAAGCCAATCCACAAATGACCATGAGATATTAATTTACCCCCCAGATAAGGGATACTTGCTTTTAATTGTGCTGATCTACCCAATGCAGAGGGAACAAGGTGGGGTACCAAGTCATGCGTTTGGGCCAGGACCATCAGACACAGGAGAACACAAGTATCTCATTGAGCATCACTCTGGACTGTGATCCCACAACTATTGCCCCAGAATGTCATCACCCCATAAGGAAGGAACGCAGCAAGACCAAGCGTGTGAAGATGCCTTCAAAAGATCAAGAACAAGGCATTATTCTCAGCATCTTGGAATCTAACAAAAAGGTGGTTTTTCATGCTCTGTGTTCCTGTCAAAGCATAAGGGAGCACAGGCAAGAAGTCTCCCGCGATATGAAGGGAGGAACAATTCCTCTCTCTTGTTCCCTTTTGGGCTTCTTTGCACAAAATCCCTACAAAATGTGCACCAGCTGGAGTGCTGATGAGAATGGCAAAAAAAAAAAAAAGTTCTGCTTTAATGCAGAGCAGGCTTTGCACTGCCAGGTTGCCAGGAAGCATGAAGCATTAATTAGCCAAATAATCTGCCTGTTGGGCTCATGGCACTCACATGCTTTTGTGTTGCTCTGGGGATGAACGGGTCCCATCCTGGCGTCAGCTCATATACAGCTGAGCTTTAGAAATACTCCAATATCATCACTGCTGTGAACGACAGGGGTCTGTGGGACACCTTTGGGCAATACTAAAGTCATTCTCAAACAGGACTGAGGTCACTGGGGAAGCAAGAAACCCAAAACAACAGGAAGCAACACTGACACCTCTTCAGTCACACTGATTTGTCACAAGCCACCTACAGATGTGTCCAATATCTGCTCCCTGCAGGGGCTTGCTGAGAATAGCATCTGTATTTGGCCACGACTCCTAAAGATAAAAGCAGCAGCGCTGGGCACGAGCACCAGCAGCGCTACAGGGTCTGGATTTTGTCTCGGGTCCTGCAGTGAACAGCCGGAAGATAAGAGGGAATTAGATAAAAATCGCACTATGATCCACATTTGCAGACGTAAACATTTAACTTAAGCTTATTGTTGCTCTGGGGCTTTGGGCAAAATTAAATCAAATCAGGAGAAATATTTGAGTTAATCCCATCTCTGCCCCCCCACCAGGGCAGGCAGGAGCCTCTGCTTCTGCTGCCGCTCCACTTGGGTGGGAGCACAGAAGGGTGCAAGCGTTCACATTAAACACACTTCCCACTGATGCATCCATCACGTAAAAAGTGAATTTTAGGCCCAGGCAAGGTGTGAGACTTCAGGACAGCTTCTGACACTGGCGTCAGTACGAGCATCAGCGTGCCCGCTTGAAGCCAGCAGCGAGTCACAGCAGCTCCACCCAAGCCCCCTCTGCAAACCCAGCAAGTAGCGGCACCCCTGCAGCGACATGACCTGAAATCTTCTGGATTAAGATGAAAACCACTTCACCTCACAGCGGTGGGGAGGGGACAGCGGTGTTGCTGCTGCAGGAGAAGGGAAAGCAGAGCACAGGGCTTGGGCCTGAAACCAGCCCAGATGCATCCTGCTCTGGGAGAGCACCGAGGAACATCTCCCTGGCCCCTCACCATAGGGATTACAAAGTCATTTTAGCACAAGGCAGAATGAAATTAGCAAGGAAACACAACAAATGAGCGAAACCCACCTGCACTTTTCTACAGAAGCTCCCCTCGCAGCAGTCCTTGAAGCACAGGTTAAAATCCCCCCAACTCAGCAAGTCAAATGCAAAATTACCTCTCGCTAGCAGCTCCCTGTAGAGAACACCCCCTCACCCATCAGTTCTTGGTCTTCCAGGTTTGGCAAACAAAGAAAAACGTAACAATAATTCAAGTCCAGGAGCGAGACCCACCACCTTGCCCTTCCAGCAGGGCTGGAAGACCACAGGTCTGCACCCGGACAGACTCGCAGACGCTGTTCGAGCCCAGGTGGCTGTGGGTAACAAGCAAGCCAAACAGAAGACAGCAGTGACAGCAGCAGCACCGTTATCCTGCAGTACTGTGCAGCAAACAAAAAGTCTTTCTGTGGTAAATGACTGCTTTTTTGTTTCATCTGCAAATATGGTGAAGCAATAGATGTGGAGCATAAAACCAAAACCACAGGTTTTCCATGACAGCAGCCAGGTTTCACCCGTCCTGGAAGATGCACCTGAGCATCCTGGAAGATGCACCACCACATCACCAGCTCTCCAGGTTCAGAGAGGACTCTCTCTTCCCCTGGAGAAGAGGCTTAGCGTTGCAAATACTCCAGAGGGAGGAACCCAAGAGAGTCTTCTTTGAGATGTCCTGCAGCCGCAGATGTCGCACCTAAGAGTGTCCTTGCACAACAGCATAGAGTTTGTCAGCCAGTATTACACAGCGGTACTTGGCTGTTGTCACATTCACAAGCACTAATTAATTAATTTGCTTTCTAAGACATACCCACCTGGGAGCACATCTACAGGGAGACCAGCACAGGGTCCCCGCTGTCCCAGGAAGGGAGGCACCAGGAAACCCGTGGTAGGTAGAAAGGTCTGGGCTTCGCTGCATGCCCGGGCTGGCCCTGACCATGCCCAGACACCCCAAGCTCAAGCACTCTGCACAGCCTTGGGTGAACGCGTCTTGGGGCTCCTGTTCTGCTAACGTTGGATTTTACACCTAGAAATCACATGGTGTCTGAGAAAACTTCCACTCTTGAGAACAACGCGCTACAATCACAGGCATTACCCATTAAAGTATCAAAAGATGCAGAAGGAGGGGAACCAAACCAACTAGCACATAAGTAGTGGTGAAGTTTTATTGTTTTTTTTTTTTTTAAATATTTACTCTCACTGACAGATGTGTTAAGCAGATAAATAACTCCAAAGGACACTGCTCCTTCGAACTGTAAATATTTTCTACCTTCTGCGAGTATGTGCTCCAAAGTCTATAGAAGCACATCTGCTGCTGTACAGAAAATTAGACAGGAAGAAGAGGGGGCAACACTTAAAGTCCAGAAACCTCTCAACAGCACAGCACTGTGGTTACCTGAGCTTTTGCAAACATCAGCCACCATGAACTATTTTAATATGCTGATATTTCAAATGGTTAATTAACCTCTTCTGGTTATTACGAGACCTCTCCTTACAGCTACAGAGTTCTGCGTTTACAAAGGGTAGTAAGGAAGTGAGTCTAAATTCTAATTTTAATCTCAAACCACGCACCCGCTCTTGTGAGGGAGGTGCGAGCCTGCCGAGGGCAGGTCCGAGCCGCAGAGATCTCCCCCTCATACAGCACGAGGCCCTACCAGTCTCACCAGTACCCAGCGAGCACCTTTCCACGCCTCTCGAGATGAGAAAAATCGCTACAGCAGAGGTGAAAAACAGAAGCACAGCAAGTGGAAATGGATTTCTTCTTTTTTCTCTCCTGCTTGCCTCCCTATAAGCTCTGGCTTTGTCTGCATTAGTATTGGAAACTGCAGCTTGCAGGCAGGGATGAGAGTGGCCCCGCACTGTGTCCCTCTGCCCCACACGATGAAGGTCCCTGCAGGGGCTGAGAGATCCCCTTCCAACAGGGCACAGCCTCAGATCACCTCTTTTTGTTACAGCCAGACCTAAGTGCATTGTGGCCAAGTTTCCGTAGTATCTTTCTTGCTAATATACTTACCACAGGAGATTTTCCATAGCCTTCATTTTTTGGAAAAATTAATTAATTAATTAATAATGTGTTGCAGAGGCAAATCTTCACCAGCTTTTAGAGCCAGGTGGCACCAAGAGCACAGCCCAGGGGCCAAAAGCCCTCTTTGGATGGACCAAAAGGGGGCTGTAAGCTTCCTCTCTGTATGAACAGGCAAGCATGGGATATTCTGGCATAAACCCAACTCATTAAGTTATATGAACATAAATAATTTGAACCATAAACATAGTGTGTTTTTTTGTTTGTTTGTTTTTAAATACAACGGGATTCACAAGCACTAGTGTGGTTTAGGAACAACAGGCATCCTGCACTTCACGAACACTGACAGCGCTCATCTCATTTGGTCTCTTTTCTCAGGGGACAAGTGATAGGACACGAGGAAGAGGCCTCAAGTTGCGCCAGGGGAGATTTAGACTGGATATCAGGAAGAATTTCTTCATGCGAAGAGTGGTTAGGCATTGGAGCAGGCTGCCCAGGGGAATGGTAGTCATCCCTGGAGGTACGTGAGAGGCGTGTGGATGTGGTGCTTTGGGACGTGGTATAGTGGTGGACTTGCCAGTGTTAGGTGATGTGTGGACTTGATGATCTTAAAGCTCTTTTCCAACCTAAATGATCCCATGATTCTGTGATCTGGTCCCTTCCCTCCCGTAGTGCAGCCAAGTGACGTGGAAGTCTCCAAAGCCCTCCAAAAGTGAGGAGATGCTCAGGTCAGCCCAAACTATGTCTCTGTAGGTGAGGGAGTGGGAGGTAGCATAGCACCATTCCACAGCAGAGAGAAGGGAAAAATGAAAGTTTTGGCTGGAAAAATAGATCACTTATATGGACCATTATCAAGCTTCCAGAGCAAAGAAGTATTCATCTGGCTGAAGATTTCTCTGCATCTTCACAACCCCTTAGAAGAGAGGGTGCCCTCTCTTACCTGCCCAACTCGTAAACATTCACTGTGGGACCTCCGCTTGGGCAAGGAGCGAACACGGGGATGCTGCAGGTGAGGCGATGGACCTTCAGCGGGGAAGGCTCATATGCGGATTTCCAAGCGTGAGGCTCAACTCCCTGCAGGCTACATTTCTTCTGCAAAAACAGAGAGAACTCTGGCTGAAATTAATTAGCAGTTTGAGGCAAAAGCAATTTCTTACAGATGTTTTATTTCTCCCTGCACATAAGGTGTTCCACTACCCATAAACATCACACTTTGTCCCAGGCAAGAAACCAAGCACCAAGAATTCTGTGGTCATGGAAGAAATGTGCAACTGCTATTGCTGGAGCCTTCACAGCCCCCTGCCCGTGACCTGCAGGCTTGCTTGCTTCCTTCCAGAAAGCAAGGTTTCCCATTCTGGAGAATAATTGCGTTTGTTGCTCCTGAAATTAATACCAACTATTTTAAAATCAGTTTCCATCTCTGCTCCCCGCTGCTAGCTCAGCTCAGCTCTGCCTGCAGCATGAGCCAGAAAGCCTCCCAGCTGCAGCCACCTCAGGGTGGGGAAGCTGCCCACTCTGCAGAAGAAGGTGGTGTCCAAGGTGGGGCACCTCCTGTGGCTTTTAGGGGACTGATAAAGTACTTGCGGCAGCTATGAAATGAAAGCAATCGCACGCGCTCCCACACACCCCAAAGAAGCAGCTCACAGGAGCCTGTATGTAAGCTCAGAGGGGTTTAGTAACTGCACTCCTGCACGCAGAAGAAACCCCAACAAGCCCCACCAGCTGGGAACTTGGCTAGTTGGCATCATGCGAGAGGAGACTGCTAAGCCTCACGCTCTGTTCACTTACTAGATCTAGACCAGCTGAGCAGCACGCTGCAAGATCCGGGAGGCAGACATTTCCAAGAGTCACCAGCCCTCCTGGTGCTCCGCTGACAAGGGGGTCGCAACTGTTACCCCGATGTCAGTCTGGTTGGTGGAGTGCGGGGTGCAAGGTACTCCTCTCGTGAACCAGAATTAAAACCAAAAGGTAACAAAGCTGGCACCTTGTATTTCTCACTCTTGTTTCTAATCGCAAGGCACAGAATGCACGGGAATTTTAAAAAAGCCTAAGCTCTGAATCAAAGATTGTATGTAAATATTTCAGTTACAAATGCAGGTAGCATGTTTCCAGGTTTTACGATGGCAGTGGTAAGGTTTTAAACATAATAAAAAGCCTCTGATGTTAGGAGGGATATGAAAACTTGCCTAAAAATAAACTCTATGCTGATCTTGCAGTGCTTCTGAGTGGTAGTATCAGCAACTTATTTTCCTTGATAAACATCAGTATTTCCTCTCCCATAAAATCTTTTTTTTTTTTTTTTTTTTTTAAATTATGAGAGGCCATGAACCACTGCTAAACCAGCCACCGTATCACTGCCCATTGTTTCAGAGCTTCAAGGAAATTCTCATTAAGCCACAGAAATCGTTTCCAAGGCTAACTTCTAACACCAGTGGTGTTCATCTTGATCTATCTGAAGAATTTTGGTTCCCTCTGGTTCTGGACAAGCAATTACCACAGCCATTGCTGAAAACACATATTCTGTTTTCACAGCAATATGATGACTCTCTTATTTCTGCACAGTATGTGTCAGCAATATCAGCCAGGAATTTGCCGTGTCCACAGTGACCTCTGTTTAAACCTGATCTGACTGTTTGCTGCATCAGTCTCTCGTCCATATCCTTCTCCTACCCATGACATCCACTGCCTCACCACATAAACTCTGTATTGGAAGCACTTCTGCCCAAATCATTCGCTCTACGCTGGGAGGACAGATGTGTAGGTTCCCAATTATGGTTAATTAAAAAAAAAAAAAAGGAGCAAATAAATCACTTGTGTGGGTGGTTCTCTGGACTAGTAAGAGTCAAATAATTTACCTTTTAAGTGACAGACCTCAGCATGGGGGCTATCCTCCTGTGTTCATGGCCATCTCCACCATGGACCCTGTCTAATACCAGAGGTTAACACACAGCACAGGCGCGTCGTGGTTGGCCGTGTCCCAGGCAGAGGCAAACAAACTCCTGTGGCATCCAGCCACCTGCTGGAGTTGTGGATTGCATCAAGAGCACGCGTTTCATCAGCTCATATAGAATTATTTATAGAAGGACTAAACGCTTCATTGACCCCAGTGTCTGGCACCTTCGGGACCAAGCTTCAGCCAAGTTTCAGCTGCGAAGGGCACGGCGAGGCTATGGCCAGCGTTGGGGTAAGCTGCTCAGGTGAACAAGCCACTTACCTGCAGAACGCACGGTGATGTTTCCAGTACATTAGCCTTCTTTCTGCTCACACGGGACAGGACTCCAGCCCATCGGTAAACCATCTTCTCGCTACTCAGCAACAATTTCCAACACCGTCCATTACTGATTGCCCTGACAGGGAATGAATGCAGAGCAGAGCCCAGGAGAAACCTGCTCGGGACCTTGACTGGGTACGGCAGACATTTAAAGTGATGCCCAGCTATTCCTGGGCTTCTTGTTGGTTTTCCATGTAAAAATTAACACTAAAGCAGAAACAACCTGAGCTGACTTTCAGACCTCTCTGGGACCAGCAATTACAAACCAACCACCTGGGCCAGACTTGTGCTCTTACTTTCCCTAGAAGTTATTAAGACAAAACTAAAGTAAAAGCACAGTTTAGTTTTGCAAAAGTTTTCTGCACGTGCCTTGAATACCAATATCTCCCCATCAGGTCTCAGGTTTCCTTCACTGAGCAGGGGAGCCATATAACTGAAAGCAAAAATGCTTCAAGGAGAGTTACAGAAGTGGGAGGACAGTCAAGATTTCTGGCCAAATAGGATGAAAATAATCATTTCCTACTGCTGGCAAGGAAACTAAAACCTTTCCCTGCTTACCTGTGAAGCCATTCTCTGCCAGTATCAGTTTGAAAACTGCAAGGTATTTTTTTAGGAAGGTAGAAAATGCTTAAAAAGAGTATTATGCAATATTGGTTTGTCTGTCTTCTCTGACCTTACCTGAAGCAAGAGGAAAGGGTCGTATGGGTTTCCTTTGCAAAATAAATAAATAAATAAATCAGTACAGTGCCTCTTCCCCAGAGCCCCAAAGTCAAGCGCTTGTGATGCAAAATGCCACTCTTCTTCCCCCTTCAGCATCCCCACGCACACACCACAGCCCTGAGCCCAATCCAGCTGCTTCTGCTCCATCACACAGCATGATCCTGTAAGATTTTACGCCAGCTTGTGGCAAATTAAAAAAAATAAATAATGTGAACACTAGGAAAACATCATGCAAAAATTCAGATTACCTGCATGAAATACAATAGGAAAAGATAAACATGAGCTCTCTCTCCAAGACATCTGTGAATAAATCTGAGCTACTGATGCCTGTGGGTGTCTGTGAGTGGAACACTCACCTCCCACTAATGGAAATATTTTGATTAACAACTTTATTTGCCTTGTGGCAAATAACACTTTTTTCTTTCAAATCACAGACAAGCGTTTGCAAAAAAAATTTGAACACATGCAGGACAAGTATGAATGAAGTACTTGGTATTAGAATTCCCTCAGCAGGCAATTACAGACATGTTCTGCCTTTTGAACAGTTTTTGTTTTTAATTAGTCTCAAGGTGACCCAGCACGCAAATACTCCTGCTGGCTTCCCCATAAAGCTTCCCATAAGCATTTCTGGTGCCTCTTGGAGCACGGTGCAGGAGGGCTTGCACAACAACCTGTAAAAGAGCCATTTCTCAGAACATAGTGAGCACTAGGAAACTCGGGGAGGCATAAGGGATCAGTATTTACGTACGGCATTTACGTACTGACCAGCATGCATGAGCCCCACGTGAAGAGAAAGAGCCTGACGTGAGCTGAATCCAGTGGCAGCAGCTCTCCATACGCTCCAGGATTCCCTACCACCACTGTGTTTCCTCTTCCTTTTAGACTTAAAAAATAAATAAAAGAAATTAAGACAGACTATTTCAAGAACAAATGTCTTGGCTAAATCCAAAATAACACTGAAGGATTCCTCGTTTCTGATCGAGTGCCCGTTGGTTTCCACAGCACAGAGCCAGCTGGAGCTCTGCAGCAGGTTGCTCGTCCTCCACCAGCCCTCCTGTGCCATCTCCTCACACCGTGGGCAATCGCGGTCCAGGCCCAACCTGAAAAATGGGGTTCAACAAAACCCAGAGCTCCCCTTGCACATGGAAGTCACGCATTGCTACGTTTGCTCCAGACCAGCAGAGTTCAAATATCGAAATTTTGCAAAGAGTGGGATTTGGGAAAAATGGTCATTTCAGAGATGGCAAAACCTCTGATCAAAATCTGGCATTTTTGGACTCCTGAAATACCACCGGTAGCACAGTGCTGCTTTGCTCACGCGAGGAGCTCAGTGCCTGGCGTTTGCTGCTTCCCCTGGGCTTGGTCCCCATGACTGATCATCTCTGATCATTTTAATTTTTGACGCCCTGCAGAGCTGAAATCATTTGAAAATAACCGTGTAGCACTTTTAGACAGCCTTTGATGATTAGAACTTAAGGAAACACTTTGAACAAAAGTGTTAACTTTATAAACGTTCATGCAAATGTCTGATTTTAAGTCGGGCACTAACTGGGGGTGTTTTCACTGGGGTATGAGAAATTCCCAGCGAGTAAAAAGTTTCCACTAGACCGTCCACCAGCTCTGTTCACTGACTGATGCAGCACATCTTGGAGGAGGACGTGCTGCTTTCTCTGCTTGCACTCAGCCTCCGGGAGAACTCCTCAAATTTTTCTCTGCAATATGAACACCACTTTTATTTCTCCATTATTTATTTATTATTATTTTTAGTATAAGTTCTCCCATGAAACTGCCCGGAACATCAGAGAAGTTCCCATTGCCTAGCAGGGGAAAAGCATCCGAACAGACCAAGAGCTGCTCGCGCTTCCCTGGGATCACAGCCGCACGGAGCCTTGCTCCCGCGCCAGGAGCAACACCAGCCCCGTCCAAACTTACAACTGCAGCAGCGACCTGCTGACCCCGCTACCCAGGGCAAGGATGGAAGCCCTGAGCTAACTGCAGGAGCTGGCAGCTGCCGTTGCTTACAGAAAGCTATCACAAACTCAGGCCGAATCACATTGAGGAGGTCTGGCTAAACCTCCACTCACCAGCTTGCTCTGCACGTGACAAATTTCTGTGGCCACGGCCTCCGCCCTGCAAAGACAATCGTGCATCACTTCAAACACACGCGACCCCAGTTAAATCAGCAGAGGCAGTTTAAAAATTACAGGTTATTAACAACATGTTGATGGGTTTGAAGGATCACTGCATGGAACAACACAGGCCCTGTGTAGGAGTTACCTTCTCTACAGATGCTTGCTTAACTCACCTCTTTATTAAATAGATTGTTTCGATGCAGCTGGTAGACAAATTAAACTGGATTTACCCATGTCAGACGTGTCCCTTAGGTCCACCATAAATTTTAATGCTGGGGTTGGGTATGTGCTTAGTTTGACTGTGGTTTTCTTGGCCCTTGAGTAAATGCCAAGAGCCCCCTGGACACCAGCTAGCTATGCTGAGGAGCGCAGCTCAAGCCGTGGCAGGATGCATCCAGGCTGACCTGGAACCAGCCTAGTCTCCAGCAAGGAAAACCCTTACAGGAAAATACATTTGCTGGTAGCAGCTCAACACCTGGGGAGTTACAGCCCAGGGCAATGCCTCTGTCAGAAATAACCCTTGCTGTAGTAGCCAAATCGAGCAGTTTTCCTCCTGCAGCATCCCTGGTGGGTCACTTTGCAAGGCAGGGCTGGGGGCTGAGCAGGGACAGGAGGAAGGGCCCCATCGCAGCCAGGAACAGGGGTGCCGGAGAGACATGCCTTGCGAACACGACGTGTTGGAGAGTTCAATGCTGACAGCGTGCCTGACGCTGTGGAAACCTATAGGGAATCCCTCACTAAGCGATGCAGCTTTCATTTTATTTTCATTTCACAGTATTTCTAAAATGATTTCTATGCCCATGTTTGCCCCCCACTGTCCCCCTTTGTTAATGTTCAGAAATCTCTGATCCAGAGAACAGGCGGATAAAATAACAATAGCATTGGGTAAGTGCCTCCAGGAAAGGGGCAAGTGAAGGTTAAAGAGATAAGAGACACTTTCACGCTGTAACGAGAAATTTCCTGTCGATTAGGCAACTGCAGAAAGACGGCTGATAAGAGCCTCACCTGAGCTCCACCAGGAGGTTACATCATGGGGGACCCTGAACGCAGAAAAATCATGGCCAAGGTTGCGCAAGAAGATGAGGTGGCTGTCACCACCAGGCTATGGGTGACAGAGGGGACAGCGGGGTCAGAGGGACTTGCTGCAAGACAGACATCAGGGACCACCTCGGTTTTCTTCCAAGACAGAGTCACACGGAGCTTAGGGGCCGGCAAGCTCACCTCGGGGGCCATGCCGCGCTCTCCTCTCACAGGAGGAGTTGGAAAGGCAGCCCCAAATCCCTTGCGATCACTGTTTCAGGGAAAGATTATCTTACGAGCATATAAGTACAGGAGAGAACAGATGGCAATTAGTAACTTCTGTAAAGGAACATGAAGCACTGGTTTCCTGGAAGCAGATTTAATTACAGAGAACACAATCTAAAATTGATATTAGTATTCCCGATCAGTGTAACAAGCAGTATTCTGGGATGGTCAACAGGCAGGCAAGCATTCAACCTTCTCTTAATTGCTTTTCAGCACCTTCATTGTCTGAAAGATAGCTAAACAACTGAAAATTTGCTCCTAGAACTATTTTTTTTTTTTTTTTTTTTTTTTGCTGATAAGGAGCTTTGAAAGCAGGCATTTCACTGCATGCAGAACCAATTGCTAGTCAACCCCTAGGATGTCCCAAGAGAGACTTTGCATAATATTTGGATGCAAATCAAAGAATCAGATTTAGGGTCAAGCTAAACTGATACACAAGGAAACTAATAGCAAACAGTTCCAACTATCCCTTGTCTTTAGAGGTCTCCCTTCTTAGCATTAGCCAAGACTAACAAGGGATGAGTATAGTGCATATCTGCAGCATAAACACAACCTGAATTTTAGTGACCTAATTAAAAAGCCTCTCTAGAACAGCCTTTCCAAGACTTGCGTAGACTGAAATGCATGCAAGACTGACAGAAGTCCTGACCTAGGCTCCAGGCTGCTTAACCATTCCTCCCACTAACCAGAAGCGCTTTCAGTAACTAGAGTGTTTAAAATAAAATAAACCTTCATGCCAAGATGATCTCCAGCTTCAGCAATGCAACAGACCAGTGGGACATCAGCCCTGCCCTGATCCAGTAACTGATAACCGGGCCCAGAATCATGAAATAGGGAGAAGATAACCAAGTTCATATTTTCAGCATGGTTTCACCCATCGACACTAGCACGTAGGCGTGAAGAGGGGCCCTGGCCCAGGGCTGGCCTCCCCCAACTGGTGGAGCTGCTGCAGACCCTAAAAGCCTCCCCCTTAATGAGCAGCCACAACATGTTGGTTGGTGGCTTCCGTGCAAGGCAGCTTGACTCAGCTATACACCCCCAGCACCCTAAGCTACAGCTATAATTAAAGACAAAAATGAAGCCAAAGATCTTAACGAGCTCAAAGGATGCCTGTTGCTACATCCCAATGGCAGTGCATTTGCCATGTCACGTTTGATGCTGCTAAGAGATGAGACTTCCCATTGCTTCCAGCCACACAGCAGCCAGCATTAGACACAATAACCATGTTTTCATCCTGTAGATCAAAGCCTGCTACTCACACCTAATGAACCGTTGCAAAATACCTCCCAGGTATGAGATTTAGAAGCCTGAAGTGCTTCTGAAGGCAAAGAAATTGAGAACATGTCCACTGATTAAGGTTCATTCACGTGTCACACTCGTGATCCAAATGCACTAAAAACACACTAGGTACCAGCCACAGACAGTTCTAGCAACACACACGGTGAGCCAAAAAGAAAAACATATTTTCAAAGGAAGGAAATGAATGCAGAGGATCTAATTTCACTCACTCTAAACTTTCTGCCGATGCATTTATGCAGCCTGAAGTGGATCAACAACAAAGCAAGAATTTCAGTAGCTGTTAAAAGAAAGGTAGAAAGCACAAGGTAGAAGAGGTTTAAGACAAAGAGTACATAATCCCGTTTTATCATAAACACAGGAAACAGATTTATCCAAGCAGTCAGAGATAACAGCACAAAGTGTCCCAAACAAGTATTTCCATACTTTTTAAACCCTTGGCTATATTGCGGCGAGTTCTGTCATGCCCATACACCATGCTGGCTGTACAAAGACTTGGCTTAGCTATACCAGTTTAAGGTCCATTCACACTACTGGAATAATTAAGAAAACAGTGGATGCAATGGACTGAAGCAACAGTTGGGTGGATGTGGTCTCTAGTCCAAAATGAATGCTCTTCTGTTGCAAATCCTTCTCCTCCAAGAGTAGTCCTCCTCCTGGTACGTCCTCACCTTTCCTTCAACTGCACTCTGCATTTGATTTTTTTGTTTTGTGTTGCTTTTAAGCACTTCTGTTGTGGTCATTTCAGAACAACTCAGGTTGGCCCAATGAATAATTACCTGCCTTTGCTTTGGGAAATTGCCTGGGTGCAGTAATTTATTCACATCAAAGTGGAGCGACTCTTACAAAGAGGAGAAAGACCCCACCTTGCACATGTACGTAACTCAAACACAGTCAGTAACTTGTTGTACTCCTGTGTAAGGTCTTTTATCATGACAGGACCGCCTGGGCTATCTCTGGCCCCAGTCCCACACACATACATATCTCCATCTGAAAGCTCCCAAGTCATTCCCTCAGCATCAGTGTGGTCCATCCAAGTGCAGTCAGGTAAGAAGCTGCACTAGTTTGTCCAGCTAAAGAGGCTGCATCCTGCACATCTGAGTAGAAAAAAAATTAAAGATTTACTGTCCTGGCCAGTATCCCCGATCAAAGTTCTCAGGCCTGCTCTACAGACAGGGGCCCTCTGGGCCTTTTAAGAGCCAGCTAGCCTATAAATACTCCATGAGAAACATCTTAAAGTTTAAAATTAGCATGAAAAACACTGAGGTCTTAAATGCCACAGTAGGTTTCACAATCTTTTTCCATGCTGAGGCAGACCTCTAGTAACCTCTCAGCAGCCAGTCTCGACACAGCCCGTCCATGAGCTGAGGGCCTCCTCTCCTGCCATAGCACTAACAGAGCTGTGGTTCGGCTGAAAGAGGATGCCCAACTCTGTCACAGATATGATGTGTCAAGGTCCAAATGATCCCTTTGTGCATGATATAGGGAATAATGAATATTTTCTAGTCACGTCTTCTATTGCAAAACAAACAAACAAAGCAAAAAACAACATTAATCATGTTTTTTACCTTGAAATGGCCATCCTACAACTGAAATACAAATGAGGTTGAGGAAAACAGGGGAAAAAAGCCAAGATAGCTCAGATTTAGTAAATAAGAATTTTCTTTTCAATCCCAAAAGAATAAAGTGTCTTATAACAAGAGGTTAACTTTTTAGTATAAATAGAGATAAAGGGAGGTGAGGTTTTTGTTTGCTTGTTTGTTTTTGAACTGAGGTTTTAGTTATTCCTTTCTAATAGAATGATCGTGCTGTAAGAGGCTTTTATGACTTACTATATAAGCCCATGTTTGTTTATGAGCTGGTAAAATCATCCCCAGTGCTATTAAACTCTTTTGGGCTGCTGTTAAAGCTGTGCCCAAACACCTCAGGGGGCAGCTAAGAAGCAGTTTCATCGGACTTCAGACCGGTGCAAACTCCTACAAGCAGGACTTCAGACATCAAGATAACCCATCCCAGGCTCAAAGGCAGGAAGGAAAAAAACTCTTAATGCATTTCTCCTCATATCATCTTTGAGAGCAAGGTCTTAAGTGTTTGCAACACCTCCAAACGAGCTGTGCTTGGGGGAAAATTAATGATGGCGGCTGTAGGTGACTATCTATGGACTACCAGCAAAAGCATGGAAATAACAAATAATTTCATCAATGCTTACTTGGAATGTGGTGACAATGGAGCAACATTTGCTGAAGGATTTCATTTTCTTTACCCTTGTTAACAATCACAGTGATAATTAAAATATAAATAGTGCTTGACTGCTACTAGAAAAGTCCCCTGGATTTTAACAAGCGTTTGATTAACCGACGTATAAGAAGCTGTTGCTTTCCTTTGACTCGGTAAGAACCGCTCCCAAAACACACCCCAAAAAACACACACAAAAAGTGGAACTGCACTGTTAAAGCAGTTACAAGCCAAATCCACTCTACTTGCCAGAATCAACCGTGGTATACACAGATAAAACCCATTTGCTTGGGCTGTTTAATCCAGCTATCGACACACATTCAGTTTTAAACACCAGAATAAACCCATAAGGTTAATATGTAACACTTTAATGATAAATGTAGCTTCACTTGATTGACACTTCCTGAAGCAGAAAATAGGAAGGATTTGTTTATCAAGGCTTATTCTAAAATTTACCTTTGGGCTTAGGCTTTGAATGTGGAAGGAGAATGCCTGGGCAGACCGCCCCACGCCTGCCTGGCTTCCAGAGAGACCCCGCTCATTCCCAGTGGAGCTCGTGTTATCTTCAGCATTTTCCAGCCCTTTCTTCAGTCCTGCTCATTTTTTGTGGAAAAGTCTTTCTGTACAATCAACTCTAAGCTAACTATCTCTGCCTGTAGGAAATTAAAGTCCTCGTTCTTCTACTGCAAAGCATGAAAAAGAGCAACCATGCCTACATTAGCCTGCTCATCATCACATTTGATAGCTGGATCTGCACAAATGCAGCAAAAACCGTGTATTTCACAACTAGCTAGCTAGTCCACTGGATGTATGACATATATAAAGGAATACCGTAAGATATACAAGCTCTGGGGAAGATATAAGAACCTTTGAGGGCATGCAGCTAGAACTAACTGTCCAAGATTTCTTTACTATGAGAATTATTTAGCACAGCATAGTACTTCATCATGAAATAATTTCAATTTGCAAAAAAGTGCAGAAGATGATGGAATAAAAGTATCTTTGTGGAACAACAGAAGAATAATCAAAGCAAAAAAAAAGAGCTTCATTCAATCTCTTTTCTACATATTGTTTATTTTAAATACCATTTTCCCAAATAGATGTGCCTGTTTAAAAAAAAAAAATAGTATTAAAGCTAGAATAAGATTCATAAGACAGGCTTTTCAGTGCCAAAGTATCTGTATCCGAGTCTGTATCTGAGTAACTGCTAATGATATAATGGACATTGGCTTATGAATCCTCGCATTTGTTTAACAGGAAGACGCGCTGAACAGCGACCACGCTAGCTGCCGGCTTGGTGTCCTGAGCCAGCTCAGCAGCCACGACCCACTGCTCCTGGAGAGGGGGACCTGCCGCTCGGTACCGCGCTGCTGCCTAGCGTAGACATTTGTGTCACGGCTGTTCGTCGCTGTGCAAGTTTCTGAGCCCCTCTCACTGGGGAATGCCTCCATCTATTGAACTTTCCATTTGGCACCAAACCAGCGGAGAGGTGCAGCCTCACGTGGCATCGGAAAGTTGCTCATTAACCTGGAAGGTCATAGACATGTCTGACAAACAGACATTTGCATTTCCAAGAAAAGAGACAGGATGTTTATTTTAGCTGTACACCTCCAAATTCACTTCCAGATAAGGATGAAGTAGTTAAGATACAGAGCACTGAAAAATCCACCTAGATCTGTTGGTACATATCGGAGGAGGGAGCTGGCTACAGGAACCAACATGGCCCACAGGGCTGCGCGCCTCTTTTGTGGGTGCAACCCAACGCAGGGACCTGACCCCCCCACACTGGGGTTCACGTCTGACCCCTCTGGCTTCAAGGCAGAATAAACCACCAGCCAGCCATCAAGGCAGAGGTTTCTTACAGGATGAGTGTGAGATCCAGGCAAGCAACACTAACTTCCTAAACAATTAGCTTTGAACCAGCAGCTCCCTAGGTCAGATGTCAGCTCTGGCTCCGGGTGACGTGCCGTCGCACTGCTCCTCTCCAGGACTGCCCTTTCCGCAGCTCAGGTGGCTCCGAAGGGGGTGCAGCTTATGTCTCTTCACTGATAACCCCTACGGCACGGCTGGTTCACGTGCTGATGCCCCTTAGATGTTGACTTACTGACTCATTACATTTCTCCTCTTTGGTGGGCAATCCCAAAGCAAATAACATTTCACCCGTTTTTCAGGCGTGTGGTTTCCCTGCAGGCTTTTTAAGGACAACAGACTCAGTTGCTACAACAGGTATGCATGCCAGCGTACTCAGTCTAAGGTTTGGCTCACAGGCGTTTCAGATTTCATTGTGGTGAAAACACCTGAAGCATTTTAGCCATCATTTTTTTCCACCAATATCTTTTAAGAACACTTTTAGCAGCATTTTCTATTCTGAATAACAAACAGATAACTATCTGCATTTTTCCAATAACCAGGAAAGAGTGATCTCAAGCTACCCAGACAGCAAGCCACTTCTTTCGCAAGTTTGTGATTGAGCACTGGACCCCTCGGGCGACCCGGACCTTCTCCTGAGCAGGCTAACAAAGCCTGCAGAGCCAGAGCCGAGACCAGTGTGAAGGCTGCTGCACCAAGAGTCAGGGGGAAAGATGAGTGTCAAAACACCCCAGCCCTGGGGTCTGTCACCCTTCCACTGCAGAGCTACCTGGGGTAAATGAGTCACTGCACTTCCCCTGGTCGCCTTCCCAAACATCCAGCACGCTTCAATAAATACACGTGTCTAGCAGCTCTGTAAAAGAAGTCATAGCCCAAAGATACATCACGTACATGTCTCTTCTTCCGTTTGGCTAATTTCAGTCTGAGATCGGAGTGTTTCTCGTTACTGCTCATAGCAGCGAGGAGCAATACTGCATAAATTAATTTGTAATTGGAAAAGTGACTCAGAAATGAACAGAGGCATTGAGTCCTGAGAGAATAAATGCTAATAGCTCTGGCTTCCAGGAAGAAAGCATGCCAGAAAGTTACAATTAGGAAAAAAAAAAAAAAACATGCAAGAGGGGGAGAGCCAAACCCACATATTTAAATGGCTGAGATGAATTCTGAAATGTTGTGTTTTTTCCCCAATTTATAACAGACAGGAACACCAGGCTCCTGACCCCGTGCCCCAGCACATCTCCCACACACCTGCAGCGAGGAAGAAGGGAGCCCCTGCCCCGAGAGCCTCTGCTGCATGGGTACAGGCAAATCCCTCCGACTGGGACAACCGCAGCGCTGAGGTGATGCTAACCTTCCTCGGAAGAGAAAACCCTCAGGCTCGATGCTTTTCAAGGCTCTCAAACAATTCAAGAGATTCCTCAGCTTTGTAATGAGAAAGTTGCAAGGGTGTAGCTTCTTGTAATACATAACAGAGGCTGGTTTCAATTTAAAAAAAAATCTGTTTTTTTTTTTAACTACTATTTTTCTTTGTGGGAAGTACCTCTTTGTAGATTTGTGCGTGGTGGGGTGAAGGATGTGGTTTTATTTCGTTTGAAATATTTAGACATCACTTTGGGAGTTCTTTTCTTCCAGCCAGGTATCAAAAAGCACCAAACTAACAATCTTGAGAGGGAAACTGAGGAATGGCTATGGTAATTGCTGTTACAAAGCTGGTTTCACACTACACTAGTGCCTTTACTTCAAATGCTACCAAACTAAAAGACAGTCTTCAACACAGTAGTAAAAGCAGTAGTCATTGTACAGAAGAGCCTGACCGGATTGGAAGCACCGACCTTGGAAACTCAGTTAAGACACGCAAGTTTTGTTAAATAGTAGCTGAATGAAAGAAACTCATTTTCATTCATACACATCCTTTAACATCCTTTAGTCTAAGCATGAAGATCCCCACTGATCATACCTGCCTATATTTTTAAACACGTGCAAACATTCCCAATGTCCAAGTTGCAATCTGTGCCCCATCCTCATATAGGATATTGCTGTACTGGTAGAAATACTGAATCTATAGTACAGGTATGAGAGAAGTACCTGGAGACCCCATCACACGAGAGGAATCTCAAGTTTACGCACCAGGCACAGGGTTACTCAGGTTTGCAAATGGAAACAATTCCTGTAGCACTATAGGATTTCTGATGTGTATCCAGTTCAGTAAAATGGCCTTAAAGTATTAATCCTGCAGCAAAATTGCACCAACTTAGGACACTCATGACTGCCAACTTGGACTCGGAGTGCCAAGCTGCAAGGGCGGCATGTCAGGTACTTTGGCCATTAGACATATGACTGATGAGCTTTAGTTAGTTAGTCATTTAAACATAACTTCCTGAAACTCATTTCACAGCTCTCCCATTCTCACAGAAAACACCGTTTGCGGGTAACTTTCCCTGAAGCTCATTGAGTTCTTTCGTTACTGTTTGACAAGTGAACACAAGCCAAACTCTGCCATCGGTGGAGTAAACACCTTCCAACTTCAAAGGAAGAGCTGCTGGTAAAGGCTACCCAGCTCGGCTGGGTTCCTCAAACCGCTGCAGTGGCTTCTGCCAGACCAGGGCAGGCTTCAAGCAAGAGGTACGTTATAAGTGAATACAGAGCAAGTTTCTAACTTGAAGTTAAGCAAGTGGTGGCATGGGACTCTCGAGAGCACGCTGAGCAAGCAAGCTCTAAGCGACTCCTGCGGAGTCTCTTTGGTGCGCTGGTCAGACCGATGCCACCGACTGCTTGCCGAAGCACTGCGGTACGTGCTGTTGTGGCAAAGTCCCTGCAGCCGCAGCTCTCCCCGGAAGCAAAACAATGAAGAGTTCCTGGTTTTTGCTGATCCACAGAAGAGCTTTGAAATGCAACCTCATCACAACCAAAAACCTCAAAAGAAGACACTCAGGTATTCCCAACTGCTTTTGAATTCAGCGATTAAGCTAACGATGATTCCGCAGCACGAGGCTTTCGTGCCAAAACATTTGGCATAAACAGCCATATTCAGGTATCTATTGTTCATACAAGAGATGCAAGAAAACGTGCCCTCATATACAGTTTCCTTCTGCTGAAAGGAGCACGCATATGCTACTGCCTGTGTTTGTTACACGCTACCAACATCTCTTCCTCAGTACCTCAAAACCCATTTAAAGCCATACCCCTCCCCACTCTTTGCTGTACTGCAACCTCACGATCTGCTGAAGCAGATGAAGCTGAGGGTGACCTTTCACAGACCCAGTTTAGGAACTTTCCTGTATTTATTTATTGGTTTTCTTTTTTTGGTGTTGGTGGTTTGG